>JARHVA010003365.1:285000-697500 GCA_037957365.1 Torreya grandis
TGGGTGGATAAGGTAGTCTCCATGGGTGGTTAATTGATTGGGTTCTACTAAAAAGTTGTGTGGGTGAAGAGGTAACTTAAAAATAGTGAAACCCATAATTGTCGATGGTTAGGTGTTTAAAGAAAAACCATCAACAGTCACCCTAACTGTCTATGGTCAGGGTAAAAACCCTAAAGTCATGAGGGTTAAAAGTGAAAAGTAAATCGTTTTAACTCATTGTAACATTGGATTTTGTTGATGTTGGAGCTATAGATTTGGATGTGTTAGGAAATAATATTGTTGACAAGGACTATGAAGGAGTTAATTGATAGCTGAGGTGGAGAGCAGACCGAGTGGACCAGTGAGGATGCAGGGTATGTGGGGGCATGGATGAGTATGGGTGGGTCCATGGATTACTCCTTAGCAGAGATCAGGGAATGAGGTAGGTGGTACTTTTGAATTGATAGATGTAGGTTGAATTGCATTTTCATTGAGTGTTGGAGGTTTGTTGGGTTGGGTGAGGGATGCCCTAATTAGGTATGGTTGATTTTTATGAAAATGGATAGGCGAAATTCAAATTGGGGAGGTAGGCTAGGTAGGGGTGGGTAAGGACAATAATGTATAGGTAATTTTATGGGTAATTTTATAGTTTTGTGGTAGTGTGGGTAGGGTTAGGGTTATGGTGTTCACTCATGGAATACCCACAGTGATCGTTAATGATCGAGTTTGACCATTGATGGTCAACATATACGAAAATTAATTCTTTTAACCATCGATGATTACCATGACCATCAGTAATTATTTTGGAAAAAAATATTTTTAAAAGTTATTAAGGTGTGTTGTATGTAAATGAGTTCGTAATGGGGTGTCAAGGTATAGATAGGTCGTAATGTCAGGTTTAGGATTGATATAGGTAAATGGTATCATTTGTAAGATAATAAGTAATAGTAAAATGGGTAAGGTCGGGTGGGTTTGAAAAAGTTTTTGTAGGTAGGTTAGGTGGAAAGGTATAGTTCATAGGTTAAGTATAGTTGTGAACTAAGGATGTTTACTAACAGATTATTGTAGGTATGATAGCAAATTCAGATGCAGGACTAGGTGCTACACATCTTTGTAGAGATTCATGAAGGGATGACCCCAACTGGCTGGGGGCACATGGAAGAGGTGGGTCTCAGAGCGATGAGGCATTACTGACACGTGCCTCATGATGTATCCATGATTATGGCCCTCATCAAGAGATGGGATCTGACCATGAACACTTTCCTTCTATCAACTAGTGAGATGACTATATTACCAGAGGATGTGCATAAGATCACTCAGTTTCTCTTATGGATTGATCCAATCTACCACATAGAGTAAGAGGAGCGTGATGAGCATTTAGAGTTGTTTTACGGTGATGACTATGATTATGTGAGGTGGCATGCTAGGGGCTTTAGTTGCTTTACACTGTATGAGAGGGCACTGGGCAAGAGCAGACTTATGACTATGCTGATGATGGTTGTTTCATGTTTTGCCCTTCCTAAATTGAGCAGTGGGAGGTTTTTGTACTTTCTACTAGGGGTATTGGTTGAGTTTCTTCTAGGGTAGACTATATTTGGATGGGTATCGATACTTTTATTTTATATCTACAGGGACTTTTTGGGCTTTAAGGTCCACAAGAGGTATGACGTTAGTGTTAGTCTTGTGTTACACTATTGGGCCTATGACCACATTTAGGTGTTGAGGCTGATGGGATTTTTGTCAATGGGATATGCACATATTGATTTCCCAATTAGTTGCATGAGGTAGAGAGATGACTTTGCTACTTTAGGTGTAGGAGGAGGTGCATGCAATGTAGATTGGTTTAGGGGTACACTAGATGTGCTAGTGATTGAAGATATTACTTGGAGACCATATGTTCAATTTCTAGTATGGCTTAGTTAGAGGAGGCAAACATTTTTCTTGTAGAGATACAAGTGGATCCTCAACAAGAGGGATGGGGAGGTAGAGATTATTCCTTTTATAGGGTTCACAGGTAGTTTGACCTTGTTCAAGGTATTTCAGGTGCATTCCCTAGATATAGGCTTGAGGATTTAGAGATACAAGTGGATCCTCAACAAGAGGGATGGGGAGGTAGAGATTATTCCTTTTATAGGGTTCACAGGCAGTTTGACCTTGTTCAGGGTATTTCAGGCGCATTCCATAAATATAGGCTTGAGGATTTAGAGATCTTATTGCTTGAGCCAATTTCTAGTATGGCTTAGTTAGAGGAGGCAAACATTTTCCTTGTAGAGATACAAGTGGATCCTCAATAAGAGGGATGGGGAGGTAGAGACTATTCCTTTTATAGGGTTCACAGGCAGTTTGACCTTGTTCAGGGTATTGCAGGTGCATTCCCTAGATATAGGCTTGAGGATTTAGAGATCCTATTGCTTGAGCCACATCTTATGAGGATGTTATTAGATCATGAGGAGTTACCATCTAGACCATAGATAGATGATGCTATATTTTAAAATGGGTACATGACATGGTACCAAGATTTATATACAGAAGTAGACTTTGGTGATGGTGATAGTGGCAGGAGGCTTATGGATGTGGACCCAATTGGGAGAGGTGTCTAGAGGGCATAGGTATAGGGAGGTGCCATATATGGATAGGAAGGAGTGGTGTTATCCACTACACAAGCACAGGTCATAGCACTAGAAGGTCAGGTGGCTCCCTTACAAGGTTAGGCTACAACACTCATAGGGGATAGGGACTAGGTGAGAGCTTCACTAGCCTTGGTCACATAAGAGAGAGACTCCATGATGTAGAGGGAAGGAGGAGCATAGACATATATAGCAACATAGAGGACCATCCCTATGGAATGTACCTAGCCACAGTTGAGGAGCTATGGTATTATGAGGCTATAGTCTTGAGGCAGTGTCTTAATGATCCCTGATGGGGTAAGTATAGAGTGAGTTTGGCAGGCAGTGCTAGTGTGGTGACACTAGGGTAGTGGGTAGTGTCTATAGGTGGATAGATAGGTACTATAGGGGGAAAGGTAATAAGACCTAGTGGTGGTATAGGACATATTGGTGCTCCAGGGGCATAAACATGACATAGTTTATACAAATTATATATTACTATATATCATTTTGATTCCAACCTGCGAGCTGATGTAGTGAGATGTATATTTTGAGAGATAGAGACATGTAGATGGTTGTTTACATTATGATGTTAGACTCATGATTTATATATATGATCTTTGTTTATTGCTCATGGTCTATGGTTTTCTTTGATGTTATGGGATGATGTGATGTTTATATTGATTATGCTCATGTTATGTTGATTATGCTTATGTTATAGATTATGGATGCAGACTCACCTAGCTAGGCATGTGATGGATTTTATTTATGGCTATGCTTTATGACATGATAAACTTTAATGAGTACATTCTTCATTATGTAGATTTAGACATGTGGTGGAAAATGGTTGGTTATTTTATTGTTCATGGTTGTTATGATGTTATTATGCTTGTTATGGTTATGATTATGGTTATGTGTTTTCTTATGACACACATATTGATATGGTGTAAGGATTATGTTTTTTGTTACTCTAATTAGGGTAAAAGCATATGAAGTAAGTTAATTATTAACAATAGATGTGAGAACAAAGGATATAATCAAGAGACAAATGTCTTAGTGAATATATCAACTAGTCATGATAGGATAGGAAGAGGGCATGATGCTTCTTCTTTGATAAGGATTAGAACAAAAACCAAAGTTGGATTGGCTTAAAGAACATAAGCCCTTCTAATGCTTCACATTAGTGTTAATTAGTTGGTTAAAAAGGTGTCTTGACCACATAATTCCAAGTGAGCTCAAAACCCCTTGAATATAATGTATAAAGGGGAGATGGATGATAATGGAACCTTCTTGTAAGACTAGATTGCCTCTTTTGTAGGTTTTTGAGGAGTCAGTATAAACATTTCTATATCAAACATGTAGACTGATTGATGTGAGAAGTCTACTTGTGAAATCCAATTGTGGCTTCCACCTTATTTTACTATGTGAGAGTTGATTACGACTTTCACTATTAATTTCTTTTTGTTGTGATTTTGTTAATGGGTCTTTTGATCTATTATTGTATATAGGAAGCTACTCGGTGTGGGAAGCTTTCAAGAAATTTCTATGCTTTTGACAAATTTTTTACTCAACTATCCTTTAAGGGAGTGGTCTAACTTTATTTGCTTTGGTCAAGGCTTTGATATCTATCCTTCAAGGGAGCAGTCCACCTTATGTTGAGAAATTGCAAATATGTTTTCAACAACTATCCTTCAAGGGAGCAGTCTTCGAGTGCTAGGAATGACCCATGATTTCTATTGGTAGGGATTTTGATTTTTGCTATGTTTGATTTTTTCTTGACATAGACATGTTTATATAGGATTAAAGGGTTCACCTTAATGAAGGCAAAACTAAAAGCACAAGAAGGTTGATTAGGTGTAAAGAGGTTTAGGTGACAATGATCATGGGAATCCATCCTGAAAAAGGGGTGGAAAGTACCATGAGAATCATGCCATGGGTAGAGCCATGGTACCCATTGTTCAATATTAGGCTATGACTATGATGGATAATCACATGATTTAATTTGAATTAGTTGCCCCTAAAATAGGGAGATGAATGTGGTTAAAATCAAGGGATGAGCTTAGGTTAAAACAAAAGATGAACTTGATCTTTCTTAACAAATGAATGAATGTAGATACAAAGTATTGAAGGGATCAAGTTCTGGGTTGCCTTCAAGAAAGGATAATAGATAAGCTCTTGATCCATACTTGTGGGTTATGCTGTAGGGTTCAAGCTAATTAAAATCAAACTTGCCCCATTTATTTTTCTCTATATTGATGACATGTTCATTTTACTTTAGGATGAGGTCTTCGATGTTGAATTCTCACACTCTAAGGTGTTTGTTATAGGCACGCTTAATGCACTCTTGATAGACATGAAGATAGGTAAGGGTTGTTAAGCAATGCTCATCAACTAGCTCAAGCTAGGATAAATAGTGCTGATGATAATCATCCTCGATAATTAGATCTTCTAGATATATGTGAAGAGATGGGATTTGGAATTCAAGAGGTAATATGGCCTCTACCCCAAATATAAGAGAAAACAAGATTACACCCATAGGGGTTTGAATGCTAGTATGATATGCCCATAAGCCAAAGGGGATGTGCAAATGCCAATCTTGACCAGATGCATTGACCATTTTAGTGAGCATGTTGTTAAGAGTTTTGTTAGATGCCTCGACCTATCCATTTAATTGAGGGAGATAAGGTGAAGAGAAACTTAAATTCATCCCAAATGCATCATAAATACCCTAGACTTGCTTGTTCTTAAAATATTTGCCATTGTCAGTGATAATCTTGTGAGGAAAACCAAAGTAACAAATGATGTGATGATTGATAAAGTCAATAATATTTTTGACTTTGGTTGAGACTAGAGGAATAAGCTCTACCCATTTGGTAAAATACTTAGTTTTAGTGATGATAGAATGGTGTCACTGCAAAGAATGGGGGTTAATTTCACCAATAAGGTCAAAACCCCATTGTGAGAAGGGCCAAAAATTAGTAGAAATATGAATACTATGGTTAGGTACATGGTGTAGATTGGCATGTTGTTGACACTTAACACACTTTTTCACATAATCACAATAGTTTTATTTAAGGGTAGGCCAATAATAACCAAGATGAAGAATGCACTTAGCTATGGTGAGGCCATTGAAGTGACCCCCATAGATACCATCATGCATTTCCTTGATGGTATGAGAGGCTTCATGATTGCGTATTTAACGAAAGAGGAGGCCATCAAAGCCATGTTTTTAAATAATCCCCCTTATAATGGTATAACATGAGGTACTCTGGATATATGTTCTTCGAGCATTTTTGGAAAGCCCAGAAGGAATGATGGCAAGGTTGAGATAGTTGAAGGTCTGTTAATACCAAAGGTCAAGTTGGGTCTCTTCCACA
This sequence comes from Torreya grandis, assembly GCA_037957365.1. Classification (NCBI taxonomy): domain Eukaryota; kingdom Viridiplantae; phylum Streptophyta; class Pinopsida; order Cupressales; family Taxaceae; genus Torreya; species Torreya grandis. The sequence goes on from JARHVA010003365.1 coordinate 290,963, forward strand.
TTAAAAATGGTGGGAGAATATGGTTTGACATAAGAAGGTTGTGTAAGTCTATAGATAATGATAGATAGTTTAGAGTCAGAGGGTGTAGATAAGAAATGAAAGGTGAGGGAAGCCATGGTATAGGTGAATTTATTGGTATATTGTGGGGTTGACTAGATGTGGTAGTGTTCAAATGAAGCTAAGAGTTCATAAAATAGTTGTTTGTACTATTGCAAAACATCATTCTTACACTAGTAAGAATCATTTATTTGATTGAACACAAGTTGGGACTCATCAAAGATATTGATTATTTTGACTCCCAAGGCTAAGGTAATTTGAAGGCCTATCACTAGAGCATTGTACTCAACCATATTATTAGTACATTAAAAGTCAATCTTGAAGTAAAAAGGAAGATGCTCACTATCAAAGAGAATAATGATGATAATAGCTCCCCCACCATGTTGACATTTTGATCCATCAAAGAACATTGTGACTTGATAGGTGAAGTCCTGTTCAGAGAGGGTCATGATAGACTCATCGAGGAACTCAAGAAGAGGAGTTTGGTTGTCTGTTAATGGTGCTTCAGCCAATTGGTCAACAATAAATCACCCCTTAATTAACTTTTTCTAAAGGAACTCAAGGTAAAACTCAATTAAAAGTATGAGCCAATTGGACATACATTGGTTTTGGTATGGCTTGGAGTGCATATACTTGAGTGGGCCAATACTAATTATGACATAGGTTTTGTGGTTAAGAAGGTAGTGACAAAACTTGGTGGCCATGACGACTAAAGATAAGCAAAGTTTCTAAGATAGTAGATGACTTTCTCTTTATCTTATTCATTCTAATTAGTAAGGATTGCCCCTAGGGAGTGGTCAGTGGTAAAGATATAAAGATAGAAAGATTGGTCATCTTTGGGAGTGGTGAGGATAGGTGGAGACAAAAGGTTCTTTTTGAGTAAATCAAAGGCCTTTGGATAGTCACTATTTCACTCAAAAGACACATCCTTCTTCAGAAGGTGGTGGAAGGGTTGACATTGGTTTGAAAGTTGGGAGATAAACTGATAAATAGATTGGAGCTTCCCCTACAAACTACATAGTTGCTTAACATTGAATGGAAGAAGCATGTCATGGATTACTTTGATTTTGATAGGATTAACTTCAATTCCCCAAAGGGAAATGATAAAGCCAAGGAGCTTTCTTGATAAGACCCCAAAAATACACTTCTTGGGATTAAGACAGATGTGTGGTAATGGATAAGGTGCTCAAAGATAATCTTGAGAATGGCCAAATGGTACTTTTAAAGCATAGACTTGTCAAGAAGGTCATGTTGACCAATTTTTGGTCCTACAGGCCAAAATTGGGCACCCCCTCCTTTTTCTTTGCAAGAGTAATTCAATCCATGTTCTAGTTAGTTCATCCGTCAACTGCCTTATGCAAAATGTTCTCTGTCAGACCATTTCCCATGAAAAAACCAAGTGTTTTCCTCTTTTACTTGCCAAGTGCATTTTGGGTTTGTCTAGTGACATTACTTGTGAAAGGTTTATAGGCTAAGTTACTTACAAAACCCAATTTGGTCTTGACAGACAAAATCAGGTTTTCTAAACAACTTTACTTGTAAAAAATTCATAAGTCAAGCTACTAGACAATCTCAATTGGGTCTCTGTAGTGCATTCTGGGTTTTATAGACCACTTTACTTGTAAAAATTCATAAGTAAAGCCACTTGAAAACCTTGATTTGGCCTTGCTAAACCAAATAAGGGATTCCAAATGGCATTACTCATTTGTCTTATAATCAGGACTCAACATGAAACCTGAAGTAGAAGTTTGTAGGAAGTCCAAATTAGTCTATCAAGAAGGAATCAGGTTTAAAAAGTGCCTTGATTGGAAAACTTTATGAGTTGACAACCCAAAAGAACCTGATTTGGTCTTGGATACTTTGAAAGGCACGTGAATTAATTTAGAGGGACTTTCATCGATAAAATAGACCAAGGGGAAAAGTCGAAGGGTCATTACAAAAAGTCTGAAGGGTAGGTGTCTTTCCAGAGGGCACCCAGGTAAAGAAAGAGGACTTCTTCACTTTTTTGAAGGGTCGCTTACAGGATTCTAGAAGGGTATGTGCCCTTGCAGAGGGCACTTAAGTGGTGAATGAGACCTTTAAAATTCTTCCAAAAGGCAACTTTGGACTCAAAGTGTCCTTGTAGAGGGCACCTGGGTAGGAAATGGGACCCTTTCAACTTCCCCAAAGCTCAATTTGGAGGCCAAAGAGCCCTTACGAGGGGCAAGGGATGAAAAAAGTGGACCTTTTTTAAAATTTCAAAGGGTAAATTTAGAGCTCAAATGACCCTTATAGAGGGAACTAGGAGGAAGCAAGGGATGAAGATAAAAATCTTAAAGGGCACTTGCCCTTCGAGAAAAACCAGTGCCAAAAAAGGATTTCCTTCAGACATTTTATTTGAATAAAAGAAGGCCCTTTGAGAAAAATGCTTGATGTAAAGGAATTGATGGTTGGTAAAAGCTTGAATGAAGACAAACATAGAAGTGAGCCAAGGTAGAGGATGATTTCCTTCAGATAAAATGTTCGAAGGAAATCCTTAAGATATTATGTCTGAAGGACACCCGAACAAAAACCTGAGGGTCGGTAGTGCAAGGGATGAAAGCCAAAGGATGATTTATTTTGGACAAAATGTTTGAAGGAAATCCTTCAGACATTTTGTCTAAAGGAATTTTACAAGGACAATCTCGTTATAAGCAAAGAGTGAGCAAAGCAAAGGAAAGGAGGAAGCAAAGAGGAAGAAACAAGTGGAAGTAAAAAACTGGTGGAAAAGAGACAAAGGCAAAGGCCCAAGAAGGAGTAGAATACTACTGAGAGCTTGAAGGCCTAATAATTAAAGATAAGAGGAAATTAGGAAAAGAGAAATCAAAAGAAAGAGATAAAACATGGCAAAGACAAAGCAAAAAAAGATAAAACTTAGAACAGCTCTAGCTACTGACAAACACAAAGGGCATAATTAAGGACCAATCAGAACAAGACAAGTGACATGAATAACTCAATAAAAGGATTTAATACATTTGGGTGGAAACTATCTACTGAAAACTAATAAATAGATTAGTTTTTGAACTATAGAGGAGAGCAGCCTATGTTTTCACGCTTCACCATTAATGCATAGCCAGGTTGCACCTAGCATTAAAGAGAGCATGGTCCAACCAAAAAAACTTGGGGATGGCTGTGTCAGTTGCTAGAAGGAGTATCCCATGCTTTTGTAGGCCTAGGATAGCAAGGGCAATGGCTTAGACATCTATAACATGCCTTTCCCATATGTAGTTTGAAGAATATGAAAACAACATGGTCTATTGTCTCAGAAGTGTTTTGACTCCAACATGGGTCTCCTTTTCTTGTTCTATCAGCATCTTGCTTTATATAATTATAACTTCTCATTTTGAGGAATGAGATCGCTTAGCTTGTATGGCAAAGCCCTGCAATAATTTACCTTGAATCAAGACATAAACATTTTACCTCCATTCAAGTTTACACTTTTGCATATGTCTATGATTTTGATCTTGTGTCAAGTCATTTTCTTTCATGCTTTCATAGTTTGAATCTAACATATCTAGTGTATTGTGAGCTCTTTCTTGTAGGTCAACAAGAAGTGTCCATAATAGAGTATAAGCACATGCGAATAGGCTACCATAGTGTGTCTTAGAACACCTCTAGTAGTTCTTCCTCCCTGTATCTCTATAGGGCCCCCTGTTGAAATACTGATGCAAGAGAGTTTTCTCATCTTGAATGATAGTGTAAGTTAGCTTATCTTGGTGTAAAGTGTATGTCAAATCTGAGCAGACTAACCATTTTAGTACATCACCACTTTAGTTTAGGTTCTGATTTCTAGTATTTCTCTCCCTTTTCATCCCCCTATTGTTAGTAGTAAGAAATCCAGGGCCTCAAGGTGCATCAAGGGGATCTAGCCCCTAATCTAGAGATTCATCCCTCACATTTTCCACCCATAAGAGGGATGTCTCTATTATGTCTCATGGATGAAGAGCTCTGAGCCTCCATTAACAGGGTATAATCCACTACGTTAACAATTTTTGGCATGCCTAGTGGGACAAATATTTTGTCCAAAGAGTAGAAGAATTTGTGTGTTCTTCAACCAACCAACCTTTGGAGGCTTTTCACCCAACACCAATGGTGACTCCAAGTTCAATCAGTTGGTTAAGCAGTCCTGGTGCCATCAAGAAATCACTTTTTGGTATGTATAATCCCATTGCTGAGCAACATAGGCCTTGTGTTCTTTCATATAGTTATGATCAAGCTCAAGTTACTCATGGAATCACCTCAAGCAGCTCTTCTAGTTGCCCTTAACTTAGTGTGAGGGAAATAATGCTAGAGTTTGAGAAGCAAGTTATGGAGATAGATAGATTGAAGGAGTATAATAGATATCAGCAAGAGCTAATGTACAAAGAGGAGTGATTGTTTAGTCAAGCTCAGGCCTTATAATCCATGAAGGAGGAACTGGCAAGATGGAAGAGTCCATTCATTCAAGGCAATCAGCCTTGCATTCCTTTTCCCATCCCAAATCATCCCCCTCCTACTCAAAATAAATTCCCCTCTTGTACGCTAAATACTTTCTACCAAATATCCCTAACTCACCAAATCTAATCTTCTAGCTCATCTGATGCATTAACCACTCCTAATCTTAATCCTTTACATCTAGCTTTCCAACACCAAAGGGCATTAGAACAACCTTTCATGGAGGATAACCTTCTTAATTATTCAGAATGTGGACCCTCTTTTGATGGGAATCACGCTATATCTTTTGGAAAATAACACATCTCTCTTTAAACAACTCTTCATGTGCTTGAGCAAACCCTTCCCAGTCTCCCTCAACCTCCTCAAGTCTTTCAGTATAACAGTGCCTATCATGAACCATCTTAGAACTCTTAAGAGGATAAAGTTGCTGCCTATTCACGAGGGAAGAGTTCCAATCCCAAGGTCACGAGTTGGAAGCAAACAATGGAATCACATGGTAGGAAAAAATAGGAGGAAAGGCCTATTTATTTTGATAGTAGCCTTGAAGAAGATGAAACTGCTCCTACTCATCATGATGATGCTTGTGACCTCTGAGAAAGGCTCTTCCAAGAGAATATATCCAAGCAAATTGTAGAGTTGGATTCCACAATGAGGTTCCTCAGCCAAGGTATGATGAACATTTCAGACCAAGCAAAAGATCGTATGTCTAAACACACCTCATTTATACCCCTCAAAGAGAGCTATCAAGCCACATCTGATGTGGATGAAGTGTTGGCCAAATAGAAAGAAAAGAATCATTTGATTCTAGCTCAAGGTTTGCCTCCTCTTTCACATGAGTTTAACCATCAACCTTCCACTTCATCCCTTCTCAAGGAGGAACCTATTTTGAAAGAAGCAAGTGAAGAAGAGAGGATCCAATTCATGGCTGATCAAGAAGCTCTCATGGATGAAAATGAGAAGGAAATCATCATGGATGCTCCTTTTGAAGACATCATCAATAATGGAGAAGACATAGGCCATGCATACATGCAGATGTTCTAGAAATATGAAGATGAGGTTGACAAACTTTATTTTTCCATAATGGATGATGAGGAATGTAAGCATGGTGAGCTCTCTCCCCCCTTATTTGATGAACTTCCTTGTTGCTTTGATGAGGAGAATGACCATGTCATGGAACTCAAGTTGGAGGAGGATTAGAAGCATGTATTTGAACAACTAGAGACTCTTGTTTTTGTGTAAGAAAAGGAGAGGCTTGCCCATCTTGATGAAAACTTTGAAGAAGAGAGCCTTCAACAAGAAGATGATGTCCCCTGGGATGAGAAAGTAGTTTGTGATCTCATTCCAGACATCACAATAGTCACCCTTCTTTATGAAGGCCATGATGAACCAAAGGATCAGTTTGATAGGTTCCTTAATGAAGCAGAAGGGGACAAGTCAGTCCATGATGCATATCAAGGGGGCTATGAGCTAAATGAGCCTTATGGTGATGAGCTAGTAGCCATTGATTTCTTGGTGAGATATATTAACATGAAGGGATAACATGAGGTAGTCTCCAAAGAGCAAGGTAAATTCATATATTTTGGAGACATGTTTGACCCTAATTTACTTAGATACAAGCCAATCAAGGTGGTAGGCAAGAAGGGCAAGTCACCAAGTCTCTATTCCATTCAGTCACTTGTCTGGCACCATAAGTTTTCTTGCCATGAAGTAGACTTTAGAAGTTTTCCCTTTGATCCAAGAGGGAGGCAAATATATCTAGTTAGTTGTACATAGTAGTTTGCTTTCATTTGTCTTTGTTTCCCCTAAGTGTTATTTCCACAAGTGTAGTGTTTTTAGCCTTGTTGTGTGTTGTTTTTCCTTGTTGATTGAGGTAAAGCTTTATTGGTTAATAGGTCCTTACAAGGCTATTGTTAACTTCTCCAAGATGCATCCTGACTCCATGCCCAATGGACTTAGAGGCTACCAGTCTTCCCAAGCATAACATGCATGCTTCCCCTGTGAGTCACCAAATGTGTTGACCAATTTTTGGTCTTGCATGCCAAAATTGGGCAACCCCCTCCTTTTTATTTGCAAGAGTCATTCAATCCATGTTCTATCTAGTTAATCCCTTAGCTACCTTGTGCAAAATGTTCTCTATCAGACCATTTCCCATGAAAAAACCAAGTGTTTTCCTCTTTTACTTGCCAAGTACATTTCGGGTTTATCGGGTGACTTTACTTGTGAAAGGTTTAGAAGCTAAGTTACTTGCAAAAACCGATTTGGTCTTGACAAACCAAATCAGGTTTTCCAAACAACTTTACTTGTAAAAAATTCATAAGTCAAGCTATTGGACAAACCTGATTGGGTCTCTGTAGTGCATTTTGGGTTTTGTAGACCACTTGTAAAAATTCATAAGTAAAGCCACTTGTGAAACCCAATTTGGTCTTGATAGACCAAATTGGGTTTTACAAATGGATTTACTCATTTGTCTTATAAGTAGGTTTTGATGTGAAACCCAAAGTAGAAGCTTGTAGGAAGTCTGAATCAGTCTATCAAGAAGGAATCAGGGTTACAAAGTGCCTTTAATAGAAAACTTTATGAGTTGACAACCCAGAGGAAATTGATTTGGTCTTGGATGCTTCGAAAGGCAAGTGAATTACTTCAGAGGGATTTTCATCGACAAAATGGACCAAGTGGAAATGCTGAATGATCATTTTAGAAATTCTGAGGGTAGGTGTCTTTTTAGAGGGCACTCAAGTAAAGAAAGAGGACTTCTTCACTTTTTTGAAGGGTCATTTACAGGATTCCTAAAGGGTATGTGTCCTTGCAGAGGTTACATAGGTAGTGAATGAGGCCTTTAAAAATCTTCCAAATTGTAAATTTGGACTCAAAGTGTCCTTGCAGAGGGCACTTGGGTAGGAAATGAGACCCTTTCAACTTCCTCGAAGGGTAATTTGGAGGCCAAGGAGTCCTTACGAGGGGCAAGTGATGAACAAAGAAGACCTTTTTAAAAAGTCCAAAGGGTAACTTCAAAGCTTAGATGACCCTTATGAAGGGCCCCAAGAGGAAGTAAATGATGAAGACAAAAATCCTGAAGGGCACTTACCCTTCAGTAAAAGCTAGAACCAAAAAAGGATTTCCTTTGAACATTTTATTTGAAGGAAAGATGGCCTTCAGGAAAAAGGGCCGATGCAAAGGAATTAATGGTTTCCAAAAGCCTAAATGAAGCCAAACAAAGAAGCAAGCCAAGGTAGAGGATGATTTCCTTTATAAAAAATGTTTGAAGGACGTCCAAACAAAATCTTGAGGTTCGACAGTGAAAGGGATGAAAGACAAAGGATGATTTATTTAAGACAAAATATCCAAAGGAAATCCTTTAGACATTTTTTCTGTAGTAATTTTACAAGGAAAATCTCACTACAAGCAAAGAGTGAGCAAATCAAAGGAAAGGAGGAAGCAAAGAAGAAGAAACAAGTGGAAGTAAAAACCCTAATGGAAAAGAGATAAAGGTAAAGGCTCGAGAAGGAGTAGAAGACCACCGAGAGCCTGAAGGCCTGATAAGTAAAGACAAGCCAAGAGGAAATCAAGGAAAGAGAAATTAAAAAAAGAGACAAAACACGAGCAAGGACAAAACTCAAAACAGTTTAAGCTGCTAACAAAGACAAAGCACATAATTAAGGACCAATTAGAATAAGATAAGTGGCATGAACAACTCAGCAAAAGGAGTTAATACATTTGGGTGGAAAATATCTATAAAAAAATAATAAATAAATTGGTTTTTGAACTATAGAGGAGAGCAACCTATGTTTTCATGCTTCAACATTAATGCACAACCAGTTGTGCCTAGCATTGAAGAGAGCATGGTCCATCCACAATAACTTGGGGATAGCTTTGTCAATTGCTAGAAAGAGTATCCCATGCTTTTGTAGGCCCAAAACAACAAGGGTGGTGGATTATAAATCTACACTATGGCTCTCCCATATGTAGTTTAAAGAATACGATAGCAACATGGTCTCTTGTCTCAGAAGTATTTGACTCTAGCGTGGGTCTCCTTTCCTTGTTCTATCAACATCTTTCTCTATATAATTGTAACTTCTCATTTTGAGAAAGGAGATATCTTAGATTGTATCGTGAAGCCTTGCATGAATTTACCTTGAATCAAGACATAAGTGTTTTACCTCCATTTGGGTTTACACTTTTGCATATGTCTATGGTTTTGATCTTGTGTCAAGTCATTTTCTTTCATGCTTTCATAGTTTGAATCCAGCATATCTAGTGTATTATGAGCTCTTATTTGTAGGTCAATAAGAAGTGTCCATAGCATAGTATAGGCACATGTGAATAGGCTACCATAGTGTGTCTTAGACCACCTCTAGTAGTTCTTCCTCCCTGTATCTCCATAGGCCGCCCATTGAAATACTGATGCATGAGAGTTTCTCATCTTGAATGATAGTGTATGTCAGCTTGTCTTGGTGTAAAGTGTATGTCAAAGCTGACTAGACCGACCACTTTGGTGCATCACCACTTTAGTTTATGTTCTAATTTCTAGTATTTCTCTCCCTTTTCATCCCCCCCATTGTTAGTAGTAGGAAATCTAAGGCCTCAAGGTTCATCAAGGGGAGTTAGCCCCTAATCTAGAGATTCATCCCTCATGTTTTCCACCCACAACAAGAGGGATGTCTCCATTGTGTCGTATGGATGAAGAGAGCTGATCCTCCCTTCATAGGGTGCAATACACCACGTCAACAGGTCATCCACATAATCTTTGACAATCTTATGGATAAGATCATGGAAGAGGTAAGTCATGGCATGTTGGTAGTTGCATCAACATTCTTTATTCCAAAAGGCATGAATCTATAGTAAAAGGCTCTCTATGGGGTGGTAAAGTTGGTCTTGTGTTGATCTTTGGGGGCAATTAGGATTTTATTGTAACCCAAGAATCTATCCATGGGAGATAACATCTCATGGCTGGCTGTAAGATCAATTAGTTGGTTAATGCTCAATAGAGTAAAGTCATCTTTGGGGTAAGAAAAGTTGAGGTAATGAAAATTCACATAAATTCATAGTCCCCCTATGGATTTGGTGATGGGTACGACATTCGAGACCGATTGGGGTTGGTTAATGGGTTGAATGAAATTGATAGATAGGAGGCACTAAAGCTTTTCTTTGATGAGAAGGGCTATACGAGGGTACATGCACCAAAGTTTCTGCTTGACAGGCTTGGCATCACGGTTGGTGACTATGTTATGGGTGGTAATGGTGGGGTTAATTATAGGTATATCACTATAAGACCAAAGAAATGCTATGTTGCAGTCTTGGAGGAAGGAGGGGAAGTCCCAAAGTTCCTTAGCATTCAACAATTAGCCAATTTTGATTATGCAAGGTTATCAATAGTGCCCAAGTTGATATCCATGGTGGATTCATTCAACATGAAGGGATTTGTGGGTGGAAGAATCTAAGGTACCAAGGTTGGTGAGAATGGAATCATCATCCTAACACTAAATAGTGTTAATGATAGGAAAGTCATCTCCTATCATCTCAAGATGGGTCAAGGGGATGGTCAAAGTTACCCCTCCTTTTGATAAGTTAGGGGTCTAAGGCTAATCATGTTGATGAAAAAAATAATTAGGTAGGATGATGTCATCATCCTCACACATAGGTGGAAAAGAGGTTGGTGAGGAAGGAGTGTCTTTCTCAATGCTCATGATGGTAGGTGGTTTGGTTTGCTTCTTGGTGGGTAGAATAAAACCTAGGCCATATTTCTCATGGGGATTTATGGTCTCAATATAAATAAGTTATATGGTTCATGCTCATATTGTCTAAGGCCAAATCCCTTCTAATCACACCTATGGAGGTACATCTTGGCAAAACTTAGCTTGTCTAGATAGGAAAAGCCAAAGGTGAATGGTTGAGGTGAAAGAGAGGTGGTAGAAAGGGTAAGTGGTTTATCAAGTCCCCCATAGATGGAATGGGTTTGATAGTGTGAAGGTCTAAAGGGAGCAATGGCCCTGATGTTGGGGTCATACCCAAGTTAGTGGTCAAGTTTCCCATACTCTTGGGGAGTAGAGAAAGCATCAAAGGTGAGGAGGTGGAATGTGGATTTAAAGTGGTTTAAGGTAGGGATCTGATCAGAGAGGATGGATGAAATAGTTGATGCCTCAATGGTAGAAGAAGGTATGACTTCCTCTTTCATGGTTGAGGTCTTATCTTTGGTCGATGAGGGTGTACTAGATGGAGGTAGGAGGATGTCATTAGGTTGATAGGTCATGTTGCATGTTGAGAAGGGACTTGGGTCAACTTGGATGGTGATGACCTGACCTTTATGCTCAAATTTGATGAAATGGTGAAGGGTAGAGGGAACACACCCCATGGAGCAGATCCAAGGTCATCCTAACAAAACATTATATTTAAATTTTCCTTGTACTACATAGAAGAGCTCAAGCAACGTGTGAGGTCCTACACAAATATGAAGGACAACAATTCCTAGGGTAGTGGTCATGGTGTCATTGAAGGATCAAAGGATGGTTGAGGTTTTAGACATGACATTATTTGGTAGGTTGAGTTGGTTATAGGCATGGGAGGAGATGATATTAATACTAGCTCTCCCATCAATCATGACGCATTTGATGCAGGTTTGGTTGATGTAAGCAGTAATAAAGAGAGGGGATCTAGGTCATTCAGATGGATAGAAGGTATTTTTGAATCCTTAAAGGTGACAAGGTTAGAAATTTTGAGAGCACCAACAAAGGTTACCAAAGGTTGAGGGTGTTTAGGTTGGACCTTTACTGATTACAATGCCTCAATCATTTCTTGGTGATGATAAGGTGAAGTAGTAATCAACACATATAAGCTCATCTTCATCAGGGTTTGGTGAAGTTGTTTGAGTACCACTCTCTTGATAGACTCATAGGGGTTAGATTGGGAGGCACCTAATATAGATACCTTGGGTTTGGATGAAGGTGATGATGTTTGGGTAGCATTTGGTTGGGAGGTAAAAGATGGGTACATCTATGGAATGGACACTTTTGCCTTCCCCTTATCCTTCTATAGTGCTCTTGTGACCACGTGGATGGTATGAATAGAGGGAGGATTTAGGGTAGGAGAGTTATTTGGTTCCTCGTCACTCTGAGGTGAGAGTGGGGGAATGGGTAGGTTTTGGCTTGTGGTTGTTGGTTGTTAGATTGGTAATGGGCCCATAGGAGGTTCTTCCATTAATAGATCATCCTCATCATAGAGCTAATGGATAATGGTTTGGAGAGCTTTGTAATTCTCTATGTCATGGCCTAGTGTCCTATGATAGGGGCACACTTGGCAGTCATTATACCAGGATGGTTTTAAACCAAGAGGGTTAAATGGCTAGATAAGGGTGAGGTCAAGCAAGAAGCTTACAATCAGATTTGGAAAATAGTCAAGTAGGATTTAGCTAAAGGTGGAGAGGGTTTAGAGGTTTTGGTCTTGGTTGGTGAGATGGAAGTATTTTTAGGAGTGGTCTTAATGGTAGAAGGTTTGGGTAAGGTAGTGATCTTAGTTGATGGTTTTGGTTTTCGTAAGGTGGAGGTTGATAAGTTAAAGGTAAGAGGTTTTAGGGTAGGTAGTTTGGAATTTGATGGCTCGGTGAAGATAGGTGTTCTAAAAACAAGTGTGCTGGTGTAACCAATAGTTGTAGTTGGGTTTTGGTTGGGATAACTATTTTCCTAATTAAAGTGGAGGGATGAGGCCCCAAAATAGAAGGAAAGGTTGAGGGAGGTAGGAGTTTGGCCTTCTGGCCTTTTGGTGGCTCTACTCCCTTGCTTGATTTGGTTTTGTGTTTGGTTATTGGGTTTGGTGAGGTAAGCTCCACTTTCACAGATGGGTGATTAAGGCTTTATGTAGGGAAGGTGCCAAGGTTTTTGGTTGGTTTGGTCAGTTTGGATGGAGAAGGTGATTTGGCCTTTTGGGGTTTAGGTGCATTAGATAGTTGATGAATTGTTGGGTTGGTTTTTATTGGTTTAGATAATAGGAGTGGTGGGTTGGTTTACTAAATGGGTGGTTTGAGGTTCCTACTTGGTGATATAAGGGAGCCCCAATTGCTACCAAAAGGTGGCTTGATCCATGTTAGGGTTAGAGACATTGCACTAACCTAGAGAATGGTTTGTAGACTAGTTTTTTTCCCTGGATAGTGAACTTACAAGATAAGTCCATAGGTTGAGAAATTAGAATGGTAACCTCATCTATTTCCTCAATAAAAGGATGCAAGGTTTGGTTGGGTGACTCCTCTGTGGGAGGTATAGACATGGTGGCTTCCTCTTTGGGAATGATCTCCAAAGGGGTAATAAATTAATCAGTGGTTGAGGGAGAAGGTAAAATGGGTGTTTGTTCTAGTATGTCAGTAGAAGAAGGGGTTTATGGCTCTATTACCTCAATAAGTAAAGGAGGAGAAAGGGGTGATTCCTTAGTTTGGGTCTCCAAGAGAGGAGAAGGTAATTCCACTACATCAATAAGTGGAGAGGGCAAAGAGCAGTAGATCAGGTGGTAGGTTGCTTAGTAATGAGTGTGTTAAGAACCATGGGCATCATGAAAACACTCAACCTTGTTGCTCTCATTTTTGGTAGGCACATGATTGGGAAAATGTTTCCTGAAAATGTCAAGGGCTTGGTTTTGAGGTGCATTGGGCTTATCCAACATTAGCTCCCCCTTGTCAATGAGGGACTAGACAACGCTTTTAAAGGTATTACACCTACTAACTTCATGTCCTACGAATTGATATAAGGCACATAGATCATTATCATTGTACCAACTAGGTGCAAGATGAGAAGAATCAAATTGTTGACGTGGTTTGATAAGAGGAAGTTGTATGATGTTGGCCTCTATTAACTTTCCCAGGATTGAAGCATAAGATTCCCCAAATGGGGTGAATTGCTTCTAGTTATTCTAGTTTTGGTTTCTCATGTTTTGTTTTAAGGAGCTAAAGGAATTTGGTTGGTTGATAAATGGTGGAGAAGCATCTTTAAGGGTAACTGCATTCACAATTCCCTTGATTTTGGTCTTGATGTTGGTTTATTTATTTGGTTTAGAGGTGGAAGCCCCATTATTTTTATAGGTAGAGTTCTTGTTTTTTAGTTTTAGCTTTCCCTCATCGATGACTCTATTCTCTATCTTACACAACATGGTAAAAGCTTTATCAAAAGTTTTGAAGCTCTAGACATGCAATGTAGAGGAGATGTGCTTGACACATGCTTAATCAATTTTTTTTATTAATTCGAGTTAAGGTAAAGAGAAGGAAAGTTGGTTGATCAGGCTCTTCCAATGGGATACAAAATTAGCAATAGATTAATCATCAAATTGCTGAATAGAGTAAAGGTCAATGATGGGAACCTTCTCAGAGATATTTATCGAAAAGTGTTCCAAGAAAGTTTGGGCTAGTTAGGCGAAGGATAACAAAGAGTGTTTGGTTACGACACTATACCAATCTAATGTTGGTCCTGATAAAGACATAAGAAAAGTATGAAGATGGAGAGCATCATCATAGGTAATCAAATAACATGAGTCCTTGAATGCCTTAAAGTGTTGTTGGGGATCCTCCTTACTTTGAAACTTAGAGAACTTGGGAAGTTTTGAGGAGGATATGGTTGGATAGGGACAAATGGGTGGATAGGTTCATTATGTATTTGGTCATAGGATAAGATGTTGTGAGCTCCATAAATGGATGTCTTTAAGGTATTCATCTTATCCATGAGCATCTTCATTAGGTAAAATTGGGGTTATACACCTGAAAGTTTGTAAGGTGCATATTGTTATGGTGGTTGGGTGACATATTGATAATTGGTTGGAGGTTGAGAAGCTACCACATATTGGTATGTGGATACTGGTGGTTGGGTGGAATCTATGTAAGGATAGGTGGATGCAAGTGGTTGGGTAGTAGGTAGAGGTACATGCCCTTGTGGGTTAGGGATGTAACTTGGGTTTGGTACAATGGGCACTTGTTGGGTGGGGGTGGTGGATAGGTTGGTGATCAAAGGAAGGGTAGTGACCTTCAGGGTAATTAGTGGTAAGGTAGAAGGTATGAATAGCAGAAGATTTTGAAGTGGAGTATTTTTTAAAGGAAGGTTGGCAATGCTAGTGGTAGGTACCCCTATGGTAAGGGGAGTATAGGTGGTCAGTGGTTGGGTTGCTACCAAGGTAGAGGAGTTATTAGTGGGGGTGGAAGGTATAAGGGTGTTTTTAGGTTGGGCAAGTTGGATTTCCAAAGTAGTATCAAAGGGATTGTTAGTAGATGCAAAGGCTTGGGTAGCCAACGGTTGGGTGTTGACTATGGAAATAGAAGTGTTTCCCCTAAGGTGAGAAGGCATGCCATAAGGTGGGTCCATAGGTGGAACCAAAATAAGGGTATAATGAGGCATGGTGTTAAGGTAATGCTGAAAGGCCATATGATTATTATCTAAGAAGGTGGCAAAGTCCACATCTCCTTGGGGAACTTACCAAGGGAAAGGAGTAATTCTTGAAGGGTGAGGAGAGTCTACTGGTTTAGAGATGTAGTCCATGGATGAGGAGGTAGAAGAGGCTGATGGGTTTGGTGATGGGTTTTGTTCTGCTAGGTTCTTTCAATGCTAGTGGGTTAGAACCATCCAAAGTAAGGGGGAGGGAATGCACAAACATTCTCACTACTCAAATAGAGAGAAGACAAGAAATGATAAAGAAAAAAATTCACACTCTAAAAATTATGTTAAGTCCTAAAGGTTATTTTTAGTCTCTCTTTTGGCTTATGCCTTAAGCTTTCAAGAAATTATGTGACTGAAATTGGCTTGTAAAATGGGTACTAGAAAATAAGTCTATGGTTGGTTTCAAGTTGTTTAGGCTCTTAAAAAGAATTTGTGTTAGAAATCAATACATGGATTAATATTTGGGCTTAACCCCTCACTTCACACACTATAATGATAAGGGTGTCAGGTGCTTAGCCAATATATATATCCATTTCTAGAGTTTATACTCAACCAAAGAGTTGATTTGATCCTCCCCTTGGTAATGACCTCTAAGTAAGATCGACAGAAAAGGGTAAGGTGACTGCTAAGTGATGAAACCCTAGTCGGGCCTTATCTCAAGTTTTTTTGATGTTTAATTGATGAAGGTGGTTTGGTTTAGTGTGTACAACAAAAGTGATGCTACGATCAAATTGCTTTGCTTTAATTTAGACTATGTGAGCTAAACTTGTAAGAAATCAATGTATGTAGTCAATTTCAAGCCCAAAAGAAACTTTGATGTCATTTATGATCATAGAATAGAGATAAGAGTATATATATTTAAAATGAATAGAAAAAAAAACTCGAGTAAATACTCAAGGTCCCACCGGGCATGCCAAAATGTTTCAATGAATTTCAGCTTATATTTTGAGAAAAAGAGAAGAAGAAACTAAATACATGTATGGTTGAAAAACTTGTTTGATTGTGCATGCATTAAATCAAATTACTATGAAAAACTCCTCTTTGGCTTGGGAGGATGACCTAAAAATAAGACAACACTAAGAAGATTTATTTGTTAGATAGATAGTTGAGTGGATTGCCTAGAGTTAGCTAGATCCTGAAAACAAGAGCTTTCTTGAGGGATGTCAATCCACACATTTTAAATAATTAAGTTTATAAAATAGAAGATAATGTACTTGCATAAATAATTAAAAGGTACTAAAAATGAACACAATAATGCTTGCTAAAGAAATAGAATAGAAATGATTAATATAGAAATAAACAAGTCAATAATAATGTTAAATGGGTCAAGTGTGCTTAAGAAAATCAGACAGGGGTCTATGAACAGGTAGGGACATAAAAAATTGGGTTGGTTGAGGGTAAGAAGGTGAAAATAACTTATTATTTTTTACCAAAGTGACCATCGATGGTCGGGCATGACTGTTGGTGGTTAAGGTGACTTAGTGATTGAGGTGACCATCGACAGTTGGATAGACCATCGATGATCAAGCTATCTATTGACGATTACTGTGTATAGGTTCTAGGTAATAAATGGCCAATTGGTAGGATCACAAAGTTGGATTTTGAGAGATGGGTTGGTGTTGGGTTAATTACAAAATGCAAATAAATTAAATTAATATTAGAAAACATGTACTTAACTTACATAAGGTTGGTTGGATGAACGGTCAAGGTGGTTGGCTCATTAATAGAGTCTAGCATGATTCTGACAGAGTAACGGTACTTGGCTATCAATCGAGGGGTGATGGCAAGTTAGATCTTTGTCATGATGGTTGGATCACTAGATTGTTAAAAGAACACCTATAAAAGAAAGCTTTGGATGTAAAAGCTCTTAATAGTTGTGGATGCGGCCCCTTTCACCTCTTGATCCTCTCTTCTTATAGGCAAGGAAGGAGAGATGAAATAAGACATTAATTGGGCTTTCTAATTATAAATCGCACATGCAATGGCTCACATATGGATTTAGATAAGTTATTTTTAGAAAATCAAGGAAAATGTTTGCATGTTAGCTTTTGGGATGGTGGACCTTGATTGCCAATGGTCAAGGTGACCGTCGGTAGTTGTCTTAACCATTTACAGTGGAGGGCCAAGTTAAAAAGTGGGTAAAAGGGTGGGTTTAGTCTATTGGTCAAACTAACCATGGTTAGGCTCAGTGAGGGGTCAAAGAGCGAAATTGGTCCCAAGTGGGTCCTAAGGCAATCCAGGGGTGTTTTGACATTTGGAATCACACTGTGCAAATTTTTGATGTCTATAATCATAACATAACAATCATTCAACCAATTCCTTATAATATAAATAAAACCAATTATTATTTGTGAATCATAATGCTTATTTTAAATTATAGTGATTCTACCTTAAAAACCATAATATGTTTTGCATATATATTTTGTAATATATTGAAACTATACATGACTAATAACCAAACATAAAATCATACAATTTCACTTCCACTTTCTTATATTTGCATTAGCAAACACCTAGACATATTCATTTTAACACTAAGACCATTGCTCTAAATAAATGTCACATACAAACACAAATAGATTTTAATGCACAAATTGATCCAAATACTTTATGAAAATAAATATATAGGCTTGTAAATGACTCAACTATAGGATCTGCCCATCAATTCAAGCCATAAATTTCCTTAAAAAAACTCACTCATTCACAAATTTGTAATCGATATAAACAAAATTTGCATGCCAAGAATCTTCACATAATAATAAATATTGACAACTATAGGGGTGATCTAGATCCCAATTGATCATCTCTAGATCATGGTATTCTTATACAATTACAAATGATCAAATTGTTGACTTAGATTATAATGATTATATTCACATAACTAAAATTTATTTAATCACCCAACATAATAACAATATTCAATTTAACAATGCATACAATACCTTTCAACTCTGTTGTTTACCCAGATTACAAGAATGACAACCTTGCATGCAAATTTTACTAAACATAATGATTTGAAAACACCTTTGAATATAAACAAAACCATTATATAGCAATGAATCTGATACTTACCACTAAATTGTGTAGAACAAAATGCAAGATACATTTACAGTTCACCTTAAGAATATGGCAAAACCATGCAATTTATTAGAAGATAATAATGCCACATATATATATATATATATATATATATATATATATTACCACCATGTCAAATTTTAAATAGCATGAATCAATATTGTACATGATCCAAAGTAGCACATTGCTCTACTAGATTATCAGAATATAAAGATATTATGAAACATCCTTAAACATAAAAACATTCATTGCAGTATCTCAAATAACTTACCACTATTCACATTACACTATGAATGAATCAACATATATTTACAAGCAACTCCATATAATATACAATGTAAATATAACCATTCACTATAGATATAATCACATTGCATATTAGTTACTCAAAATAGGATTATACATTCTTGCCAGCAATATTTCAAACATAAAACTTTTCCCAAATAAAGTTTCCACATAATCCATCCACATACTCAATATATGTCCAACCATAGATAGGTTTCCCTATCCACCTAAACCATTGGTTGGAGATAGAAGTAGGTACTCAGCCTCAAGAACACAACAGTCAACTAGTACACAATAGTGATGCAGTATTGATAATAGCCTAGGTCTTAGGATCCAACATTCCGTACTCAAGATAAGGTCAAATAAGGATTTCAGACATCAATAGTTACTTCAAGACACTCAAAAATAAAATATCAAAAACCAAGATTTGGACCTAAATAAAGAAAAGTCACACAAATGGAAAAACTTAAAAAACCAAGTAATCCAACTAGTGTATTTTACTATTTTATTAGTCATTAATTATTGTCTATGAGCAAGTACCCTAAATGATCTAACCCTACTAGGTATCATAGACCTAATGCCATTCACAACGAATACCAATATTATGCAATAAAGCTATTCCAAAACCCTAGATTTTGTTCATATTAATTAATGCACATATTTAATGCAAAATTTCAAGTTTAAAATAGCTTATTTATTTATCTACACAATGAGATACCAGGGAGGAGTTACGGCCTACACAAGTTTCCCTTTCTTTCTTTTTCCTCTGCTTCCATACTTTTCTCCTTTTTTACTCTCTTTCCTTTCTTCTTCTATATTCATTTTTCCTCCATTGGAAGTGACCATCCCATTTAGTAGAACTGTGAGTTCCACTTAATGGAACTCCCACTTCATTATATTTTCTTAGAATCATGCATGACATGACATCAAAAATACCATCCAATATTATCACATGTTTTCCATTCCATAACTCCAACCTTACATTCTTCCAAATCTTCATGTAGGTTGCCATGCAAAATCAAGATCCTTTCAAAATGACAAGAAACCCTAATTATCATATTGGTAAATTCAACCATTTTAGTCATGGTTGTATTGATTTAACTCATTCTTCCAACTACACCCTCATCCCAACTTAAAATCTTAGGGTTTGATGCATATCAAAAGCATTTTAATCACCATTCCCTCGACTTAAATCTCATGACTTATGGTTTGAGCTACAAACCTAACATTATCAAATGTAAGTCCTAGTCCCTTGTGGACTATATCAACCCATATTACCATTCATTAATTATATAAAAATAAATGAATAAAAAAATTGCCTTTGTCCTTTCCAGGACTTAACAATCATAGTGTCGACCTTTCAATCTTGGTATTTCATTTAGTTTTCATACACAGACATTGATTGGTCACGTAATTAAGGATTACAAAATTCATATAAGTTCTCATGATCTTCGAGTGACATCCTTTTTCATTAAGTGTATCATGGATGTATATATAAATCACATTCATATCAAACTATCTAATTGATCACTTATTGATAAAGAGACAAAAGACAAATGATGACACAAAAACCAGCTAGCCGACAATTTTAAACAAACTGAAAACACAATTATAAACATAGTGACCAAGACAAAGGTTTGACTTGGGTTTTGGTTACTATTGCATCACTATTGTGTTTTACTTGTGTATTGATTCTTTTCCACTGAGTACCTAACTTCTACCTATAACCTATGCTTATCTATTATGTACCTACAATCTATCCACATAGATATCAACAGTATTTGATCATAGTCAATAATAATAAAAAATAACATAAACTCATTAAATAAGGTTGATTACAATTTAAACTAAACTAATAAATAATGTTCTTAACATCAAAATAATGTCTGTAATAAATGTCTACATGTCATAATAAAGATTAAAATAATTCTGATAATCAATCAAAATCAATGTGTTAGGTAGGTGTGGTCATGACATCCACCCTCCCTTAAGAATGCCACCATCCTTAGGGCCTAAAATAAATAAGGATAATGTTTTCAAAAAAGATTTTCATCTTCCCAGGTATCACTCCTTTCTCCCATTGGGTTCCATTAGACCTAAACTTGTTGTAATTTCCTTTTTTGTAGCTCAATGTTACACTGAGCTAGGATCTTGATAGGCTCCAACTGAATTGTTTCCTCACCCTCCACCTAAATATTATCCTAATTTAAAACATGTGAGGGATGTGAAACACATTTTATTAACAATGTTACATGAAAAACACCATGGATTCTAGATAGAGAAGGAGGAATAGCGAGATGATAAGAGATCGAGATGATATTTTTCACTATGTCAAAGGTCCAACATAACATGGTGTTAATTTGGTAGCTTTGCCAAATTTGATTGAACTTTTCTAAGGTCTTACTTTCAGAAATACTTTATTCGAGACTTGAAATTCTATATGACATATCTTTAGGTCTACATAGCTTTTATGGTGATCAGAGGCAACCTTTAATATTTATTTAATAATGATCATTTGTTCATCATACTCTTGCAAAAAATTTAGACCAGAAAACACATAGTTTTCCAAGCTATTCCAACACAAAGGTGTTCTACATTTTTTCCTATATAAGGCCTCAAATGGTGCCATCTTAATTACTGAATGGTAGGTAATATTATAAGCAAATTCCAATAGGTGTAGGAAGTTTTTCCACTTATATTTTTGATCCATGACATACATTCACAATATGTCTTGAATAATCATGTTCAACCTTTCAGTTTGTCCATCTATTTTTAGATCTTAAGTTGAACTAAAATTCAGGTTTATACCAAAAGTATCCATCATAGTTTGCCAAAACTAAAAAGTGAATAGTTTATCTCTATCCAAGATAATTACTTCATGTATACCATGAAGTTGTACCACTTCCTTTATAAACCTTTTGTCAAGAATGGAAACATCATCAGTGATGTTACTAGTAATAAAGTGAGCCACTTTTATGAATTTTTCAATCACCACTAAGATTGAATCATGCGTATTACAAGATTTAGGCAATTCCATGATGAAATCCATAGATACAATAACCCATTTCCTTTCTAGAATGGCATGAGGTTAAAATAAGCCTCCAAGATGTCCATGCTCAGCTTTCACACACTAATAATCCATACACTTAGCTACATATGCAACCACATATTTCTTAAATACAGTCTAAAAATATAGCCCTTTCAGCTCTTGTGTCATATTATTGACATTCAGATATATGTAATGAGGTACTACATGAACTTTATTCAACACTTGATCTCTCAAATTTCTTGAACTTTGGACAAACATTCTACCTTTGTGTCTTAGTAGACTATTAGAATCAACTAAAAATTCAAAATTAAAGATTGCTATTTTTAACTCAACACAAATTTTAAGGCATTCAGAATCAATTTTTTGTTATGTAAGCACCAAATTTTTAATATCAAAAAATAATATTGAGAGGGAAATAATGTGGGTTCACCTACTTAATGCATCAACCACTCTATTTTATTTTCCTTTCACATAATCAATGTCAGTGTCAAAGTTGCTGACAAATTTCAGCCATCTTCTTTGCCTTGCATTCAACTCATTTTGAGTAAACAAGTGCACAAGATTGTGATGATCTGATTTAATCTTAAAGTGATTACCCAATAGAAAATGCTTACATTGGTTTAATTCATGAATGAAAACAACTAAATATAAATCATGATTGGGGTAGCTCTATTCATAGATCTTGATCTTTCTAGACTCATAGGCAACTACTTGGCCATCTTGATTTAAAATTTCCCCAATTCCCACTTTAAAAGCATCTACCCATATTTCAAAAGTGTCATTGGGATCTAGTATAGTCAAAATAGGAC
Source organism: Torreya grandis (assembly GCA_037957365.1). Lineage (NCBI taxonomy): Eukaryota > Viridiplantae > Streptophyta > Pinopsida > Cupressales > Taxaceae > Torreya > Torreya grandis. The sequence goes on from JARHVA010003365.1 coordinate 313,090, forward strand.
CTATAATCAACACATGTTTCATCTTTTGAAAATTTTGCTTCACACTTAGGATATTAGTCAAATTTCTTCCCCTTCCTTTGCAAGGAAGTTATAGGGTGAGCAAACCTATAAGAAATTTGCATGATCCTTCGATAGTAACCAAAAAAACCCATGAAGTTTCTTCTGTCATGTAAATTCTTGGGAGATGGCCACTCATTAATGCCTTATATATTTTAAGGATCTACCTTAAGTCCTTATTTATAAATCACATGTCTTAAATAATGAATTTTATATTGAAAGAAAGAGAATTTTTATAAATTTTTGTATAGCTTATGCTACCTCAAATGTTATAAAAATATTTTTAAGTGTTGTTTGTACTCCTATTCATTCTTAGAATAAATCATAATATCATCTTAAAACATCGACACAAAATTATCAATAAAATATTGAAACACACTATTCATTAAATTTATAAATGTTATAGGAGCATTTGTTAGCCCAAATGGCATGAATACAAATCCATAATGCCCATATATAGTTCTAAATGTAGTCTTATAGACATCCTCATATTTGATATAGAGTTGGTGATACCCCGATCTAAGATCTATCTTTGAAAATACAAAAACATCTTTCATTTAGTCAAAGAGGTAATCAATGCACCTTTGAATATAAACAAAACCATTATATAGGAATGAGTCCAATACTTTCCACTAAATTGTGTACAATATGTAATATTGGATTACAAAGAGGATCAATTGAAATATTAGTCATGAAAAATTATAAAAGAATGCATAAGAATTGACAATCTAAGCCAACCTATTCTAGCAGGTTTTGCAAATGATAATGAAGGACAAATGAAATAAAACAATACCAATAACCTTCATAAATGATTTCACTATTCAAGAGCATCTCCAAGCATGTTTTTACCCTTGATCTAGTGTTCTTGTCTTTGCCAATAATGGATGCCAAGCTCCTCCATTATGTCAAGATCAGTATGCATAACCTAGGCTCAAGATAATAAATCTAATATGCCTATCAAATGAAGTTTGTAGATAAAACACAGTGATCAACACAAAGAAAGATTATGGAGATAATTATACATTATAATTTTACAATAATTTAGTTTTAAAATGATGGTTTATGCCCTTCTATTTATAGATTTTTCAAATGGGCTAAGATCAACCATGACTGTTCATCTCAAAATTGAGATGTGTGGCCATAAATTAATCTAATATTTTAAATTAAATCCATAAATATTATCATAATGATTTGGGAGGAAGGGGCATTAATTAGGCATGGGTGTCCATAATCCTAATATTTTTTGCATTTATGGTTTGAGGATGCCACCCCATAGATCATGTCACTAGGTGATATAGATATTGAGAATCGATTTCCAATAATGAAATATCAATAACCTCTATGGAAAATCCACTTAAGCTCTTGATTTAAATTAATTAACTTAAACAAGATTAATCAATTTAAGTGCAATTCTTTGGAAATTGGTGTATAATTAATCAAAATGGTCAAAAAGTCATATTACTGGGTCATAATTTGACTTGAGAAGAATTGGAAGGCGATGTTAGATGTGTTTGGACCATTATCCTATTTAGGATGTTGCCGACACAAAATAACAAAGGTACATGGTGTGTAATAACAAATTAGAACCACTATTTATATAAATATATTACGGACATTATATTTTGAATTTTTTGAGATTTTGACACACACTCTCTACAGATGTGGACTCTACCTAAGACATTGATTGTATAAACTCAACATTATTATGACATATATATGCAAATATTTTGGTTTATTTTAGTGACTTACCATAAAGTGTTGTGTGTAATTTTATGTATGCACTTTAGATGACTAGGCATGTGATGATATACCATTTTGGTAATGCTTATATTTATCTTCAAACTTTACATAAAACTTGCACTTTAGATGACTAGGCATGTGATGATATACCATGTATTTCTTATGTCTTTTTGGTAATGCTTAGATTTATCTTCAAACTTTACATAAAACTTCTTTTAGTTCATCCCATGTGTTGATAGAGTTCAACCTCAAACCCCTATACCACTACAAGGCCTTGCCCTTAAAGGAGGCAACTAACAATATGATGGAAACATTTAATTGGACAACATGATGTAATACACAAATGTTTGAAACATTTTTGATATGTTTAATAGGGGTAGCAATCATTGTAGAATAATAATAATGATATATAGAAGAAAAAGAAAAGAAAGTTTTTTAAAAGTCCAGGGTATTAAGCATTGCTTTTACGATTTAAAAAAAACAAGATACATACATATACACATATACATACATATATACATACATACATACACACACATATACATATACGATGGGACTTTATGTGGGTTAATGTAGTTGGACATCCCTGATCATGTTCTACTGTAGTATGATATGATGATCATTGGAGATGAATAGGGTTTTATTATGTTCATTAGCCATTTTTTTCCAAACTCATAGGGGCAAGCTTCTTTATGGAGTGACATCAATTTTTGGTTAGTGTTATAGGTACAGTGCACCACTTACAATTGCAATAGAGTTTATTTGATGACTTTAGAGTAATTGAAGTCTCATGACTTCATCATGGACTTTCAATGTTCATATATGACTCCATATTACAAAAATAAAAAATATAGATCGATTTAGGGATACATTAACCTGAATTGGCATTTGTATATGACAAGATCAAACCATTTAGTGCATTTTTAGTGATATTGGTCTAAATTGAGCTTTTGAGTGCAAATAAAGTAAGATTGACAATTTCAACAAAAATAGTGTTAAGAATTGGATGTATAAATTTTGCCTCTATTTGAGAAGGCATAACAAGACATTCAGGTGAAGCAACATATTTTCAAAGAAAAGAGTTTTCAAGAAAAAATGGAAATGACCCATGACGCCCCCTCAAGAGGACATACTAGGATGAAAGAGAATGATGAACTCTCAAAAAGAGAGGGAATGTGAAAGATTAACCTATGGAATAGATCATATCTAGATGAGCTAATCCTTGCATATATGATTGCCATCAATGATCAAAATATAATTAGAATGTAAGACACATTTATATTTCACCTTAATAATATTGGGAAACCCTGCAACTTCTTACAAGATAATAATGCCATAAGTTAAAACTATGATGTGTGTGTGTGTGTGTGTGTGTGTGTGTGTGTGTGTGTGTGTGTGTGTGTGTGTGTGTGTGTGTATCTTGCCACCTTGTCAGAATATTGTAGAGCATGAATCAATATTCTACATGATATAAAGTACCACATTTCTCTACTAGATTCTCAAAATATAAAGATAATATGAAACATCCTTAAATATAAAAACATGCATTATTGTATCCTAAATAGCATGCCACTATTCACATTACACTATGAATGAATCAACCCAGATTTATAAGCAACTTTGTATAATGTAAAATATAAATATAATCATTCACTACATATTGAATCCCATTGCATATTAGTTACTTAGAATAGGATTGTACATTCTTGTCAACAAAATTTCCAGTACAAAACTTTTCCTAAAGAAGCTTTCTATAGAATCCATTTGCATGCTCAAAATTAGCACAATAGAGAGGTTTCCCTATCCACCCAAACCATTAGTTGGAGATGGAATTATATACTTGACCTCAAGAACTTAACACCCAACCAATACATTATAGTGATGTAATACTAACCATAACCTTGGGTTTTAGGATTCAACATTCCATACTCAAGACAAGTTTAAATAAGGATTTTAGGCAAGGATAATTAATTTAGCACACTCAAAAATAAAATATCAAAAACCAAGATTTGTACCCAAATAAAGAAAACTCCCACAAATGTCAAATCTTTGACAACCAAAAAATCTAACTAGTTCATTCCACTCTTTTATCAATCATTAATTACCATCTATGGGTGAGTACCTTGAATTATCTAACCCTATCGGGTATCATCTACCTAGTGTCATTAACAATGAATACGAGGTTTATGAAAGAAAACCATTTTAAAACCCCATACGTTATTCATATCAACAAATTCACATATTTATTGTAACACTGAAAGTTTAAAATAAGTTCCTTGTTTATCTAGGCAATAAGATACTGAGGAGGAGTTATGGACTACATGAGTTTCCCTTTCTTTCTTTTTCATCTGCTTCCACACTTCTCTCTTTTTTTCCTCCCTCCTTCCTTTCTTCTTCCATATTACTTTTTACACCATTATATCCCATTTGGTATAACTATGAGTTCTACCAAATGGAACTCTCACTTCATTATATTTTTATAAAATCATGCATGACACAAAATCAAAAATACCATCCAAGATTATCACAAGTTTTCTATTCTAAAACTCCAACCTTATGTGCATGCTTCCAAAGCTTCATGTAGCTTCCATGTAAAATCGAGAACCTTCCAAAATAACAAGAAACCCTGATCATTGCATTGGTAAAGTCAACTAAATCACTCATGGTTGTATTAACTTAACTCATTCTACTAACTGAACCCTCAACCCACGTCTATGCATATCAAATGCATTTTAATCACCATGCTCTTGACCTAAGTTTCATGACTTATGTTTCAAGATACAAACCTCAAATTATCCAATTTAAGTCTTAGTCCTTTATGGAATATATCAAATCATATTACCATTCATTAGTTACATCAAACTAAATTAATAAAAAAATTGCCTTTATCCTATACTGGACATAACAATCATGGTGTCGACCTTCCACTCTTGGTATTTCATTACATATTCATACACAGACCTAAATTGGTTTTGTAATTAAGAATTACAAAATTCACTCAAGATCTCAGATCTTTGAGTGACATCCATTTTCATTAAGTGTATCATGTATGTGTATATAAATCACATTCATATTGAAATATCTAGTTGATTGCTTAGTTATAAAGAGATAAAAGATAAATTACACACAAAAACTAGCTAGCCAACAATCTAAACTAAGCCAAAAACATAGATGTAAACAAAATGACCAAGATAAAATTTTGACTTGGGTTTGGTTATTATTGCATCACTATTGTGTTTTACTTGTGTAATGATTCTTTTCCATTGAGAACCCAACTTCTACCTCCAACCTACGTTTATCTATTGCATACATGTAATCAATCCACATAGATATCAGTAGTATCTGATCATAGTCAACAACAATAAAAAATAACATAAACTCATTAAATAATGTAGGAGTGATTGAAATTTAAATTAAACTAATAAATAATATTATTAACATCAAAATTATGTCTATAATAAATGTCCACATCTTATAAGAATATTAAAATAATTCTGATAATTAGTCAAAGTCAATGTGTTAGGAAGGTGTGGTCATGAAAATCTTGTACCAAATATGGGTATCTACACAAACATGATTGATGAATACTCCTAGTGATTGATTTGAAATTTGGGAAGAATAGGGTAGTTTTACTAAGTGTGTAATAGGGCAGTTTCAAAACATGCCATAAGTGCAAAGAGAAGCAGTTGTCAAAGAAAATTGGAAATTTCCTCAGTGAAAGTGAAGATGAATAGGCTTTGTCAAAGGTTTTTGGTCTTTTCAAATTAATGTTGGATTTCATTTTGTAAATTCTAGTTGTAAATTTTGTGTAATTGCAACCTTATAAATGTAATTCGTACAATAACACTATGTCACTTTGTAAGTCTTACATTGTGTAATTTCATTTACACATTTCAAGTGGTATAAAAGCACCAAAGCATTTTTACACCATTCAAGTGGTGCAATTTTGTAAATTCACTTTTGAACAAAGTGAAATTTCACAATTACGTCTTTATATCACTTAAGTGGTACACTGTTGTAATTTCACATTTACATGTGGTGTAATTACACCAACTCACTTTTGTACCATCTGTAACAAAAAAAAGGTGGTTATGCACCATAACGACTTTCCTACACTATAAATATGATTTTTAGGCTCATTGTAAAGGGTGGTGAGGGGAATTTTTGGTAGTGAAAGTATGTAGAGATTTTTTTGAAGAGCTGAGCCTTGTTATCAACTCAATAAAGATCGAAACTAGGATATTTTGCAAGCTTTGTATTCAAAATTTCTTTGTGAGTTATATCTTTGTATGTGATTTACTTATTTCTATATGTGTACTTTCAATTTATATTTATAATCATTACCAAATTATTTGATAACAAAAATTTCACATTAAGTATTTCTTTTAGAATCTTGTGTTATTTCTATGAATGTGAAATCTCGGTGGGGTAATAATAATATTTTAATTGTCTTTTACAAGTAAATATGGGATGGTTGTCTTTAGTCTACTATCAGTATTAGAAAATTATCTTAGTGTATGTTTTGAACTCCTAAGAGTGTAATTATGTCTTTACCACCCATTGAATGAGATATATTTCCATGAACACAGTGTCTTCTCCTTCTTGGACTATTCTGGTAAGTTTTTGCATTTAGCTACCTAGAGTTGTCTTTCATTTTTTCCAAGTTATCATGGTAGTTTTTGTGTTTAAATAAATATAATAACCTTATTATCCCTTATTTCTTTCCTTTGTCTATTCTTCCCTTCTTTCCCTTATTCCCTTAGTTCCCCTCATTTCCTTTCAATCTCCTTTATGTACTTTTAAGTTAAAAGTATGAAACCCCCAATATAGAAAACATTTTTGCTATAAATAGATGTGAATAGATTTTCCCTTGTTTTTCCTTTATTGAATTTAAATAAAGGTAGCTATGTATACTAATAGGAGAGGGACTTTGTCCTGCATTGTTGACTAATGTAAGAAGAATTCCCACACTATTGAATCAAAGTCACCAATTTGTCCCCTTGAAATTTTTTTTAGCCAACAGGTTGCATAACATGCCCAAGATAAATATGAAATTTTAAAAATGAGTGTGATTATCATGGGATACCTTATGATAATTGTGACATGGATTTTAACTTATAACTACTATAGGGAGAGCATGTTTTTTGGATGCCTACATGACATCCTCTAGTTGGAAAAATGAGTCATAACAAAGGACACTATGATTCTACCTCACTATAAAAGCAGTGTTTTATTAGACTCTTATGATGGTTGGTATGCTACCATGGTTTGGAAAACAATTTAATGTGATGAAAACCATGTTTCCTCTACAATGTAAAATTTGCCTCTTTATGCTCACTTTGTGTACTTTAATTTGGAAAATGAGTTATGGTAAAGGAAACCATGTTTATACCTCAATGCAACATCGATGTTGGTATACTCATATCATGTATCGTAGCTCACCCAATGTAGTTGGATCCAAGTTATATTTATCACCTAATGTTTCCCATTCCAACACAACTCACTAAGCGTAACTCATCTTGTAAAATGCAACTCATATTACACAACACAACTAATCTCATGCACGTGCAATTTGTTAATCCCAAGTTACATAGTACATATCATGAATCTCGGCTCGTGTAATAAAACTCATATCACATAGTGTAGCTCATCTCATATCTCACCCAATATAGTTAGACCCAGTTGTGTCAATCACTTAACATAACTTGACATATCATAGCTCATGAAGCAAAAATCATCTCACATAGTGTAATTCATGTCATAATGTAATTCATCCTCACACAACACAACTCATCTCACGTAGTGAAACTTATCTTTCATAGTGCAACTCATCTCATGCAATGCAAATCTCATAGTGTAGCTCATACAGTGAATATCACATAATACATATCAACCCAATTTATGTCCATCACCTAACGTAACTCACATAGTGCCACTCATCTTGACCAATGCACTTTGTGTAACACAACTCATCCTGTATAATGAACTCACATAGTGCATCTTATGCAACATAACTCACTTGATGCATTTTTCCATGATCATGTCGATCACCTAATAAGCTCAACATGATGTAGCTCATTCAATGCATCTCACATAGTGTAGCTAGTGAAACATAACTCATCTCACATAGATTAACTTGTCAATTCAGCTTGACCTAAGTTGTGTAGATCACCTAACATAGCTTGACCAAGTGTAACTCAAAATGTGTGTATGGTGTAGTTCATATCTTGCATTAAAAATTAGTGGAAAAAAGGCTACCATTTTATTTGTGATACTCTATGTTATTTCTCCCCCATATATTGGGGAATGTGTGAGGGGCACATAGACCGTCCAATGCCTTGATAAAAATACAAGGGTGAAACACTAGGAATTCCAAAGAGGTCAACCATCCCAGTAATACCCCTAACCAAGTGTGCTTAACTCTAGATTTATAATGGGATTTGATACACTAATGCTAGTATGATCACACCTGATATGACTGTATCACCTTTTTCTACTTGTAGGGGACACATGGAAGACAATAAATAGACATAATTCATTACATAGGGCTCATTTGGCTCTAATTTCATGCTATGACATTTCCATAGTGCACTTTGTTGGACCCTAAATTTTATATTAATATATTTTAAGTACTTCTTAAGGAAGGGTAGAAGAAATAGGTGCAGAAGTAAGCAAAGGCATGGGAGAGACATGACGTGGAAGATCATGGCATGGAAAAAGTAAGTCATAAACAACAAGGATGAATAAAACATGGAGGATCAAGGATGCAAGATTGAGACAATAACAAATGACTTGGACAAGGGCATATAAAGTGGAAATGGTTAAGAAGTAATTCATGCAAACATCAAAGAGACATATTTAAGAGTGAATCTAGCACTGATCCATGAGAATATTGGAACACAATAATGATTATTGGTTTAGAAAGGGTATATAGGGATAGTTAGCCCCAATTCAACAGGAATTCATTGTAACACCTTCCATGACTCATTATTTTTAATGGTCATTGGTAAGTCATCACTTGCATATTAATGATGTAACTAAATGATTGGGGTAAAACTATGTATAAATACCCCCTACTTTACTTATAACTAAAGATGAAGAATGGATTATTGATGATTGATAATTATAATCTTAAATTTCACTGAGATCCTGATATACATTGTAACCTATGTATGGTGACCTTTGATATGAATAAAATGGAATACTTGTGCTGCTAAAATAATGCTTGCAAACTTATATCAATGATTATAATATTCTTTTTTTAGATTTGTGCCTAATTTTTTATTTCATAAATAACTCAAGTATGGATACCAAGTTGCCAGGATTAGCTTAAATTTAATGTTTTTGGTTAGAACTCTGTGCCTATTCAAGCATCTTAGTATATAGAGTCTAATGCATACACCATCACATGATAGAACCAATAGGATCTGGTCTTAAGTCACATGATTTAGGTGAGTGTAAGAGACCATTTATTACATGAAATTGTATCTCTGTTAGAATAATTGCTCAAGCATAGTGGTCTTTTCATGTAGATCAAAAGATATCAACAAGCATTTGAGACCTTGAAGGAGAAATTAGTAACGGTGCCCATTCTACAGTTCTCAGACGAGATGATCCATTTTGTGTTCACATTGATACTTCTATCATGGTAGTGGGCACCATCCTTGTATAACTTGGTGAAGGGAATTTTGACCAGCCTATATATTTTTCTAGTCATAAGCTAACACCTACTGAGATAAATTAATCTACTACAGAACATGAAGCCTTATCCATGGTGTATGCACTTTAGAATTTATGCCATTACTTGTTAGTTATTCCATTCACCTTCTTTATAGATCATGAAGTGCTCAAGTACCTTATGAAAAAAATAGTGTTGCATGGATGAATATGTTAGTGGATTGTTCTCTTCTAAGAGTTTTAATTCCTTGTGGTTGAAAAATTTGACAAAGTGAATTTTGGTTTTGACCACCTTTCATGTATTAAGTCTAGTGAACCAATGTGCACCATCAAGGATGATTTACCTAATGTAAACCTCTTTCAACTTACATGTGTACCTAAAGAATTAGAGAAAATAGTTATTTTTATTGGAATAGGTTTCATGTCAGACCATCTTAGCACTTAAGAGAAAAAATAACTGGCTATGTGAATTGCACTTTTCCAACTTATTGGCAGAGACCTATATAATTTCACTAGAATGAAGTGTTACGTAGGTTTGTCATGCAACATGAGTGCACTGAAGTCCTTTAGGAGGTTCATGAAGGAGTCATAGGATGAAATTATGTTGGTGATGCCAAAAAGTGAAAGGTTTACTAGCTAGATTATGGTGGTCCACTTTATTTAAAGATGCCAAAGCTTATGCATGCCAATGTGAAATATGTTAATGCATAAGTAAGAAAAACCAAATGGATGCTATGCCCCTTCATCCCATACTTTCTCATGAACCCTTTAAATTTTTTTTTTAATTTAGTTGGGCATATTAAACCCACCATGAGGTGCACTGGCGTGTGCTACAACATTACATCTATAACCTATTTCTCATGTCCCCCCTTTTGGCCTAAGCATGGACATGACCTTTAGCCTAGTTATTTTAGTGATTTCCCTAGGTTAAGGGAAGAAAGATAAAATGTGAAACACTAATTTACACTCCTTAAAAGGTAAAATTGAGTTTTCACTTAATTATTCTAATTTTGCATTGAGGGGGTCCCATTTTGAATTAAAGGTCTTAAAATGCTTGTTATCACTCAAAAGTGCACCCTTGCAAGAATGTGTGCCTGTTTTCACTCATATTAATACAATAAAAAATATTCAAGGTGCGGGAATTTATAATTAGAGATAATATATAGATTAATATTTCATTACCTTTGGTACACTCACCTACTTATCTATAAACTCTCTAATTCTATGCTTTCTTGATTAGAAAAAGGGTAGAAGGAGCAATACTAAAGCTGAAAATAGAAATGAAAACTAAAAATTGGGGTGATGCAAAGATATTCAGATAAATTATGCATATAATTGACACAATTTTAGATATAAATAACCTATACACATTAAATTCATCTTCATATAATGACTCTTGCATCATTATTTCATACGTAGGTCTTGATAGATACTCAAACTAGCTTGGAAGGAATGAACAATGGTTAAATTCACTTTCAGATGAGGTAAAAATCAGATGTAAACACTTTATATGACTTAAAATAATCCTCATTTATTTAATAAATATGATACATTCAAACATAAACATAATAAAAATAATCATTCACTGAGTTACACCAAATAAAATTAAGAACACACTTCATGACCAAATTGAAGATGGAGAAAAATTTAGCTATTTATTACTTCAAAGGTGAGGTAGTAAAAAATTTTGGTAGAGTTTTAGTAAGATAAAATCATATTATCCTCATTAATATTTAATGTACATATGTAAAGGATAAAGGGAGAGAGAAGATAATAAGCTCTAGATGAGTCCCTTCTAGTCCTAGTTCACCCCTGCTTCAACTCCACTACCAACTCAACCTTGAACTGAAACTTCTAGCTTTCAAACACACTTTCCAAATTCTAACGTAGAATTTTAAGAGTATACAAATTATTTACCTTGAAATATTTTGTGGTAATTAGGGATATAATATTGTTTTATTTTTTGAAAATTCAAAGGTCTCTTGCATGCTTTGAAAGTCTTCAGTCTTGAAGAGATCTTCAGTTAACTCCTCTTGAACTTGCAACTTATTTTGAACTCTTTTTGATATTCAATTAAATAATTTTGATATTGAATACATATTTAAGTTTTAATTTAGTTACCTTTATTTTTATCTTTGAGTTACTTGAGCTTCTTGACTTGTAACTTGGAGTTTGACTTCACTTATCTTGACTTGCAACTTGCATACATTTTGACTTTCTAAATTTAGCCCAAAGGGGGGCATAGTAGGAGAGAGATTGCATGATGAAATTAAAATTGGTATATTTAATGAAAATAGGTCATAAAATATTATCCAACACTTAAAATCAACTTCTCCACTTTTAAATGTTTTAAACTCCACTTTTCTAAGGCTAAATGAGGATTCTTGTTGTTGATTTGACCTTTTCTAAATTTAGCCAAAAGGTGGCAACCTGTATTTTGAAATTTTATATATACTCAAGTATATTACATAAGTTAAAACACTTTAAAACATTTAATTACATTAAAAAATAATTACATATCAAATTTCATGAGATTTCATTTAATAGAACTCAAAATATGCACTTTTTGGTGTTGACTAGCTTGCACAATTTCATTTTTGAATGCCTGTAGGTTTGAGTTTTGCCATTTTGTTGAGTTTTATGAAGCATAAATACCTCATTATTTTTTAATTATGAATAATAATAACCTATCTCATTATCCCAACCATTTTATGTTCTCAACCAATCTCTTAAACCTCTCAAACATTTCATTTTCTGGCTATCTCTATTGCTTGCTAAAAACCTTGTTACTTGTACCTTTGCCTTTATTCATTTTTTGCCTCAAAATTTTGATTTAGGAACACATAATAAGGTAATTTATTACTCATAATATATCACAAAATTTTTATTTTACAATAATGAACTCAATAATGCAATTATATCTCTTAAAATTGAGACATTGGGGTTTAAGAAGGGTTTTAGAGCTCCTATTTGACTTAATGATCATTCATAAAGTTAAGCCATTATAACCTATAATAAATGCATATAATATTAATGGAATAAGATTAAAAAAACCTCCTCATAATACCATTTTAACCAAACCTTATTTACCTTCATGTATTGAGCATTTGAAAATTGTCTTCACTAGCTTACAACTAACAATTAGTTAGATGAATAAAAGAAATTTCTGTCATAATTTGGACTTGTGAGTTATTCCTGAGAATGGTTTAGGATCGATGAATTTTATATGATATTATGAATATATTTTTAAATCTTAAATCCATGTATGGATTCTTCTTATAAACTTGCACATAACCAACTTTTACCAATGGTGGTAAAATTGTCAACAAAACCTTTAAGTGGTTTTAAAGGATGCTTGACCTTATAATCCACTAAATCTACCTTCATAACTAAAACTTTGAGTATATGAAGGGTATTGAATTTAATTTTAGATATATGAATGATTTTTATAATTTAAATTGTAATATTAAGCACAAAAACACTTAACTTATCCATTGAGGACAAAACCCTTCAATGGTAGTTGGAGTAAGGATGAAAACCCTTACATTCAACTAGTACATCCTCATTTAGGGATTTTTTTGAGCTTAATTGGTATTATTTTTACAAAATATTCATTATATTTTGGATAGTAACTTCATATCCTTTTCTAAAGCTGGCAACTAGTGTTTGGAGCCTATAAATTAGGGTAGGGACTAGTTTAGAGGAACAACACAGGGTTTTGAGGGTTGTGAATTAATTTTAGAGGGATGTACTTGGTGCCCTAGGGTAGTGAACTACCTATGAAAATTGTGTGACCTATTTTGGGGGTCAAATTTGAGGGTTTCAAGGGTTGTTTCAAGCCAAACCTATAGTTTTGAATATTTAATCATTTTTTGCTATTTTTATTGGTATTTTCTAGCTATTAGTTGTTAGGAAAAATTCAAAAAATAAGGTATTTATTTTGTTAATAATATTTAGAATTTATTGGTGAATATTCTAGGGGTAGTTATTGTTTTGCACTTGAAATATTACATTTCTAGTATTTTGTAATTTTTATCTAGGGTTTGAAGTGGAAAAATTAAAAAAAATCCTAATTATGAAAATTAGGGTTTGATATTTGAATTAAAACTTGCACATGTGATGTTAGGGTTTGTTGGAAAACATGTTTTTGGATTTGTCCCAAGTTGGGGACATCACAGTGGTATAAAATCCAAGATTTTGGTACCTTATGAAGGGGAATTTCAAATCTTACCAGCCTGCAGGGGTAAGAGTCACAACATTTGTTTCTTTCAACTTAAAAATCTAATAAAATATCATGGGGTTAATAGAGGAAAAATAAAGGAAACAACAAATCAGACTTGATTATGAGGCCTATTGTGAATATTATTTCAAGCTTCATCTAAAAACTCAATCCATGTTTACACTTTGAGAGTTTTGTGATTTAAAGAGGAGTTATAATATGAAGAAAAGAAAGATATATCATACAAAATCATGTGAGTGAGATACCCACATATGTTGAAGAATTTGAATAGTTTTTGGAGATTCTTGAAGAATGTATAAGTATAAAATTAAATAAGGAAGAAGAGCATCTAAAACCAAAACCTTAAAATATTTCCAAGGAGGAGATCATGGAGCACAATCCCAAAGGAGGAGGAAAGTCTTTTTTTTAAGATGGGGGAGAAAATTATGTGTTTAAATCCCAATAATTGGTAGATAAAGTTGAAAAATATCTTGATGATTCCCTAAACAATAGTGTGGAGAGACATGTATTTGAGTAATAAATGGGAAATCACAAGGATATAAGGGTTTTCATAGACCCTACTTCACCAAAGGAGGACAAACTTGTTGTTTGTATCCCAAAGTATGAAAGGCTTGGTAACATATCAAATTTATTGTGTCGCACTATATCATTTCAGATTTATTTCCCTCAATATAAGCATGCTAAAAGGGGTGATAAAATGAGGCATACAATTTACAACATGGGGCATGGGGACCCCTTGATTCAAGTTGATAGTTGTTGTTGCGAAAAGGTGTGGGAACCTGATGATATTCTAAGATCTACAAAAAGTATCAATTCTAATTTTAATATATTTGTAATTGGTCCTTTCATTTGATTAAGGGAAAAATTAGAGTTGATTTCCAATAAGTATGAGGAAGCTTTAACATATGTGAATAATCATTTAAATTCTTGTTTTAACAACCTTACAAATTCTAAAACTGTAGGTTCAAAGCAAGCTTGTGAAAGGATTGAATTTCAATTTGTGATAAGGAAAGAAAATCTAGATTTGCATAAGATTTGTAATATGGACCTTTGGGAAGATCTTTTTAGGAGGTATGCACATGAGGTACGTGCCTCATTAAATCTTCATGACGATCTCAAACTTTCTAAAGTTTATAGATCCATAATTGAGGGGTCACATCATTAACCAATTGCAATGGTAAAAAGGAGGACAAAAAAATTTGGAAATTTTGAGTGGGGACAAACACTAAGGTGTCCTAATAATCATCACATTCCATGCTTGATAAACATGGATATTCAAGAGATGGAAAGTGGAGACAAGTCTTGGAATGGGAAAAGTTAAAAAGTGTGGACAACCTTATGAATTCTGAAATTTTTGACAAAATCAAGGCCCTAACACACTCAAAATTTTTTGAGTTTACTTTGCCAACTCAGCAGGTTATATGTTCAAAAAAATTGGTGAAACATGTGCCAAGACAACTAGAAAAAATTCACAAAAAGTTTGAAAATGATAGGGTCACAAAACCCAAAAATTATTAAGGGGAAAATAGGTAAACTCAACTAATCATATGCACAAAAAATTCTAAAAAATGGGGTAAGTGACAACCCTCCATAAGTTCTGAGTTTGCAAAGGAGATTTGGCTTTCCACTTATGAGGTAAAGTTAAAATTGATAGAAGAGGAACAACACTTTTGATAGTAGCAAGTAGGTGAGCAAGAAAGAATTGTTTTGTCACCACGACAAGGCCACATGCTTGGGCCAAGCCTCAAGAGGGAAGGTATGTTTTTTAAAATGCTCAAGTGTAATTTTTGCAAGTAATTTGTTGGGATACACTTTGAATGGAATGAGAAAACATTAAGGTACTTGGGAGAGTATTGGGATGCTTACCTAAGAGCCTCTTATTTCATGGCACTCATTCAATGGGAGTTTTCTATAAGGGGCAACCTTGATATCTTGATATACATTATTATTTAGAACTTTCTTAGCACTATGGAAGGGAGTTATAGACTCCTAACAGATGCTTGGGAGATGAGATATATGGGTGGACCTAAAAAGGATGAAGTAAGAACAAATAACTTCAATATTTGTGGCAAATTCAATGCTGTCAACTACAAACATAGCCACATAAACTTCAAGAACAATAATAATTTGGGGGTAGTTGTCTTCAAGGTGAGTCAAAACATGAGCCCAAGGAGGAAAGTAAGAGTCACATCAGTTTTGAATAAGTTTCTAGACCTTATGGAGCTTGAAATGGTAATCTTGGAGGGGAGTTTTGAGAGGGGTAATAGTTGTTATTGGTTCTACATTGAAGACTAGAGCAGGGGCAGCCATTGGTGTGAGAGAGGGATGAGATTGGTGGCCATTTTTTAGGATGACTACAGTTATTACCTACCCAAAAACACGTAAAACAACAAAGATAAAATAGAGGTGGTTTCCCTTCCTTGGGAACCAACTACATATGGACATTGCATAATGAATAATGTTGGGACACCCCCTTAGATATTGCAATTACTTGAGGACAAGCAATTTGGATGGGGTGGATTATCATGTCCCCCTTTTTTGCCTAAGCATGGACATGACCTTTAGCCTAGTTCTTTTGGTACTTTCCCTAGGCTAAGGAAAGAAAGGTAAAATGAGAAACACTAATTTCCCCTCATTAAAAGGTAAAAATGAGTTCTCACTTAAGTTATTCTAATTTTGCATTAAAGAGGGCCCATTTGACTTAAAGGTCTTAAAAAGCCTTTAATTATTTTTAAAGGATGGTCAAGCTTCATTGGTCTAATTTTTATATAATCTTCATTATATTTTGGGCAATAACTTCATCTCCATTTTAGGGCTGGTGACTAGGGTTTGGAGCCTATAAATTAGTATAGCGGCCAAAAAAGCAGGGCAACAACTAGTTTGGAAGAACAAAGTAAGGTATTGAGGGATGTGGATTGATTTTAGAGGGTTGTACTTGGTGCTTTAGGGAAGAAAACTGCCTATGATAGTTGGGAGACCTCTTTTGAGGTCAAATATGAGGGTTTCAAGGGTTGTCTCAAACCAAAACTATAGTTCTAAATATTTAATCATTTTCTAGTATTTTTATTAGTATTTTCCATCTATTATTCATTAGGGAAAATTTAGAAAATAAGGTATTTATTTTAGTAAGAATATTAAAAATTTATAGTTGAATATTTGAGGGTTATTAATTTTTTGCACTTGAAAAATTGCATTTCCAACATTCTATAATTTTTATATAGGGTTTGAAGTGGAAAATTTACAAAAATAATAATTGTTGATTAGGGTTTGATATTTGAATTAGAATTTGCACATGTGGTATTATGGCTTGTTGTGTTGTTGTTAGAGCTTGTTGGAAAACCCTTTTTCTTGATTTTTCCTAAGTTGGGGATATTACACTTTCTGACATGCTTGGTGGAAGTAGTGCCCACACATGATTGTACTATTGTGACCGTGATCATATTTCTTTGAGAAATTATCATCACAAGGTATGGATGCACTTTGAGTTTGACAAGTGATCATGGCACTCATTTCATCAATGAGACAATATGCATCTGCTTAGTTGAGTTCATGATTGTGCATCACAAGACCACACCATACCATCCTCAAGCTAATGACACAGTTGAAGCCTTCAAAAATATCTTGGGTCATACATTGACAAAAATTTGCAATATCAGTCACACTGACTGGGGTGATCACATTTTTGTATTATTATGGGCATACCAAATGACATATAAAAGGTTGAATAAGTGCACTCATTTTAATCTTGTCTTTGGCATTGAAGCAATTTTGCTAGTAAAATTCCTTATACTATCTTTACATATTACGTGCATGGGTAGAATGGATGATGAAGAATCTCTAAAAGTGCACCTATATGCTTTAATAAAATTAGATGCAACATGCTTTCTTTCCCATTGAAGTCAAGGAGTTGAAAAGTAGAGCAAAAGGATTTGCATGATTGACATCTAAAAAATAAAACTTTTTCCCTAGGTATGCATGTGTTGTTATACGATTCCAATTTTGTGTGCCACTTAGGTAAACTATGGGTCTGGTGGGATGGTTCATTCATCATTCATAGTATTCAACTAACTGATGCGTATAAGTTAAAAAGGTTTGATGATTAATTTATTTCAGGCCACTTTAATGATAGCCGACTTCAACCCTACCATTTTGAGTGATACTTCCATGTTGTCAAAAGGCATACGCCACCAACTTAGTTTAGGATTGTGGTTTGTTTTCAAATAAAGTGTGGAATTGGTTACATGCCTTCTGTTTAAATTTATTGTAGCACATTGGTTATCATCTAGTTGAATGTTGTCATTGTATCACTATTTCATTAGGTCATGACCATGAATGACCATGGACAAATTTTAGTGTGGGGTAAGTTTCAACGATGATTAAAGTAAATAAAGTAAAGTTAGAACACGTGAAGGTAAAAGATTGGAAGGAATCATGCACATAAGAGGTTTGTGTAATATAAAATCTATGTGAAGAAAGGGCACACAAGTGACAACACATAAGGACAATAAGGCATAAAAGAGGCAACGTGTGAAGTGTGGAAAATGCATGGTAAGGTAAAATCCATTAAAATTGGGTCAAAGTGGAAAACAAAGTAGTTCCTGCCCTTGAAGATATAAATTTAAATATTTTTACAATTAGCATGCACTACAATAAAATCACAAGGATGAGATAAGTGTATTAAATTGACAAAGTATTAAGCATAATGGAAAGCATACCAAATAGATGTTATGGCATACCATTTTGGGGAAATAATGAGCGAAGTGATGGATGGATGGAGGCATGGGAGAGTAAATATGTGCAAGTTTTCAAGGATACATAAGGTTATAAATTCCTCATTTTAATACTTTACTATTGATTTTTTTTGAAATTACAAAGCTCAAGCAAAGTATTTTCAAGCCATAAGGAGGAGTGTTCATCAATTTATAGTGACAAATTTGAAGCTAAGAAGTGGGGCAATGATTGTGATCAAAGAAAAGAGTGGAATTGTGAGTGTGGGACCACTATGGAAGGAGTTATGGGTTACAGGTATTGATGTCTACCATTAGAGTAATATAAAGTAGGAAGGCTAAGGAAGATTAAGGTAGGAACCACATATTAATTTGGGAGAGGCAAACAATCATGCTTCAACCTTCAGGATCCTTGAAGAGTGATGCAGCCAAAGAAAAAGGCCTAGAGAAGCGAGCTTTTTCTTGTAATTCATGAAGAGGAAGAGTACAAGGGTACATGGGGATGTTATGTTTTGATACGAGAGGAAGTTCCTAGTGAGTCTAGTATGCAAGAAGAAAACCTATCACAAGTAAAAGAAACATACATCAAGAAGGAACATCTGATGATGCATGAAGGGAAAAAGAAGGCCATAACACCACCTCCAACCCCTATTCTCACTGAAGAAATGCAATACCTTGAGTCACTTTTACATGGTGCAAATTAGGAATCTAAGGTTTCTACTTTCCAAGTGCTCAACTATAATCACTTTCAACTATGAAATAAGGGTGACTTGCAATGTGATTATAGAGTTAAGCTCTAGAACACAAAGAATAAGGTCATATATGACCTCACCATTTTCAATCAACTAAATGATGCTGGAGTGTTCTAGTTTTTCAATCTACCTTATTTTGGAAGCCCATGAAAGTAGTGACGTTTCTAATCTCGTGCATCCATGAGGACTATTTGTACTTTGCAATGTGTAGGATGTGAATCACTACCCAAAGAATCAACAAGGTGATAGGATTACAATGTTTAGGCATTGATCTTGGTATGGATTTGGAGGACCAAAATGAAATTTAGAAAATGGTGGTAGTGCTAAAATACAAAAAAGAGGGCAATGACATGTATATTTATAACCTCCAAATCCCACTATTTAGGTAGCTACATGCTTGGCTATGACCAAGCTTGAGGGAAGATACAGATGGAAAGAGGTTGACATAGTGCACCTCTATGTAGCAAGTCATATGGCCCAAGGGAAAAGTATAATTACACCCAATACTTCATGGATAAAATTGAGGTAGATGCTACGAAGGTCCACTGCTTTCCAGATCATAAGTTTCTTTGGGGTGCAATTCCACTTTTGATGGTGTTTGATGAGATCAGTGTTCTAGAATATGCCGGTGCATAATTGAATTGGGTTTACCCACTTGAGAATAAATCTCTTATAGAATATTTCCAATAGTTTACCTACCCAAACACCATCTCCCCTCCCATAAGCTGAAAATGAAAGGATGGTTCTAAGGGATGAAAGAAGCCTTTGGAAATGAATGGCATGTCCCCAAGGAGTTGCTTGCATAAATGGTAACTCAAGCTCAATTTGTTGTCATGCAACATTATTCACTCACACGCATCTAGATGGAGCCCACATATAACTTGTCTAGGTAGCTAAAGCTATCGTACGCTTTCATTACTAAATACTTCAAGAATTCCATCAATCACATCATGGATCTAGTAAGGTACAAATTGGTGCTGATAAGATTGATGTTGATACCCATACTCTTTAGAAATTGTATATCTATCCAAGGAAAAATACCTACAAGGAAAAGCATGAATAAAAAAACACCAATATCAATGCATATCATATTCTCATGGGGGACCACATTCATGTGTTATATTATATGATAAGGCATAATAAGAAGGCTTCGAGAAGCCATAAGGCCACAAGGGAGACTCTTACCCATATGCCACCAATAATAACTAAATGGAGGTAACAAAGGCAAGAGAAGAGATCAAGGCATGATACCCATAGGAGTGCACATGAGGAGTAACCTAAGTGGAAAAGGAAGGCCCCATCACCTTCAAAATACCAAGGGATGCCTACAATGAAATAATAAGAGGGCCTTGATACCACCCAATAGATAGTTGTTCCTTCATGATAAGAGTATTATGTGCCTACCAATGGGGCATCTAAATAAATAATGACATTCCTTGAGGCATCACTTGAGAGGGGACCTTCTCTAAAGGACCAAAAGGAAGCCACCCCTAAGCTTGAAAAGGAACCCTCCTCAAAGCAATAAGAAGAGCTTACCCATAATGATATCCAAGTTGAAACTGAGAATCCCACTGGTGAGGAAGGGGATGTTAGAAGCACAACCCTTGGCATTGGTGACCAAGTGCAACTCATGATGCATGGTTGTTGTAGTGCATCTCTCACATGGTAACTTAGTGAAAAAATAAGGATCTCATACCATTTGTGCTAGTCTATGTTGTTTATCCCCCTAAACATTGGGGTATATACGAGGGGCACATAGACTACCCAATGCCTTGATGAAAATAAAAGGGTGAAACATTGAGACTTCCCAGGAGGTCACCCATCTGAGTACTACACCGACCCAAACACGCTTAACTACAAAATTCTAATGGGATCCAATGCACTGACATTGGTATGATTGTACCTGATATGATCGTATCACCTTACTCTAATTGTAGGAGACACATGGAAGATAATAAATAGACATGATTCATTACATGGGGCTCATTTGGACCTAATTCAGTGTAGCACAACTTGCATAGTGCACCCCACTCAATAATTCTCACATAATGTAGCTTGTCTTGGGTTGTGCCAACCTCCATGGTGTTGATCACCTAATGTGGTTTGACTCGGTGCAGCTTACACAATGCAACTCTGCTCATAACACATGTCTCAACTCATGTATTAAAACTCACATAGTGAAACATATCTTTCCTACTATAGCTTCAAACCCTATTAATTCACTTCTAAAACCTAGGGACATACCAACTTTGTAGGATCACACCAACATCGATTTTGTATTGAGTTGGAAACATAGTTTCCCTCATGTAAACTCAGTTTAAAAACCATGGGAACATCCCAACATCATAAGAGAATACCAAAAACACTTTCACATTGAGGATGAAACATGATTTTGATCTTATTTACTTATTTTCAAAACTGTGGGAATGTACCAACATCATAAGATCATACCAACATCAATTTTTCTTTGGAGAGGAAACATAGTTTGCATCAAAATAACTCATTTTCAAAACTGTGGGAACATACCAACATCATAAGAATGTACCAACATCGATTTCACATTGGGTGATCTACATAACACAAGTTACACTTCACGGGATGAGTTGTATTCCATAAGACAAGCAATGCTATGAGATCTATGCTGTGCAATTTGAGTTGGCAAATTATGACGTGCGAGTTGCATAAGCAATTAGCACAACTTAGGTCAAGCTACGTAATGTGAGATGTACTACACGAGTTGTTCTAATTGAGTTTCACTACATGAGATGAGTGTGTGAGATTATTTTCACTGTGCATGATGAGTTATATTACATGAGATGAGTTACGATGTTGAACTTACACTACATGAATTGTATGGTGTAAGTTATGCTACATAAAATATGCCAAGGCAAGTTGTGTTAGGCAATAAAAAATACCTTGGTTTAGTTTCATTTGATGAGCTATAATGTGGATATATGACCTATATGATCTAAGTTATGTGAGATGAGTTGTGTTGCATGAGTTGGGATTCATAAGATGTGATGCATGAGTTAGGATTCACAAGATGTGATGCACGAGCTGAGCTTTACCAGATGTAATGCACATGTTGGGATTTGAAAGTTACACTACATGAGATGAGGTGTATTGTGTGAGATGAATTGGCATTGTGCAAGATGAGTTACATTATGCAAGCTATGTTGGGTCATGCCATGTTAGGTGATCATCAGTACTAGACATGGCACCACTCAGATCATGTTGCATTGTGCAAGAATTATAGATCAAGTTGCACTCCATAGTTGGGTTTCATGAGTTACGTTGGGTTGAACTACATTAGGTGATTGACATAACCCATGTAGAGTTGAATTTTCATATCACACTATGTGAGATGTATTAGCAAACCTATACCAGGTTGAGCATCATTAGGAAATTAGTGGTGAACAATACAACACTTAGTGAATTTTGTTTCACAATAATAAGAAGAGCCAAAGTGAATTTTGTTTCACAATAATAAGAAGAGCCAACATCAAAAGATCAAAAAGCAGCATCACTATGAATGTTTGGTTGCAATAAGATAATTATCTCTGTGGCCACCATAACCTAGGTCTACACACCCTAGGTTAGCACAACTTGGGTTTTCACACCTTAGGTTGGCACAACCTGGGTTCACACATGTTAGGTCAACATACTTGAGTTAGCAACTCAACTTAGGTTAAGTTGCATTGGGTGACCTTCATGACTTGGGTCAAGCTATGTTGTATGAGATGTGCCATGCTAGTTGCACTGTGAGAAATGAGTTGTAATGCACTAGTTACATTGTATTAGGTTAGATAAGCTATATGAGATGTGCTATATAAGATGAGTTGTATTGCATGGGATGAGTTGCATGGAACAAGATGATTTGTCTTGTGCGATATGAGTGGTACACTGTGTTGTGTAAATTGAGCTAGTGAGTTATGATGTAATATTTAAACAAGGCCATTAACACAACCTCGATCGACTTATGCTAAGTGAGAAATGTTGCATGAGTTATGATGTGTAGGATGAGTTGCAACACATGAGGTGAGTTGTATTGTGTGAGTTGTGTTACTCTATCACCACCCATGTCATTGAGTTACACTGTATATGTTAGGCAATCAACACTATCAGGGTTGACACCACTGAGGTTAATGAGTTGCACTATGTGAGTTGTGCAATATCAGGTTATGTTAGGCAATCAATGCAATCTATGTCAATACAACCCTTATTAAATTTATATATTCATGTTGTGGCACATGATATGAGTTTAATTTCACAAGATGTGTTGTGTGAGCCAAAAATTACAACATGTGCAGGGTTGATTGAGTCACGTTAGGTGATCAACACAACTTGGGTTAAGATGAAAATGAGGCCTTAGTTTATATTTTTACGGATTGAGGATCAAAATGGATTGGGTGAGCTATGCGATATGAGTTACACTACTTAAGTTTCAGTACACGAGTTGTGCCTAATCAAGCTAACTTATGTGATTAGCACAACCTACGTCAATATTAGGTGAGTCGTGGGAGATGAGTTACCTATGTGAGGTACACTAGGTCAAGCTATGTTAGGCAATCACCACAACATTTATTAGCATAGTCATGGTCAAGTTGCGATGTTTAAGATGAGTTTCATTATTTAAGATAAGTGGTGCCACATAAGCTATGTGCTAGATCAAGCTATGATGAGAGATCAACATAACCCAAGTTGAGCTAGATTATGTGAGCTATGCTACATGAGCTTCATTGTGCAAGCTCTACTAGGAAAGCTATATTATGGGAGATGAGTTTCACCATTTTATATATGCTATTTAGGATGTGATATACAAGCTCCTCTTCACAATTTGTGTTGCAAAATATGGCACTAGGTCAAGCTACGTTGGGTAGTTGACACAAATCATGTCATGATGCATTAGGTAGGCTACACCATGGGAGTTAAACCGTATAAGAAGATTTACACTGTGCAAGATGAGTTATAATGCACAATATGCATTATGTGAATTACTCAATAGGAAAATTTTGGGGTTTATAATATTATTATAGCTTTAGCACTGGCATCTAGCCCAACAAGCTAATGTGTTATCCCTTTCATGCAAGATTGTGTTTTTGTGCACTCACCTGAAACACACAATGAAAAATCGGTTCCCGCAGGTTTTGTTGCATAGTGATCATATCTTAGTCATATTATTTCCTTTATGTATTTAAATGGTTACTATATAAAAGCATAGGTAAACTACTTTGTTCCTAGAATTACCAAGCTTAGCCATCATGATTACATAGACTATTGCCATTCTTAGTATAAGTTTTTAATTTGAAAAATAAGAGATGGGTCAGATTACATAATTAATTCTAACCATTCACTTTATTTAGCATAGCACATTCATTCATCATGATTGCAAGAAATGATATAATGATCAACACTCATATATTACGATTCAATATCAAAAGGCAAAAAGTCCATCCCTATAGTGATTACAAT
The DNA here is from genome assembly GCA_037957365.1 of Torreya grandis. Taxonomy (NCBI): domain Eukaryota; kingdom Viridiplantae; phylum Streptophyta; class Pinopsida; order Cupressales; family Taxaceae; genus Torreya; species Torreya grandis. Next base: position 337,755 of record JARHVA010003365.1, read on the forward strand.
AGGGGTATTTATACTTGTTTATCTCTGAACAAGTATTTACAACAATAATGACCATAGTAAATCATCAAAAAAAATTGACTAGACTGAGAGTTGTTGAACTCAATCAAATAGTTCTTCCTAAATACCCGAGCCTATGTGCCCCTTATATCATTACTCTATGCTAGATCATTGCTACCAAGTATTCCTCTCCTTGTGGGCTAGTGCAACACTTCCTATAAATAAGGTTTGGGTGACTCATATGAATCATTGTAAATGCTCCCACTTCCCATGTGCTCCCTTAGTCTTCCACTTCTATTATAACTCTTATGTCCTTGGGTTCCTCATGACTCATTCCCCTTTGATTGGGTCCTCTCACATTGTTCTTTCTGCACCATTATCCTCTTATGCCCTGTAGGTTCCGTGCCATGGTGCTTATGTGCCTATACAGCTACATGCCATGGTCCTTCCACACCATGTCAGTTCCATGCCAAAAATTGACAAAACTTAGCCAAAATTTGGGGCCAATATCACCCCACACTATACTCTTAGTCCATCTTAGACTAAGTCATGCTAGTATCCTCTGTCAAAAATTTGGGTCCTATCTACTGGATCTCCTTCTTCACATTATCCCTATGTGACAATGCCTCGAGCACCTTAGCAGTTATTTACTCTATGATCCCCATCAATTTTTTCATCTCCTATTGGTTGAAGGTCTCATGGGCCTTCTTGACTAGTTCATCCAAGGATGTGGTAACATCCTTATAGATGTCTTTAAGTGTGGAGACCTCTTTTTCAACCTATTTTCAGAGGGATAAAAAACTTGAATTCAATCATTGGTGATGTGTGTCTATTGTATCTTCTATAATTTTTACATCCTTGAATGCTTTGGCATGTTCTATGTGATCCCTTATTAATAGTGCAACATCAACCAACTACTACCTCTGAGCTTCTTCAACATAGATCTAAGCCTCCAAGACTTTATTTGGGTATGCTAGCCTTGCAAAAATGCCATCTAAAATGGAGATAACTTATCCAACCCTCTCTAAGGCACGCTTGTAGACTTTGGTTACCATGATGAACTACTATGCTAACTCTAATCCCTCATTTTTTGATATGGGTTACTCCTTGTAGCATTTGAGTAGAAGGTTCACCAAGGTCTCTATATTTTCTATGGCATCCCAATCAAAAGGTACACTACCTACCAAAACTAGTTCTTCTATCAAAATTGTTTTATAGAGGTTCAAGGCCCTTAATTTTGCCTTTATGGCCTCTTGGATTTGTTGCTTCAAAGTGGCCACTTCCTCAGTAAGCACTTGTTTTTCTGTAACCTCTTTATTATGCATGCCCACAATTTTGGCTTGTTTTCTCTCAACAGTGCACACATCAAAATCTAACAAAATATTTTGGCACATGATCTCTAATGCCATCTTCAAAAATTCCAGACTCATTTGAAAGGGGGGATGTTTTGAGGATCCACCCATAATGGCTTAAGTAGCATAGGAGTATCTGATCCCAACGAGAGGATGTCATGGGGAAGCTCAAACTCTTGCTCTTTATTATGTATGTCCATAAGGAAGGACACCTACTTGTTTCCAAGGTTGCATCCTTAGAAATAAAGTGTGACCATAGATAGAGCATCCTATTAAGGATGCTAAACTGATAATGCTCATGTGGATTGGTAGATGCATCATCACTAAGCTCTTATATGGACCTAGTTGGTTCCTTCCCCTTATTAGGGTCATGCTCTAAGGTGGCCTCTTTATCGATAGCCATGATGACACTACCAATAATCCTTTCTCTCCTTTCTTCTTCCTCACCATCCTCTTCTTCACCATAGAGTGGTTCTACATCAATTAGTGAGTCATCATAGGTAGCTTCTTCCTACATCGAGGATGGAGTCTTCTCAGAATTAAAATCCAAGTTGTGAACCCATACTTTAGGAATATCTTGTTGGGGCACTAGACTTGTGGCTTGCTAATGTGCAATTCCTGAAGCAAAATTCCTTGGGGGAGATGGTGGTGGATTTACTTGAGGATGAGACAGTGGAAGTGGTGGAGAAGGTGGAGGTGGAGGTGGCGGAGAAGGTGGAGGTGGAGGTGGAGAGGGTAGAGGTGAAAGTGGAGGAGATGGCTAGGGAGAAGATGAGGGTGGTGGAGAAGGGCACAGTTGGGAAGGGTGTGGGGGAGAAGATGAGCGAGATGATGGAGAAGGATAAGGTAGGGATTGATAAGGGTGAAGTGATGGATAGGGGCATGGTGAAGATGGGCATGGTAGAGGTGCCTGGACCACCCTTTGCCTCTTTTGTGGAGCCTACTATCCACTTGTGTTAGCATCAAGTTTTGGCTACTTCTTCCTCAATAGTGGCACTGATGGAAGCTTCTCCTTAGGGTCCCCACCCTATGGATCCTTTTAAGGGTGTAGCATATAGAACAAGTTATGAACTTGTTCTCCAACCATTGTTTTCCTGACCTTGATGTCAATCAAGTCCATCTCCCTTTTTTATATATAGGCCTTCTTGCCTAGATAGACAAACATTTTTTGGAGGGTGTGAATCTCCAAGTCTATTCTCTCAACCTCTGGGAATAATGGGTTGTGCATCATAAATTTGGTTCATAGAGTCTAAAAAGTATCATGTTGAGAAGGTATATGATAACTTGAGCCATGATGAGAGCTCTCTAGAAGGGTTCATTTTGATGCATGCAAGGGAAAAGTGTTGCTTCATAGAAAATTGCACTTGCTTAGTAGCAAAATGGGTAAGTCCTTTAGGATGCGCCACTCATTCTTGAATGACACCTTCATCCTATCAAACTAGTACCTCATCTTGATCTTGTATGAGGGGGTAATGTGTTGAGGATAAATGAATGCCTTTTAGTGTTTAGTAGGGGACTTGTGCGTGAGAGGGTATACCCACTTTATCACTCTCAAGCTATAGTTTGGTACGTCGATCTCATAAAAAACCATTAATAGAAGAAACACCCCCATGGGAACCTATGCTTAGGCACTTGATGGGTCTTCTCTACATCTTCAATAATATTCTAGTTAAAATACATAGCTCAATTATATTTAAGTCCCTGAGTGACTTGGTGGGTAATATAGAGGTGTGCCATGTCAACCTATTTCTATCAATCAATCCCATCGATCTTGGTTATAACTATTCACACCACAACCTGAAGGGTTGGATCTTATAGGTTCTTGATATGCATGGCATGGCCTTACTTCTAGTACATGAGCATTATGGTAGTCTTTTAAACTTCCTTGATGTTTTCCAAGTCATCAATCATGCTCAATCATGAGCACTACAGTCCTGTGACCTTGTTGATTCTCTCAGGCATGATCTTCATGTTGTGCCTGACAAAGTAGTGTAGTCTTCATGGATGCACAAGAGAAGGAATTCGACTGCCTCCATGGGTTTTCCAAATTATGGTAAATTGAAGAACTGGAATAGCCCTACATCATCTAGCTGGTTTAAGATATTAAGATCAAACACCACATGGTTCTTGATGTTATGACATTTGACACAGTAGTCAATTTGAAGCTCAACCTCATTTCCAAGTTGCCAATGATTGTAGTCAAAGATGGTACAAGTGGAAACCTTGGAGACCAAATTCTCTACGTGTAACATTGATTATATATATTTCATCTCTTCTATCAACAGAGATGGGGGTAGGGACAATTGGGCTTTCTGTGTCAAGGATGATTGAACCTTCTTTGACTTTTGAGTCATGCTTGTTTGCTCTTCTTCCACACACTGAACTTGATTTTATGGTGTTTCTTCCCTAATTAGAACCCAGTCTCTTCCACTTACCTCCTCTTCTTTTGATATTGTAGGTAGTGATTCAATCCTTTGGGCCTTTTTCTTAGATGCATCACCTTTTGAGGTATCCAAAGGTTGACATGCGATCGTCTAATGTTTCCAAAGGAATACATAGTTGTGGTTAACTGCTTCAAATTTTGTAGATTGAATATCATCTAATGGTAGACCTGTAACCTGTAACTTTTGGTACTACCCTATGTTTCTCTCACATAACCAAACTTGTAATACATATCCACAAATTTGCAATGTCCTATGTAGTTTACTATGAAAACAAATTTGCTTTGCTTGGCTTCTATATTTGCTTTGCTCAACTCTAGTAATCACTTTGCTCAGCTCTAGTAATCTCAAATAATCATAAGGGTAAAATGTAAAAAGAGTATTTATAGGCTCAAGGGGGGTTCACTGTCATTAATACATTTCCTTTACCCATAACATCATGTCATTAATGTAGATCCTTAATGGTTGTTGTGCTTGGATCCTCACTTTTGTCAATTAATGCATTTAATAGTATTTTTCACATCACGTCATTGGCCCATTCCTTGCCATAACTATTATTTCCATATTAATGACATGTCCCACCTCACACTTTTATTCTAAGCAGATGAAAATTGTATCCTACACTCAAATGTGCACTATTAGATCTGATTCTACCAGATCGAATATAAACCATTGATCTACTTTTGCATGGCCCAAATGTATATCATTGATTTATCTAATATCTCTTATGACCATGATACTTGATAGCCTCTTACTTGTTTTCAAGATTTGTTGACATTTTGACCTTGAGCATGCTGTTGGATCTATTTTATATGAGTGAATACTAGTCATAGATTTGCTTGGACCCACTGATTTGGGCTCATCCATGTGCCATTAGATCTGGATTTTGCTTTCAAAATCATGCCACTTGTCACTGACATGTTCAATTTTAGGATCCTATGACTTTTGACTCGATGATCATCATTGATTTTTGATGCATAATTAAACATGCTCTATTAGATATTTAGGACCCACTAACACTGTCCTTACTCACTCACTGTTGGATCTTCATAGTATGATTGAATGTCAAACATTGGTCATGGAGCATTTGAATTCAAATGACTATTTTATGAGGCTTAAATTTGATGTTTGCATTCAGTAAAAACCTTACACACCCATGTACCTTATGTGCCTATCTAACCTTATGTGCTTAGGTAACTTGTGTGCTTTACTTACTAAACATGACTTCTTACCCCGCTCTAAAATGAGTCATGGTCCTCCATGAAAAGACAACCTAAACTTTGAAAGGAAATTACATAAAGAGAAGTTGTGCATAAAAAAGGTAGCATTTTTATTGAAAACAATAAATCCTAAACTAATGGCACAAGACTTATTGATTACAATACTTCAACTATTTAGAAGTGAAATACGACCAGAGCCAGATTCCATTATAGTGCCCAGGAAGGAACTGGCCATCCATCCTTTGTAACTGACATGCTCCAATAGGTCAAATGCTATGAATTATAAAAGGACCATCTTAGTGGATTCAAAGCTTTCCAGGGTCGTACACGAACTTGGAATCATATAACAAGACCTTCATTCCTAGATAAAATGTTTTGTTATTTATATGGTGGTCATTGCATGCCTTTTGCTTATGTTTTTCCACATGTTAGCTCTAATGAGTGAGGAAACAAGCTTTGTTCAGTTGCAGTAAAGTGTCTAGGTGCACTTTCAAGGATGACTCTTCATCCAATTGTCATGCTCCTGTTATACATAGAGACGGTACCAAAAACTCCACTGAAAGGATTGCTTCTTTGCCATACACCAAGTTGAATGGCGTGTTTTTGTTTAGGCACTTGTAGGTTGTGTAGTAAGTCCATAGTACTACAGACTCCTTATCATCCCAATCAGTTCAGCCAATGTTATAAATATTTGTTAGTGTGGTACCTATGATCTTGTTGAAAGCATCAATAGTTCCATTGGCTTGTAGATGATATGGTGTTGTTTTGTGGTGCACGATCATGAACTCAACCAACAAGATGTGAATTGTTGCATTCAAAAAGTGGGTTTCACGATCATTGGTGAAACTCAAGGGATATCCACACCACGTTATCATATTCTCCTAGATGAACTACATAGTATTAGCAGTGGTACAATCTTTTGTCAGTGTAGTTCCAACCCATTGCATAAGGTAGTCAATTGCTATAATGATGTACCAAGACCTGTTCATCATCTTATTAGAGTGATGGAGCCAAAAAAATAATAGCCTACTTCTCAAAGGGTTCTTAAGAAGGAATGGGTCTTAGAGGCATGGCATCCCTTTGATTAGGTTTACCTACATGCTGACATATGTCATTGTCTAGCATATGCTTTAGCATATTGGAAAAGAGTTGGCCATCACAATCCAACTAGCAGAACCTTTCATGATGTAGCCTCTCTAACATAGTGTCCTATAATACCTATTGATGCAGGAAAATGCACCCAGTGGCAGGAAGTCGAGCTCCTACCTTCTCCTCGCAACATGGAAACTCCTCTCTCACTTGTGGGACTGGCGAAGCTGGAGGGGAGAGTCTCCAGATAAGGGCTAGCTCCCTTTGATGCATCATGTTTGTTTCAACAAGTGCTAATACAGGTATATACAGCTATTTAATGGGGGGATGAAAAGGGAAAGGAGATTACAGGAAAAACAATTATTCTAAAGAGGTGATGCACCAAAACAAGTTGACCTTCCCACATCCACACTCAGGATCAGACAAAAACAACATACATACACTCAGACTTGGCAGAAAGACCAGGCTACAAGAAAATGGCAGGGAGGTTCTTATGAAAACACAAGAACAGGGACTCACCAAGATGCTGTGAAATACATACTATAAGTGACTTCCTCTGTTTTATACTTCCAAATAGAGCTCTTCTCCTGTCAACTATAGAAAATGGCACCTTGTAGATAATTGGTGTGTTGGTGTTGAACCTGTGAGAGCATCAAAAGACAATGACTGAACACAAATTAACACTTAGGACATACACAAAATATCTATCCAAGAAGAGGTAAAGACTGCATTTATTTGATTCAGGTAGAAATTTTAGCAGGGCTACGCCTTGTAAAATGTGGAAGATGATTACAAATGACCAAGTTCGCAATGTTATATGGAAAGGTCAGGAGGCTCATTTGGCGCTCCTTTCTTACAAGTGTCCTATCACGTCCTTTCATGAAAGGAAAAAGTCTCTCAAAAGCCTTTATGAATTGTGCACTTTGTCCCCCTAAAAACTACCTTTGTCTAAGTCAATACATGATATGCCTCCTCATTTAATGTGAAATGGAAAAACTAGTTGCTCTACTTCGCTGCTTGCGTCCCAAATGACCAATTCGCTGGCACTATTTCACCTACTAGAGTCACTTCTCAGATTGGTGCCACCTCTTGCCACTTGGACTAAACTACCTGTTCATTCCATACTTATTGCTTTGTCTTTTCCCCATTCATCTTATTTGGCTCACTCGGCCCCTGGGGTGAACTTCCCGGTGGGTCGCTGCATTCTGGGCTCCTTTGCTAACACTTTCCATTTGAAAGGAATGGCTACTTCACTTCATGAAATTTGATGCCCACACAGTCATCGTGTTTTGAACACCAATGGATATACTATTATGCTAAATTTTACATCCTTCGGGATGTCCTCGGGTCCTTCACTTTGTCAGTCGGGTCCATGTTGGCTTTGTTCTGTGGCTTTACTTTCTCCTTAACACCTCGGTGAGCACTTCTGCCTTAGTATACTTCCTGGCCCCTCCGGCCTTTGAAAAAGTCCCTTGAACTGGACCAAAAGTCCCCCCGCAAGGGCACCTGCCCTTCAGGGTCATTCGGTGGGCTCTTTGGTCGCTCCGTGGACTGTTCCCCGAGTTAATTTCCCCGGGTCTGTTTGCCTTGTGTTTATCTCATGGACTTTGTGATTTTCCATGAACTTTTGACTGTGGACATTTTCCCACAGACAAAAAGTCCACAAAAATTTTTCCCACTTTTGACCTTGAGCTTGAGGCTTAATGCATTCACGGCCTGAATTCCTTCGGACCTTAGCTAATTTTGATCAAGGCTTGAATCTTAAACTTTGAACTTGAACCTTTGAACTGAACGGGTCCCTTTTTGTTGAAGTGTCGGCCCTTTGGAAGGGCACTGAGCCTTTGAACTGCCCCTCAGTTCAAGGGCATACCCTTGAACCATGCGTTGAACGAAGCTCATTGAACCAAGCCATTGAACCAAAAATGGTTCAACGGTTTAATGGTTCAAACAAGCACGCTAATTTCCATTGAACCAAGTTGACAAACCTTTCCATTGAACTAAATCATTGAACTCTTCATTGAATTGAACCTGTTGAACTCTAAAATGGTTCAACGATTCAATCATTGCACACCAATGACTACTGAACCGAATCTGATGGCCTTCTTTGTTGAACTGAACCCGTTGAACCAAAATGGTTCAATGGTTTAATGGTTCAACTAAGCGTGCCGATGAGCCCTTTGAAATGAAGCTGATGAACTTTTCTCCATTGAACCTTTGCCCTTTGAACCAAGATCGTTGAACCAAAAGTGCCATTGAACCAAAGAAGAAAACACTGGCATTGAACTTGTGCAACTTGGAAACGACTGCCTTCGAAAAGCGAATAAAGAAGGTGAACGATTTTTTGGCCTGGAGCAAAAATTGGTCAAAAGATGGTGACTCACAAGGGAAGCGTGCTTGCTATGCTTAAAGACCAACTGCCTTAAAAAATCCATTGGGCATGGAGTCATATAGTAACTTTGAAAACTAGCAATAGCTCTATTAAAACTTAGAACCAGTCACGTAGATCTACCTCCAAAGAAAAAGAAACACATGCAAGACTAAGAAAATTACTACTTTTGCAACAACACTTAGGGAAAATAGGAAAGAAAATAAGGGAAAATATGTACAGGCAAACCCAAAAATTAGTGGCAACACCTCAGATGTATCCCATTAACTTGGATCCATAGTTCTTCACCATCCAACCTGAAAAGTTGGAACGCATTATGTTGCTTGCACTGAGTAATCATGTAAGGACCACTCCATAGGGCGTCAAATTTTGTATGTTTTTTGGGCTTAGCTCAATCTTCATCCCATTTTAGGACAATGTCTCCCTCAAAGAAATCTCTTGGCAAAGATTTCTTGTCAAAGTGCCTTTTTACTTGCTGTTGGCGACTTGTCATAGAAGCCATAGCCCGGTCCCTCACCTCTTGGAGCTCCATTAGCTCACACAACCTGACCTCCGTGCTGGTTCCTTCTTCAAATTGTAGCTAGTGGGTGAGATCCAATGCTGGCAACTCCAACGAGATAGGAAGCCTAGCTTCCCTTCCATATACGAGCGTATATGGAGAATTTCTGATTTCTCTCTTTGGAGTAATTCGGTCGACCCATAGAGCTATCTTTAGCTTGGCATGCCAAGTCCTCTGATTTTCTTCCATAGTCCTCTTTATGATTTTGATAAAATTTTTATTGGTGGACTCAGCCAGCCCATTCCCCTAAAAATAATAATTTGATGAAGTGTTGAGGTATATGCCATACCTTAATGCCCATTCACTAGTTTTGATTCCCAGAAAAGCCAAGGTGTTATCTGAGATTATGGTGGCTGGGACCCCAAATCTTGTTACCAAGTCCTCATAAAACTCTAGGACTGTGCTTTCATTCACCTCTTTCAGAGCGACGACCTCCACCCACCTAGGGAAATAATCCGTAGCAGTCAGGACCCATTTGTGCCCAGCACTAGAGGGAGGATTGATCATCCCTATCAAATCTAGGCCCCACTGCATGAATGGTTGCTCCATTTGAATGGGCTGAAGGGGCATGGCTGCCAACCATTGTTTCCCATCAAAAAGTGCACATTTTTGGCACTTCCTTACCTAGGCATGGGTGTTCTTGAAAAGAGTAGGCCAAAAGTAGCTAGCTCTCATTATCTTTGCTGCAATAGCTCTAGGAGTGAAATGACCACCTACTAGCCCATCATGGAACTCAGCCAATACCTTATCAGCCTGGTTTGGGTCAATACACCTCAGGAGGACCTCAAAGAAATCCCTCCTAAACAATACTTCATCAACCAAGACGTAAGGGAGAGACTAGAGTTTAAAATACCTTCTTTCAGTCTTATCAAGACCCTATGGGCACTCACCAGTAGTAAGGAAATGCCTTAGTTCCAATGTCCAATCCTTTATAATAGTTGGTTCCTCTATAGTGGCTACGTCATGAATTAACAAGCTGCCTTCCCTATCATGCTTTAAGTCTATAGCGAGCTGTTCACACAGGCCTCTTCCCCTCACCAGCTTGGTGATCTTGATGTCTACGTCATACTCCATCACTTTGGTAATCCACCCTGCCCTCTTCTCATTCAGGTCTCGATTGGTCAAGAAATCCTTGATTCCAGGATGTGGGACCATGAGGTGAATCTTGTTGTTAGACAACATATGCCTAAATTTCTTCAGGCTCCACACTACTACCAGGACTTGCTTCTCTACATACGTGTACCTGACTTCAAAATCCTCTAATCCTTGGCTAAAAAGCAAGTGGCTATTCAAGGTCATCACCATTAGCTTGGGTAAGCATGGCAGATATCACCTCTTCATTGTTGAAAGTGTAGAGGTTGAAGTCTTTGTTGAAGTCAGGGTTGATTAAAGTGGGAGCCTGGGTTATGGCCTGCTTGATGGCCTCAAAGTTGTCCTTCCTTTAAGCCATCCATTTGAACTACTCACCCTTCTTTAGCATAGGGGTGAGTGGCTTGACTATCTCTGCAAAATTCGAAATGAATCTCTGAATGAAATTTATCCTGCCAAAGAAGCTCTGTAGGCTTTTCTTGTGTTTTGGTAGGGACATCTCCAAGATAGAGCAAACTCTCTCGGGGTTAATAGATAAGCCCTCCTTGGACACAATGTGGCCAAGGAGTTTCCCCTCATAAACATCAAACACACACTTCTTTGGATTAAGAGAGATGCCAAACTCCCTACACCTTTCAAAAGTTTGCTTGAGGCGCTCTGTGTGTTGGCTCGCTTTCTTGGAGAATACCGTCACATCATCGAGGTAAACCAACACATTGTTATTCATTAAGCCCCCAAAAGCCATATCCATGGCTCGTTGAAAGGTAGCACCAGCATTAGATAGCCCAAAAGGCATCTTCTTGTAGGCAAACATTCCCCATTTAGTAGTGAAGGCTATTTTGTGCTGATCACAACCTCACACTAGAATCTGATTATACCCTGAATAACCATCTAGTAGGGAGAAACGCTCGCTACCTGTTACCTTCTAAAGAATCCACTCCATGCTTGGAAGGGGATAATGATCTTTTAAAGAGACTTTATTAAGGTCTCTAAAGTTGACACATAGCTTGATTTCCCCATTCTTCTTTCTAACAGGAACAAGGTTGGCCAGCCAGCTGGAGTGCTTGATTGGAAATATAATTCCAGACTTAATCAATTTGGCCAATTCCCTCTGCATGAGGTGCTCAATTGTCAGATTTACAGGTCTTTGCTTTTGTGTGACTGGCCTAGCACCTTCTTCTAATTCAATGGTGTGTTGGGCAAGCCTTGGGTCGAATCCCTTTAAGTCATTGTAATCCCAAGCAAAGACATCAGAGAACTCCTGACACAACAAAACAAAAGCCCACCTTTCTTGAAATGTGCAGACTTTTCCAAGTGCAAGCAGCTTGTCCTTGAAGATTTCAACCCTTTCGTAATTCTCCTCTTTGGTTGTGATGCATGCCTTGTCATTTCTTAATTGGTCATCCCTATTGAAGATGCTTTCAAGCGTGACCAGCCCTTTAGGGAGTTTATTGTTTTTCAACTAAACAATCTGATTGCCATATTGCTACTACAATTTCACTTGATTCTGTGTTACGAATTCAACTTCTTCCTATAAGAAAAAAGCTATTTGCTGGTCCCTTTCAAAAACTTGTCAATTTGCTATGTTGTCTGGGACAGAGGGCCAAACCACAACTTTCAAGTGGCATGAACCACAGTCTCAGCTTATTTCCTTTGAAACATCAAACTGGGCACCAATTGCTGCCAGCCTATCTACCTATTTGTTTTGCTCTCTAGGAACAGAGGTAATATTGAAAGCAAGAAAATCCTCCACCAAGTCCTAGACTCTATGCTTGTAAGACTTCAACAAGGAATTCTTGGTCAGATTCAGGCCTCTCACCTAATTTATGATCAGCTTGCTATCTTCCAAAACTTGCAACTCCTTAATCCCTCTTTTTCTTGCCCATTCAAGGCCATGTATAAGAGACTCATATTCTAGAACATTACTTGTGTAAGAGAATTAGAAATGGAAAGCTAAAAAGTACCTTTATTTTGAAGGGGAGACCAGCATCACCCCAACACTAGCACTCATATTACCTCTGGTACCATCAAAATACAACTGCCATAGACCAAGATCCTCCTGGCCTGCCTTCATTAAATTTGGCATGAAGGCGCCCTCTTTGTGCATGTAATAGACTCCAAGGCCTGCCTCTTCAATGAAGTTGTATGGATCACATTCGAAGTTATCATTTCCCCACTCATCCAAGAGTAGGTTTGCGACTCCTTCAAGAGCAGAGGATGGAGCTTGGTCTGTCTGGGACTCTTTTGGGTCAATGATTGTGTAACTGACATTCACTGCCTTGGGTGTGAATGGTTATAGATGGTCCTTGTAGAGTGGCTCAGACTCAATTTTTACCTTGGTCCCATATTTGGTTCTTAAGACTAGATATGACCAATTCGCTGCTAGATAGCCACCTATATTTGATGTGAAGTCTCTAGACAAGCAAATTGCAAAATAAGGAGGAACATCCGCTACCACTATATCATGGGGAATTGAGAAGGTTGGGAAAGCATGTAATGTTAAGCCTAAACCCTTCACAATCCCAACCATCTTTGCAGGTGTTCCATCTAGTTGCAGGACTCCTTTGTTCATCTCTTCATACTTCAGTCCCATCTTGTCAGCTATACACTTGGGCATCACTGAGGTGCTGGCCCCACTGTCAATTATGTAATTATGTACCAAAAATCCCCTATAACCAAGGATACATAGAAAGGGGGAGTCTTCTCTTCCTTCTTTACCTGTCTTGAAGTGGAACACTATCCATTTGACAATAGGACATTATCAGGGCTTGTTGGAATAGCTGGACAATCCAACTCATGCAATTCTTTCTTCAACACATCCTTGTGGCCTAGAAGAGACAGTGAATCCCATAAAGAGATGTTCATATGCAACTTCTTCATCTGATCCACTATATTGGTTTGAGGATTGCCTCCCTTCAAGTTTTCTTTGGGGTTGATTCCAAGTTGAACTGCAGGCTAAGGGGCTGAAGGTATAGACAGCTGCCTAAAATTTGGGGCTTTTGAATTAAATTGCAATGGAGGAGGTGTTGCTACGGTCTAAGTAGTAGCTTGGGCCTCTGTCACTGCTCTTCTCTTAAACCTCGTGTTGGCTGCAATGCAATCAGCCTGATTGTCTACAACGCCTACATAATTCACTGAATGAAATTCCCCTTCCAAATGATTCATCAGAGTGGAATCAGGATGGGCCTGATTGCTACTCATATTGGGTTGCATTGAAGACTCGAGGACCTGAGATTGAACAACTATTTGGTTGTCTACATTCTGGAAATAATTCATCATCTCGTTTGTGTAAATAGCCTGTTCTTGACTGTATCCCATGGTCGAACAACCCAACTGCTCTTGTACCAGATTATTTTGAACTAGCACCATGACTTTAGATGATGAAAGGGGGCCTGAGTTGTAATTTTGAAATGGCCTGATCTGAGTGAGCTGACCCTGTGCTTGATTATAGCCTTGAAAAGGAGGTCTAGGAGCTTGAGTGTAGTGCTAATATCCCTAATTTAGCCTGTTGCTTTGGGCTTACTGCCTCTTCAGAGCTACAAGTTTGTTTGACATGTTTTGCAATAGGCTTTTAACCTTGTGAAGTTCATTAGATGGAGCGGCAACTGGATTTTCAACACTAGGAAAAGGGGCTATTGTTGGAGCAACAGTTTGAATTGGGGGCATCATTTTTGGGAAAAGTGGCATGTGAGGCCTAGGGGCTATTTTCCCAGCCTGAACTAAGCAATTTTTCACTACTATGGATATGTCATAAGCAGCAGGCTATATATGCCCTCCCATAGATTGGATCATTACAGCAATATCACTATTTAATGCCTTTAAATAATACAAGAAGGCATAGCTGGGATTCAGTCTTACCACGATGGGAATTCTATCCCAAGTCTTTTGAAAATGTGTGTTGAAATCTTGCATATACTCATGTGGAGCTCTCTTTATAGTCATCAGCTATTCAGCAAGCGAGAGTCCATCAATTTTTTCCCCAAAACGATTTGTCAACTGAGTTCCCAATTCATTCCAGGAGTGTATTGAATTCACAGGCAAGGTCCCGTACCAGTCAAGAGCTTTGCCTTTTAGAGACAATGCTAGCAGTCTGATGGCAATATTTTCCTTTGTTACAATGTGAATATTGCAAAGGTTGGCAATATTCCTAATATGCTCAATGGCTGTAATAGGCCCCACTCTATCGAAAGAAGGCACATTCTTGAGAGCTATTCCTAGAATTGGATCATAGTATGGGAGATTCAAGGGGCTCTCACCACAAAAAGCTGCAAAAGGCAATGCCATGTCTGGGATTAGCTGTAACTGGGGTTGCTATGACTGTGTCTCTTATAATAGGCCTAAGAGGATTGATTGCTGGATAGGGGCAGGTCCTCTCAAATCGTAGTCTTTTAGAATAATTTAAAGGTAATTCAACGAATTTGAAAGGAATCCCTCTTGAAGCAGACCTTTTGGTGACTTTAGGCATAGAAAATTAAGCAACTGGTCTTAATTAGAGAATTGATGCTCTTACTAGTGGAGTCACCAGATGCTAGAAAATTTGAAACTGCTGTGACAGGACCAACATCAATCCTGAAACCTTTCTGAGATATCAAATTGTATGTCCCACCAGGCATGCCAAAACTATTGATGCAGGAAAATGCACCCAGTGGCAAGAAGTCAAGCTCCTACCTTCTTCTCGCAACATGGAAACTCCCCTCTCACCTGTGGGACTGTCAAAGCTAGAGGGGAGAGTCTCTAGATAAGGGTTAGCTCCCTTTGATGCATCATGTTTGTTTCAGCAAGTGCTAATACAGGTATATACAACTATATAATGGGTGGGGATGAAAAGGGAAAGGAGATTGCAGGAAAAAAAACTATTCTAAAGAGGTGATGCACCAAAATAAGTCGACCTTCCCACATCCACACTTAGGATTAGACAAAAACAACATACATACACTCAGACTTGGCAGAAAGACCAGGCTGCAAGAAAATGGTAGGGAGGTTCTTATGAAAACACAGGAACAGGGACTCACCAAGATGCTATGAAATACATACTGTAAGTGACTTCCTCTGTTCTATACTTCCAAATAGAGCTCTTCTCCTGTCAGCTACAGAAAATGGCACCTTGTAGATAACTAGTGTGTTGGTGTTGAACCTGTGAGAGCATCAAAAGACAATGACTGAACACAAATTAACACTCAGGACATACACATAATATCTATCCAAGAAGAGGTAAAGGCCGCGTTTATTTGATTCAGGTAGAAATTTTAGTATGGCTAAGCCTTGTAAAATGTGGAAGATGATTACAAATGACCAAGTTCGCAATGTTATATGGAAAGGTCAGGAGGCTCATTTGGCACTCCTTTCTTACAAGTGTCCTATCGCGTCCTTTCATGAAAGGAAAAAGTCGCTCAAAAGCCTTTATGAATTGTGCACTTTGTCCCCCTAAAAACTGCCTTTGTCTAGGTCAATATGCAATTTGCTTCCTCATTTAATGTGAAATGGAGAAACTAGTTGCTCTACTTAGCTGCTTACATCCCAAATGACCAATTTGTTGGCACTATTTCACCTACTGGAGTCGCTTCTCATATTGGTGCCACCTCTTGCCACTTAGACTAAACTATCTATTCATTCCATACTTGTCACTTTGTCTTTTCCCCATTCATCTTATCTAGCTCACTCGGCCCCTGGGGCGAACTTCCCGGTGGGTCGTTGCATTCTGGGCTCCTTTGCTAGCACTTTCCATTTGAAAGGAATGGATACTTCGCTTCATGAAAGTTGACACCCATGCGGCCGTCATGCTTTGAACACCAATGGATATACTGTTATGCTAAATTTGACGTCCTCTGAGACGTCCTCGGGTCCTTCACTTTGTCAGTCGGGTCCATGTTGGCTTTGTTCTGCGGCTTTACTTTCTCCTTAACACCTCAGCGGGCACTTCTGCCTTAGTATACTTCTTGGCCCCTCTAGCCTTTGAAAAAGTTGCTTGAAATGGGCCAGAAGTCCCCCTGCAAGGGCACCTACCCTTCAGGGTCCTTTTGCGGGCTCTTTGGTCGCTCTGTGGAATGTTCCCTAGGTTCTCGCAGATAAATTGTCTGTGGATAATTTCCCTGGGTCTATTTGCCTTGTGTTTATCCCACGGGCTTTATGATTTTTTGTGGACTTTTGTCTGCGGACATTTTCCCGCAGACAAAAAGTCTGTAGAAATTCCGCCCGCTTTTGACCTTGAGCTTGAGGTTTAATGCGTTCGCATCCCGAATTCCTTCAGACCTTAGCTAATTTCGATCAAGGCTTGAATCTTGAACTTTGAACTGAACAGGTCCCTTTTTGTTGAAGTGACAACCCTTTGGAAGGGCACTGAGCCTTTGAACTACCCCTCGATTCAAGGGCATACCCTTGAACCATGCGTTGAACCAGGCTTGTTGAACCAAGCCGTTGAACCAAAAATGGTTCAATGGTTCAATGGTTCAAACAAGCACACCGATTACCATTAAACCAAGCCGACGAACCTTTCCATTGAACTAAACCATTGAACTCTTCATTGCACTGAACCCGTTGAACTCTAAAATGGTTCAACGGTTTAATCGTTGCGCACCAATGACTGCTAAACCAGATCCAATGGCCTTCTTTGTTGAACTGAACCCGTTGAACCAAAATGGTTCAATGGTTCAACTAAGCGCGCCGATGAGCCCTTTAAAATGAAGTTGATGAACTTTTCTCCATTGAACCTTTGCCCTTTGAACCAAGACCGTTGAACCAAAAGTGCCATTGAACCAAAGTAAGAAAACATTGGCATTGAACTTGTGCAACCTAGAAACGATTACCTTTGAAAAGCGAATAAAGAAGGTGAACGATTTTTTGGCCTGGAGCAAAAATTGGTCAACAATACCCTAATAAACTTTGTAGAGTACCTCTAGTTGCTCATGTTGCATTACACAACATCGAATAACTTCATCATGGCCCATTTTGTAAATATCACCTCTTATAAGCTAAAAGGGTACAGTGCAAACTGTGAGTTGATTTTTTTCCTTTGAGGTAAGACAGTCGGGCTAAAGCCAGTGGTTAAGAATGTTGTAATGTCTTCCAACTCTTCTAGTGCCCACATAATGAGAAAGAGTTGTGCATCAGGTAGATAATCTTCTATGGCATGAGGTGGTTCCCCATTCTCGATCTAGGATAGGTGGTCAAGTCCATAATTGGCTTTCCCAGGTCTCACTATAATGAAAAATTAGAACTATTGGAACAACACAATCTAGCCATATATCCATCCATGTAGTATGGGTTTATTGATAAGGTATTTCAAATCCTCATGATCTGTATAGAAAACAAAAGGAGTGGCTAATAGGTATTGTCTAAATTTTTACAAAGCGTAGACCATCGACAATGCTTCATGCTCCATAGTGGTATAGTTTATTTCAGCTGGTGTAAAATTCTTGATATAAAATTAGATTGGATGATCCATATGACGTTCACCTAGTTTTTCAAGGATTACACCAATGGCCATGTTAGACACATCAACATGGACATGGAATGGTTTTGTCTAATCGGGGAACTGGAGGATATGAGCAGTGACTAGCTTTTCCTTTAGTGTTTCAAAAGCCTCTTTACAAGATAAAGTACATATGAAATGTTCATTATGATTTATAAGTTCCTCTAGGGGTGTGGAAATATTGGCATATTCATGGATGAACTTTCTATAGTAACTCGTATGGCCCAGAAAGGCACAGACCTCACATTGAGTCTTGGGTATTGGGAGGTGAAGAATAACAGATGCCTTTGTCAGGTCTACCAAAATTCCTTACCTAAAAATAATATGTCCTAAGAGCACACCAAAAGATGTAGCAAAAAATTACTTATTTAAGTTCAATGAGATTTGTAAGACCCAACAACGCTTAAGCATAAGCCTTAGGTTAGAACAATGCTCCTTGACCAAACCATAAATTGTCCAATCATCCAAAAAGACTTGAAGGAACTTGTGGATGAAGTCCTTAAAGGCTTCAACTACTATTTTTGAAAACACTATTGGGGCATTTTTCAACCCAAAGGGCATGATATTATACTCAAATAATCCCATTCGATGGTGAATGTTGTCTTGGGTTGGTCTTCTTCAGTTATTTGGACCTGATCCTCGAGAAGCCATCTATGAAGGTATATACCTCACATCCAACAACACCCTCAAGGATATCCTCTGTGAATGGCATTGCGAAGGGATCAGTTACATATGATGCATTAAGCACTCATTAGTCCACACAAATATAGATGTGTCCATCCTTCTTGATACTAATCACCATGGGATTGACCCACTCAGATTCATCGATGAGGGTGATTACTCTAGTGCATATCATGTTGTCAATTTCTTTTTTGACACATGCCCATAGATTGGGATTCATTCTATATGGTCATTTTCTAACTGGTCAAGCACCATCAACCAGCTTGATATGCATCTTCCCCAAGGATGGGTGGACTCCCTTCATTTCACTATATTTTCTTGGGAATACATCCTAATATTTTTTTAGCATTTTGAATATTTTTGATTTCTCTATGTCTATCTAATAGTTTCCTACCATCACCATCTTTGGTTCTTGTTCCATACTTATGTTGTGATAAATATTTTAAATAGGTCTATTGTAGGGGTTGTCCATATCAACACCTGTGTCCTATATATTTCTTGTGTCAACATCCATAAGAACATATAAATGGTTAGATAATGAGTCGAGTGGAGTGGATCCTTCACCTGCTTCCACTTGTAACATGAGATTTTATTTCCTTAGATAATTTTCTTCACATCGATCTTGCTCAAGAACTGGTGTGGGTGCAGGAACTAAGGATGTCGATGGTTCATTAAATAGGTGTATGGGTTCCTCAGGGTCCTGATGGATACTCAAGCATTCTTCTATGGGACTTGAGTTACCTATTACCTCTTCATGCATGGCTTGGAGAGTAAGGTGCAAATCCATCCTCAGTGAAGAATAATATAGTGTTGAGTTCATGTTCTCCTTTAGTAAATGCCAAGACCTAGTACCCATGTGTCGCTCTTCATAAACAGAACGTTCTCATGCCCAAGTGAATAAAGTGCCATACAATGCATGCACCCATAAATATTTTGGAAATTATGATTCCTAATTTCTCCACATTATTTCACAAGCTTCTATGTGGGGCTCAGGTGCTTGTACTCCCTTGTAACTGACTATTCCCTTTACTTTGTTATCATGATGGAACTGGTGGTGTAAGGCTGAGCGCACATGATCCCACTAGAGGATTCATTCATAATGGGTTCACCACCATCATGTAGTTGTGTTATCAAAGAGATGGACCAAAGATCTTATATAATCTACATCAGTGTGGTAAAACTCTTTAAGGCATTGAATGAAGTCTCAGACTTCCATTTGCCCATGGAACCTTGGAGCCTCATTAAGTCTTTCGAGTGATGTCTCTATGATAGGTCCCCTCACGACTTGGCCAGTGATAAGGTGAACAAACTTGTGTCATTTATTGAACTGGTGTGGCACATTCTCTTGGCTATTGATGGTACTACATACTCTACCAGCAAGGTCATAGTCACCATGAGCTCAATAATTATAAGCATTGCTTGTAGTGTCAGAAAGGGATTGAGTATTTAACCACTAAAGAACACCATATGGATTGGGATCTCTTTGTTCATCATTCCTTGTAGTTAAATTATATATGTGGTTTATGTCGTCATCAACATTGATAGGCTCTATGTAAGGTCCTTGTGCTTGATCTAGTGATATCACAACACGCTGATCAATGTTCTCAAAACTAATGTAGCACTTCTTGAAGCTCAAGTTTGCATTGTTCTCATAGCACCAAGGTCATACCAATAGAGATGGGTAATCATCAACTTCAGCTAGTTCTAGAACCTCATAATTTGCCTTGAAAGGCATGCCAAGTATGTCAACTGTTGCATTCTTGAGGACCCCGATAGGTAACATGCGAGTCTTATTTTCCATAAACAAGACATGTGGTGAAGGTTGTAGTGCTGGATTGGCCATCTTAAGCCACAAATCCTTGGTGGGGGCATTTACTTTTGTGTTAGTGTCTACTAGTATGTCCTAGATTACTAATCCATTGATGATAACGTTAACCAGTATTAATTGATCTTTTGGAGGAGCAGAGGAACTTGAAGTGTCCTATCACCGAGCATGATTTAGGTGATGATCATCACTCTACCTAGTGACTTGAGGGTGAACCTCATTTGGTACTCAATTTTTATTCTTAATCTAAATTCTTAGTTGTGGGACAATTGTTTCTATACAATTTTTGCTTTCACATTCAAAAGGAAATGAGAAACTAAGATAAGATGGTCTGGGGTTAGATGTTACCCTGATGAAGTCTTGCGCACCAGATTCAGATGATTGAAGGAACTCCTCTTTGGTTGTGGAGGATGACACTTGTAGAAGAAAGAGACTCAAACACAGAGGTTGTTAGATAGGTAGATGGTGGGTTGCCAAGCAAAGCTTGATCCCAAAAGTGCAGAGACTTCCTTGAGGGATGACAACCCACTAGTAGATAAAAAAGAATGTCTGATAAAGAGCAAAATGTTGCTAGGAATAGAGATGATAAAAGACTGAATTAAAAGAAATAAAAGCAAATGTGTACCTGAAGGCTGCTGTCAGTCTGGTCATAGTCACCAACGTCAGTTAGTCTACTGGCGTTGGTTGGTCAAGTCTGCCAACGTCGGTTAGTCTGTCGACGTCGGTGGAGGCAGCGGGTCTGGTGACCGGCGTCGGTCAGGGCAGTAGTCTTTGGACGAGGTCTAGATGGGTCTGTGGTCTATTTGTGGTCAGCAAGAATGGATTGAGGTGTCTGAGAGTTTGTGCAGGGTCTGAGAGTCTGTTGCAGGGGTGCGGGACAATGGATAGAATGTTAAAAAGGGATAGAGGGGTAGAGGAGGCCTTTTAGCCTCTCCGAGAAGGGTAGGTTGGGTTTATGGTCTGGTTGACAGTCTAAGAGCTGAATAAGAGATCACTGCTAATACATTTTTAGATTATTGAAATGAAATAAATGAAACATACTTAGCTCATACCTGCTGAAGAAGGAGTGTTGCTAATGCTTGTACCTATTGCTGATGCAAAAGAATGTAGAAGACTACTTGCAAAGTGGAGTGACCGATGCAGAGTACCTATTGTTGATGTTTGGTGTGTACCTAAGAGAGAGAGAGAGAGGTCTGATTCATGCTCGGGGAAGACTGGAAGATTGGCAGATTGAAGATTGAAAGGTCAGATTGTTGAAGATTGAAGATCGGATCTTGCATTTAGGGTGTTGAACGTAGTTTTGAAGGCAACCAATGCCGGAAATACCGTTGACGTCGACCAACTACTGACCGATATTGGCAGCCAAAGAATAGGAAAAAGGGCTAAAAATAGCCTTTTGTCTGTTCTTCCTTCTGCCGAGGTCAGCTGGTCGTGGAAAAATGGTCGAAGGCGGGTTAAATGAGGACGAGAGGATGAGTGGGATAAGGGAAATGGGGTCTAGGCATTTAAGACTTGGCATGGGGTGAGGAAGGGATCCAAGGAGAGGCATCCTAGGAGAGGTGAGGTGGCAAGGGTGAGGGAGAGAGAATTATTAATTTAAAATAGATGATTATTTTAAATTAATAAGACATAGGTTAGGCATGGTTAGAAGTGGAATGGGACGAAGGGGACCAAGGGGGAGAGTCAACCAGGGAGTAGACACGATTTCGGTGTCTACATTTGCCCCTTTTTGTCTTGTTGGTCATTCTTGACGAACTGCAAGACAAAAATAGGAGTTGGTTGCCCCAGGTGTCGTTTCTGTCTTGTTGGTTGTTCAAATGAATTGCAAGACAAAAATAAGAGGAGTTGGTTGCACCAGATGTGGATGAGGTATTCCCCCTCAAAGCGGGAGTCAAGGGAAGGGAACCTAAAATTGGGTGTTGATTTGACAGAGAGTGGATGAAAATGATGAAGTTTCGGTGTGAACGCGACAATAGTCGTGATTGCGCACATACCACTTCACGAGATGGTCAGGTCAAATTGTCACAGGTCAAGGTCGAGGAGTGCTAAAATTGAAGTAACCGGGCCCTAGCATTTAGTCATAGCTAATTGGGTTATTCAATCTAAGCTGTAGCTCCAATGGTCATCGTGTTCCAGGTATGCCAGGCTCAGGAAGTGCTCCTAGAAACACGAAAATGTCACAAGTAGTGGGGATCAACTTGCTCGCGATCCTATACTTTTGAGGGTTGAAATATGGGTTGTGGACAATTTTTCTAACCATTCGTGAGGTAGCATACATGCAAAAACAACCAAGGCAACGTTGTCTTGGAAGTGGTCGGGGGAGATAAGTGCGATCTCCAAGGTCGTTGGTCGAGGTGAGGCTGAGATAGATAGGTCGAATGAATGGATGCAAGAATGTGGCTGAGCTAACCTCAGAAGACGTCATGTGATCTGAGTGCTGCCTACATAGCCCTTGTGTGAAGGGCCTCAGGCCAATGTAGTTCTCCCAAAAGGGAGGAAGAGGGTCAAAGTTATGGATTGTGTTGGTCGAGGTCAAGTCATGGTCAAAAGGAGGATATGGTTTGTCCATCAGGTAGATGAACAAACGAGGGTGGTCAAGCTAGCCTCAGAGGACGTCGTGTCAACTGAGTGCTGCCTACATAGCCCCTATTGTTAGGGCCTCAGACCAATGTAGTTCAGACTAAGAGTCAAAGTGGTCGATGATTGGTTTTGGTTATGTGTTGAAATGATGATGATAAAAGGGCTTTGTCCATCAGGTAGATGAACAAATGAGGGAGGTCGAGCTAACCCCAGAAGACGTCGTGTCAACTGAGTGCTGCCTACATAGCCCCGATCGTTAGGGCCTCAGACCAATGTAGTTCAAACTAAGAGGCAAAATAATTGATGATTGGTTTGGTTGAGGTTAAATGATGAGGGTAATATGATGTTACAGCCTTTTCCATATGAGGTGATGGTGTATTCTGTAACATTGGTCGAGGTTTTTCATCCCTAACAATTGTCCATGTTAGGTGATGGATATACGCTAAAAATGAAATGAGTCTATTTATGCTTTAGCAAGTAATGGTTTACGCTTGACATAAATTGTGTAGTCGATAGTTTCCATGTGTATTGTTGTCCATAGAAACTAGTGAAATAGACTATGATAATGTATGATGGTCTAAAAATGTTTGGGTTGGTTTGGTTTGGTTGGCAAATGATGTGGTTGAATGTGACCAAAGTGTAAAAAAAAAGTGAAAGGCAAATTGCTCTTTCATTGACGCAGACCAGAATGATAGCATAGATAGGGGTTGTTAGAACCGAGAGCCCCATTCATGCATTACGTCGTTGACCATGGGTCGTGTTAGAGAGGTAAACGAATCACTTTGAAATTTAAGTGAGCTCGAAGTCCCTTGAGCAGGTGATATGATATATGAGGATAGGTAACCCCTTTTGAGTAAGGATAATTTTGTCCCTTTTTATAGGAGACCCTGAGACGACTACAAGCCAAGTCCATGACCTTTTTTTTTTTTGAGCAGACTGATCAATGCGGGAAGTCTACATAGAGATGTCATTTTGTTTGGTGGTCATTTGTGAAGCTGATCGATGCGAGAAGCTTCTAAGAAAGTGTTGTTTGTAGCAAGATTTAGTCATAGCCATCCTTCGAGGGAGTGGTCTATATTTTTGCTTTATATATATTTTTGAGGTCTTTGAATAGTTGTCCTTTGAGGGAGCAGTCTATTAGCTACAATAATGATAGTACAGCTATCCTTTGAGGGAGCAGTCTATTAGCTACAGCAATGATAATACAACTATCCTTTGAGGGAGCAGTCTGTCTTTTTGATTTTGTGACCTTGGTTATTTTGACATCTCGATTTATTTTTGATAGAATTTTGAGTCATGGACAAGACTATAGAAGTTCAAGGGCTCCCTTTTATTAGGACAAAGCATACATACTTTATAAAAGGGGTATATAGGATGTGTTTAGGGGAATAGGGTTGAAAGGAATAAGGATTTAAGAGGATGGGGTTGCTCAAGAGACGAGCTCAAGTTAAATGTCAAGTGGACGAGTACTCGACTAACAGTAGAATGGTCGTAGATGCAAGACATAAAGGGCTCAGTTTCTGATAAGTCCCTAGTCCATGCTTGTGCGTGATGATATAAGGTCTGAGCCAATTAAGAGCAAACTTGCCCTGCTTGCTTTTTTCCAAATTGGTCACGTGTTGGAGATGATTAAGAAGTTAGTTGATATGTTGTCAGATTGTTTGGCTGGTTAATGTTTGGTCAAGGCTAGGTTGATTGATATGATGTTGGCATGTTTGGTCGGCTGATGTTTGGTCATTGTTTAGTCAATGCTTGGTTGAGGCTTGGTCGAGGCTTGGTCGAGGTCGGTTGATGTTTGGTCATTGTTTGGTTGAAGGATGTTTGGTCAATGTTTGGTTGGTTGATGTTTGGTCGATGTCTAGTCATTGTTTGGTCGAGGTTTGGGCAATTGATATTTGGTCATTGTTTGGTCGATTGTTTGGTTAATGTTTGGTCGAGGTCGGTTGATATTTGGTCGAGGTTTGGTCAAATTTGGTTGAGGTTAGGATTAAAAGGTTGGTTGATGTTTGGTCAAGGTCATGATAGGTGCTTGGTTGGTTGATGTCTGGTCGATGCTTGGTCAATGTTTGGTCGAGGTTAGGATAGTTAGTAGAAGGTCGAATTCCCCCAGTTGCTAGGGAGAATGTTTGATGAATTAGTTTGAAAGGGCGAGATCCTAATCTGCTAGGTTGGAGGCAGGAATCTCAAAATCACAGATGGTGGTGGAGGCAATGGTTGGTAATGATTTGATTAAAGTGGCCAGAGGTTGGGGGTCATTAGGTTGGACCTCCATTGATTGTAAGGCTTGGATCAAAGTTTGATGATGCTGTGGAGAGTTTTGTATGAGATCATGCAAAGACATCTTCACAGGGGTCATGTGGTGAGGTTGTTTCACCACGGAGTCAGAGATTGTCTTCAAAAATGCTGGTCGAGACGTGCTCAAAATAGTAATCTTGGGTCTTGGTTGTGGTGAAGGCTTAGTAGATGGATATATCCAGAGGATATACACATGTCTTTTCCCTTTATCCTTTTGGGTTGGTGGGCTGGTGGTCAAGTTGACAGTGTTGATTTCGAATAATGGGGTTAAAGGCGGTGGAGGGACCATAGTCTGGCAATGAGATCCCAATTTAGGTGATGACGTTTGTGAGGCATGTGATGGTGTTAAAGATTTGACAAAGGGGTAGTCAAGAGGATCCTTGATGAGAAGGGCATCTTTTTTTTGGTGTTGATGAATGACAGCTTTAAGAGCATAACAACGCTCAGTGTCATGTCCCGGTGTGCGATGATAGTGACAAAATTTAGTGTTGTCAAACCAAGATGGTCTTGATCTGAGAGTTGATGAGTGTGAAAGTGTTGAAGGTTTGTTGATAATATGGTCAAGAAGAGGGGTGTCTTTCTCCAAGCATTGCGAATGACAACCTTGAGGGCAAAACAATGCTCAGTGTCATGTCCTGGCATGCGATGATACGTACAAATTGTAATGACATCAAACCAGGGCGGTTTTGGTCTGAGAGATTGATATGGTTTAAGATGTGGAAGACTGATGCGAGAAGACTGCAACAATTGTCGTAACAGCAAGGCATAAGAACCCGCCAATGGGTCTGCGTGTTTTGTTACAGTAGGGGTTGATGACTTTTGTCTTGGAGGCGTAGGAGGCATTGGTCGTTTTGGAGGAAATATATGTTTAATGGGTTGAGAGAGTAATGGAGGCAATTTGCCTCTGTGAGGTATGGGGGTAGGAAGCACTCCTATTAAGGTGGATGGATGTGGGCCCAAAATAGAGGGCAATGATGAAGGTGGGGGAGGAATTCTCCAATGTGGTTTAGTGGCCTTCTTTAGTTTGGTTTGAGGGCCACTATTGTGCGAGGCAATATTAGATATGGGGCGAACACCAAGAGATTTAATCTCCTTTGGCATGGTGGACACCTACGTGGGTTTGGGTTCAAATGTGGACAGAGGTGAGTGAGATGTAGCGATCTCAGGCAAAAGGCAAGAGAAAATCGTCACTGGGTCTTCCTCGGTTGAAGTGGGTGAAGAGACAGGGTCTTCTCTTGGTGGAGAAGAAATTGGAAAATGTGGCTCCTCCAGAGGATAGAGGGCAGGGATGATCATGCCTTCTACTTGTGGTTGAGGAGTAGGCAAGGTCGAGTCCTCCATTGAAGGTGGGGCTAATGGCGTTGGCATGGTCAATGCATCCTCCAGTATAAGAGAGGTGGATGGAGAACTAAGAGGAGAAGAAGGCTCTTCTACCTGTGATGGACGAATAGGAGAAAAAAGCTCTTCTACCTGTGGAGGAGGTTGGTCAGGGACAAGAGGCAAGACTGTGTTGACCGTGCGTATATCATGCTCTTGGGAGCTATCGGCCATGGTCTGAACATTGTTTTGATTAGGAGGATGGTTTGGAAAAGGTTGTTTGAAGATATCGATGTTTTGATTGGGTGGGGTGTGCAGGTTGTCCAAGACGAGATCACCCTTATCTATCATGTCTTGGATGATATTCTTGAAGGTTCGGCAGTTGTTTATGTCATGGCCTTGGACACGGTGATAATGACAGAAGTCATTTTCCCTATACCATGTAGGGAGAGCTTTTGAAGGGTCGAATTGAGGTGGTCAGATTGGAGGGAGATTGAGGACCCCCTGCTTGACGAGTTTTTCCAACACAAAAGCGTATGACTCTCTAATTGGAGTGTATTGACATTGTATGTACCGTTGTTAGAATTGTTTGGTGATGCTTTGGGATGTGGATGATTGAGGTTGGTCGGTTGTTGTCAAGGATGGTGATCTAACGACCACAGTGTTGGCCACTCCTTTGGACTTGGAGTGGGAAGAAGAAGGTCTTGAAGAAGAAGGGTCATCAGTTTTTGTGCTGGTATTACGCAATTTGATCCTGTTTTCTTCAATAACGTGGAGTTCAAGCTTTCGGGCCATAGTGAAGGCTTCGTCGAAAGTGTGGAATGTTTGAACCTGCAAGGTGGATGAGATGTGATTGGCACATGCTCAAGAAAAGAGCTCGATGAGCTCAGGTTGAGGTAACGAGAAGGAGAGCTGATTGATCAAGCCTCTCCAATGGGCTACAAAATTGACTATTGATTCATCGTCAAACTGTTTGATAGAGTAGAGGTCTGTGATTGAGAATTTTTTGGTGATATTGATAGAAAAGTGGTCAAAAAAAAGTTGGGCTAGCTGGGTGAATGAAAATATGGAGTGACTGGTAAGAGAGTTGTACCAATCGAGGGTAGGGCCAAAAAGCGACATGGGAAACGTGCATAGCAATAACGCATCGTCATGGGCTATAAGATAACAAGCATGTCTGAATGCTCGTAGATGCTGTTGAGGGTCTTCCTTACTCTAGAAGTGATTAAACTTAGGAAGTTCCCACTGACTGGGATACGGTTGGATTGAGACGGAGGGATGGATGGGTTCATTGCAAATTTGGTCATATGAAGGAGCATTGCTTGAACTAGAAATGGAAGCCTCAAGACTAGACATTTTTTCCATCAGCATCTTGATGAGATCGGCTGACGGATTGGCAGATGGGGTGCCCCCTAGGTTGTAAGGCGCTTGGAAGGTGCTAGAAGAGGCATACGACGTAGTTGGTTGCGCTTGTATAGGCGCAATGTATGGGTAACTAGTCATCGGGGCGGATGTTGAAGCCAGGGGTAGTTGTGCCATGGAGTTAGAGGGCACAAATTGAATAGGGGCTGCCAAAGGTGGTTGAGGGGTGGCAACACTGGTTGAAGGGTAGGTAGTTACTCTTGTGTTGATGGATGCAAGAGTAGGCAGGATGGAGACAACTAGATTTTGGAAAGGGGTAGAATTTCGTTGAATAGTCTGTGGTTGATGGGGGGCCGAAACCCTAATGAAAGTGGGCCCAGAGATAGAAGGATAAGCCACACTTTGATGGTTAGTCATGGTCGGGTTGATGGTCGAAGTAAAGGCCAGAGTGGTCATGGGTTGGGTAGCAGATGCTGTTGATATTGTTGCCGCTTCAGTTAAGGAGGTTGGCATCCCGTAAATTGGGTTGCCTAAAGAGTCTCGCATTTGGCTTCTCACGAGATAATGTTGAAGGGCCTTGACATTGAGGTCAAGGAACCTTTCAAAGGCTTGGTCCCCTTTGGGGACAATAGATGGTTGGGTCGGGGTTGGTCAGGTAGGAGTATGTTCGGTCTCTGAATGATACTCCATTAGAGGACTGGTTATGGAAGGCGAAGGCGGAAGCGGTTGTTGCCTCGCGTGGTCAACAAAAGTCCTGGTTTGACTACGTGTCAAAAATATTCAAGGCAAGAGGTCAGGTCTCATAAACTATGTTTTTTCAGTCTCAAAAAACTAAAATGGGTGTTGGACAACAAGAAAGCCGGGTTTTAAGCTTGCTGTTTTGGGAAAAAAGTTTTGGACAGTGACCGACGTCGGTTGAAAAACTGATGTCGGTGGAATAGGATGCCGATGTCAGTCAGATAACCGATGTCGGTGAAGAAATGTTGCCGACGTCGGTGGTAAAATTGAAGTCGGTGACTGTGTTTTCCAAAAACTCAAAGAATTTGAAAGTTTTTGGAAAAAAAGAAGAAAATGTCCTCACTAGCTCAAAAAACCAGATGGGAACAGAAAAATAGATGGAGATAGGCAGATCCTAAGCGTTAAATCCTAAGAATAAACTTTTAGAATCATGTTGGCTTATGCCTTAGAGTGTGTTTGGAAAGTTGGCTGTTAGAACGGGTCCTAAAAGAGGTAGTCTAAAGCTGGTTTCGGGTTAGTTTTGGTGCTCAAGAGTCTGTGTTAGGTTCCGTACATGGCCTGGTGCTAAGAAGCAAGCTCCCCTCACTTCACAAGCCTAGTGATAAGCTGGTCTTGCTTAGCCAAAATATACTTCCCCTAGAGATTATCTTCTGCCAGAGAACAGAGTGGGCTTTCCCCTTGGTAGTGAAGTCCAAGTGGGATTGCCGGGACGGGTAAGGTATCCGCTAGGTGATGAAATCCTAGTCGGACCTTGTCTCAGGTAAGTTAAGATGTTTGATTTTGTGCAAGTGGTTTAGATGTGTAACATAAGTGGCCTACGATTAATTCATGATGCGGTTTTAATTACTAGATGTGTGGACTAAATATGCAAGCAAGCAGAAATGAGATGCAATAGATTTTTAAGCCCAAATAGAAATGTGAGTTTGAATGAAGACAAGTTGAGAAAAGGTTGAAGAGTATGAATTGACTAGTCTAAGATGCAAGAAAGAAAGAAGGGTTCTTTTTAACCTTGCTAATGGTGTCTTTTGGAAGAGATAGAAGAAGAGAGATGCAAGGAGAGACCTAATGCACCTATATGAAAAGTAAGAAAATGAACCCAAGGAAGACCCTAGGGTCCCACCGGGCGTGCCAGAATGTTTCTATACGATTTTCGCTTTCACATTCAAAAAGAAATGAGAAACTAAGATAAGATGGTTTGGGGTTAGATGTTACCCTGATAAAGTCTTGCGCACTAGATTCAGACGACTGAAGGAACTCCTCTTTGGTTGTGGAGGATGACACCTGTAGAAGAAAGAGACTCAAACACAGAGGTTGTTAGATAGGTAGATGGTGGGTTGCCAAACAAAGCTTGATCCCGAAAGTGCAGAGACTTCCTTGAGGGATGACAACCCACTAGTAGATAAAAAAGAATGTCTGATAAAGAGCAGAATGTTGCTAGGAATAGAGATGATAAAAGACTGAATTAAAAGAAACAAAAGCAAATGCGTACCTAAAGGCTGTTGTCAGTCTGGTCATAGTCACCGACGTCGGTTAGTCTGCCGGCATCGGTTGGTCAAGTCTGTCGACGTCGGTTAGTCTGCCGACGTCGGTGGAGGCAGTGGGTCTGGTGACCGGCGTCGGTCAGGGCAGTAGTCTTTGGACGAGGTCTGGACGGGTCTGTGGTCTATTTGTGGTTAGCAAGAATGGCTTGAGGTGTCTGAGAGTCTGTGCAGGGTCTGAGAGTCTGTTGCAGGGGTGCGAGACAATGGACAGAATGTTAAAAAGGGACAGAGGGGTAGAGGAGGCCTTTCAGCCTCTCCGGGAAGAGCAGGTTGAGTCTGTGGTCTGGTTGACAGTCTAAGCACTGAATAGGAGCTCACTGCTAATACATTTTTAGATCATTGAAATGAAATAAATGAAACATACTTAGCTCATACCTGCTGAAGAAGGAGCTTTGTTGATGCTTGTACCTATTGCTAATGCAAAAGAATGTAGAAGACTACCTGCAGAGAGGAGTGACTGATGTAGAGTACCTGTTGTTGATGCTTGGTGTGTACCTGAGAGAGAGAGAGAGAGAGAGGTCTGATTCGTGTTCGGGAAAGACTGGAAGATTGGCAGATTGAAGATTGAAAGGTCAGATTGTTGAAGATTGAAGATCGGATCCTACATTTGGGGTGATGAACGCTATTTTGAAGGCAACCGATGCCGGCAATACCGCCGATGTCGACTGACTACTGACTGACGTCGGCAGCCAAAGAATAGGAAAAAGGGCTAAAAATAACCTTTTGTCCATTCTTCCTTCTGCCAAGGTCAGTTGGTTGTGGAAAAATGATCGAAGGCAGGTTAAATGAGGATGAGAGGATGAGTGGGATAAGGGAAATGGGGTCTAGGCATTTAAGACTTGGCATGGGGTGATGAAGGGAACCAAGGAGAGGCATCCTAGGAGAGGTGAGGTGGCAAGGGTGAGAGAGAGAGAATTATTAATTTAAAATAGATGATTATTTTAAATTAATAAGACATAGGTTAGGCATGGTTAGAAGTGGAACGGGACGAAGGGGACCAAGGGGGAGAGTCGACCAGGGAGTAGACACGATTTCAGTGTCTACAACAATATCCTCATCTAGCATGCACTTACACAATTCCTAAAAGTCATCATGCACCACATTTTATGGCTCAACTTCCCTTTACACAGCAACACAATGCATTACTTCTTTATATCTTAGGAACCAAATCTATTACTAAATTTCTCATACTAATGCCATCGTATCTTGGAGGACATCTTTTTGTTTTTGGGCATTAAGATACTTTTTTTCTCGTGGTTCTTCACATTGCACTTTCTCAATGGGATTAGAGGTAGATTGAGTTTGTCCCCCACTGTGAGTGGTAATGTTTACCTATTAAACTATAGGGATGCTTGTGTGGGTGTACCAATTTGGCTTATCGATTCGAATCATACCAACATCCTTTTCATTTTTCTCCTTGGTGACAGCAGTGTATAAGTCAGGGCACTCTTCCAACTAGTGGTCCTTTTTGTAGAAAGCACACATAAGGTATTCTAGACAATCTCATTGGTAGTGGTCTAGAGATCCACATTTGTAACATGTCTTAGGTGGGAAATGACTACCTCCTCTTCCTCATCCTCTTCCTCATCCATGGTATCCACCATTGTTTTGATTGTTGGCTACAAAGGTTTGGCATGCGTCACGTACTCATGATTCTTGAATGTCACTAATCAAACAACAATCATTAGTATCATGAGTATAGGCATCACAGGTCTTGCACTAGTCAGACACCTTACTTTGCGTAGCTCACTATAGAAAATGACAAGAGCATACATCATGTTCTTCATGATATATTTCACATGTCTATTTAAGTACCATGTAGATGTTCTTACAGGGCAATTGATCCATGTATGCCCTTCAAATTCATAGTATGTGCACCAAACACCACTGTGTGTATCATGTGCATTATTAGTTGTCAACTTCTCCAACTATGGCATCATTGAAACTATATGGGCTTTCATAAAAGGACTGATCCCAGTATCAATGCTTCAAACTGCCTCAGTGCAGAGAGCAACTTCTAAAGTCTCGTACGAACTAGTGAAAGTCTGTTGAGATAATGTTCGTTAGAAGGTTAGTAACAAGCCTCCCATAAACCATTATGAATGATGAGAAACGTTAATCTCAAATGAAAATTTAGACAATAAAGTCTTAAACCATGCATCATACTCTCACACACTTTCAGTAAGTCCTTTCTTTATGTCCTTTAGTGTAGCTATGCTCTGTTGTTCAAATTCAAAAATGTCAAACTCTTGAAGGAAGGTTGTTTTAAGTTGATCATAATTGACCACCGCTTGTCGAGGGTCAACCTTTCGATACCATTTGTGTGTGCATTCCAAAAGTGTTATTACAAACTGGGTGGCCTTATGCTCAGAAGAAGTAATGTCTTGTGCCCTCCAAATCAATTTGCATTATGGGCGTGCTCAACTACATTCTCCATGGTCCGATATTCTAGCAAGTGAGGTGTCATTTTGTAATTTATTGTAGTCGACTGAGGTGCTTGAATGGGTGGTTGTTGGGAACCTCCAGCCCTAGTCCCTTGAGGAGGAAGTACGCTACCTCCTATGTCACCACCTAGTCCTCCCCCAATAGAAGTGCTCATGATATGGGGCATGGTAGCCAGTTGATTAGTCAAATTAGGGCTTGTACTTTGTCCTTGTAGGCCTGGTCCACTAGGCATTCCAAATTGCACCATATGATTCCCTTGAAGAGAGAAAAAAAAGTGTTAAGTCTAACTGAGTGTCAAAAGGCTCAACTCCAATATCTCTTACTGGTTCAATCTATGACTCCAAACTGTCTGTATCCTAGTTATGTATGTATACTTCCTCTAACTTAAGAGCATGAGCATGCACTATGGATGGGGATCTAGGTTGGTTGAGATATGGTTCTTCAGTTACCATCATCCATCTAGTTTCTCCTTCATATGATAACAGTGGCATAAGACATGGCTTGAAAGTGATGGGGTCCTTATGCGTTTCCACTTCCCTACAACTCCTAATAGCACTCCTTGAGTTCTCTAGGTCTCTTCCCATGCTACTACTCCTATAATCCTTTTCCAAACTTCATCATAATTCCATTTTTGCAATGCATGCTGTCTAGATACCATTTTGAACCCACAATCTTATACCAACTCCTCTTCTCCCCTTCCAAATGCATGGTTCATGCATAGGAGGATTTATCTCTCCATTGGTATAGTCTCAAGTCCAAGATCAATAAATAGCTTCTTGATTTTGATAGCAAAAAGCCTAATATAATGTCCACACAATTCTCAAAGGAACTGGAACTTGGCTTCTTTAGGACATAAATATGTAGTTACAGAATACTCCAGTATGTAGTTATTTAGAACTCCTCTCCACCAAATGTTAATAGCTCTCATCCATAGAGTTCCAAGTCATGTTAAAGCTCTTTTCCACTCTAGCATCCAAGACTGTCTCCTTCCAAGATTCCTTGATCATCCTTGAGCATTCACTGATAGCCAAGTGTGTAAATGAACCAGGATCTCAACAAAGAAGGTTTCATATAATGCATTGTAGAGGTTCTGCTCTACCTATTGTTGGGCAGAGACTCCTAGTTCAAGATAGGGAACTGCAAAATTATCTTCAACTCTGGCAATCCATTGTTATATATTCTCAAGAGTGATGCACTCAAACATTTTCCATGACTGAGCAACAAGCACTATGGGTCCTGGTAATGAAACTAAAATGTTGGGGTTTATAATATTATTATAGCTTTGGCGCTAGAGTCTAGCCCAATGAGCTAACACGTTGGCCCTTTCATGCAAGACTGTGGTCTTGTACGCTCACTTGAAGCGTACAATGAAACACCAGTTGCCATTGGTTTTGTTGCACAATGCTAATATCTTAGTCATATTCTTCCCTTTATGTATTTAAATGGTTACTCTATAAAAGCATAGGTAAACTACTTTGTTCCTCAAATGACCAAACTTGGCCATCATGATTACATAGACTATTGCCATTCTTAGTATAAGTTGTTACTTTGAAAAAGAAGAGACGGATCAGATTGCATACTTAATTCTAATCATTATGCTTTATTTAGCACGGCACATTCATTCATCATGAACACAAGAAATGATATAATAACTAGTACTCATATATTACACTTCAGTATCAAAAGGCAAAAATTCCATCCCCACAGCGATTACAACAAGGGTATTTATACTTGTTTATCCTTGACCAAGTATTTACAAGATTAATGACTAGAGTAAATCATCAATGGACTCTCAATAGACTGAGAATCATGGTGCTCAATCAACTAGTTATTCCTAAAGACTCGGGCCTCTACACCCCCTATATCATCACTCTAGGCTATATCTCTGCTACCAAGTGTTCCTCTCCTTGTGGGCTAGTGCAACACTTCCAATGAATAAGGTTTGGGTCACCAGTATGAATCATTCCATACCTGCTCTCGCTTCCCATGCACTCCCCTAGTCTTCTGGTTCTATTTTGAATCCTATGTCCTTGGGTTCCTCATGACTCATTCTCCTTTGATTAGGTCCTCTCGCGCTGGTCCTTTTGCACCATTGTCCTCTTGTGCCCTGTAGGTTATGCGCCATGGTGTTTCTGTGCCTATACCACTACGTGCCATGGTCCTTCCACACTGTGTTGGTTCCATGCCAAAATGGACAACACTTAGCCAAAATTTGGGGCTAATAGAGATTGTTAAAGAGGCCTTGGAGGCATGTTGATTTGACCAAGATGAGTTGAGCCAACATAAGGGTGAGTAACTTCTGATGTGATGAGTGAGATTCAGACAAGATGGACTGGGAAAGACACTTTGCGTGAGCTACGTTGTGTGACCAAGATTATGAACCTTAGTCACATAGAATTTAGGTTGTCTTGGTGAGTTGGACATTAATTACGATACTATTCAATAGGCCTTAGAAGCAATCCAAGGTAGCTAAGATGAGTTGAGCCAAAAAAGAGTTAGGGACTCGAAGAAGATGTGATTATCATGGGGTCAGAATTTCCACTGACCCGTGCGGTGAAAAGACACTCTTCTACCAAGCTCACCAGTGAGGTTGAGCTGCTTAAAGAGTCTTAGACTGTGCCTTCACACACTGGACCTAAAAAGTTACCACAACTATGCACATAATAGAAATTGGAAATGGAAGGAATTCAAATGCAGAAGGCAAGCATTCATAAAGAACTCAAGACATGAAAGAAGGTGTATTCATGTATTAATGCAATGCTCCATGATCTAGATTATAATGCATGACCAAGGAAAACACAGAGTCAGGCTCAACTAAGAATGCTCTTATCAATACAATGATGTTTCCCCTTTCCAGGTTTGCAACAACTCCTCTAATTTTGATGCTTGCCACATCACACACAAAGCTGACACTAACTCTGTTGAACCTTCACCATGCTTCTAAGTTGAGTTTTTTTTAAGAACCTCCTATCTCCCAAAACAACATTCCCTAACAGCTAGCTCAACACTGTCAAAGGAAGAAATGGTGCATGGCTACCATGTTCCTTAGCCAAAACTTGTTACCCATTGTGCTTGTCACAATGGTAGAGACTCAACCCAACACAAACTCCAAATGTCCCAACTCTTTCTCTCAAGGACAACCTTAAAATGATGTCAAAATGTGCTCATAACGGCTTTGGATAACTTTAACACCAATGTTTCAATAGCTCTTAATTGCTTTGAAGGCTTGGAGTTGTTTTTCAACCTAAATGCTAGGTTATAGGGAGGCATCTTCAATCATCCCCACATAGTGATCGTCAAAAGTTCAGAGTTTCCACTTACCTGTGCAACACCAAGACGCTCTTATACTAAGCTCATCGATGAGACTGAGTTGCTCAAAGAGCCCTGGACTATGCCTTAACACACTGGACTTGCAAAGTTAGCACACAAATGCAACAAATTTGATAATAACACGGAAGTAGTACTCAAACACAAAGGGCACACATTCACGAAGAACTCAAGAACTAGAAAGAAGATAGTGTGCTCATTATATTAATGCAAGTGATCCATGGGATGGTTTACAATGTGGGCTTCACAAGACAAGGTAACACAGAGTCAGGCTCAATTGAAAATGCCCTACTCAATACAATGTTCCCCTTTTTAGAGGTACAACAACTCTCTAATTTTGAGGCACACCACTATGCACACAAAGATGACACTAAGTCCGTTGAACCTTCATGATGCTTCCAAACCCAATGTCTCTGAAGTAACTCATGACTCCAAAAATGACCTAAAATAATGTTGTCTCCAACAACTTGATCAACACTGTCAGATGAAAAAATGGTGCAAGGTTGCCACATTTGCCTTGGCTAGAGTCCAATGTGTGTGGTGCTCATCACAAATGGTAGAGACTCAACCTAACATGAACTCCAAATGTCTTGACTTGCTCTCGCAAGGACAACCTTCAAGGAATGCTAAAACGGGCTCAAAACATCATTTGATTACTTATAACATTTGTCACAATAACTCTTACTTGTTTTGAAAGCTTGAAATTACTTTTATGCTCAGATGCAAGGCTATGGGGAGATATATTCAATCATCCCCACATATTAAGACATCTCCCCATATCCTAGCATCTGAGTGTAAAAGTGATTTTAAGCCTTCAAAGTGAGTAAGAGTTATTGTGATGAATTTTTTTAAGCGATCAAACATTATTCTAAGCTTGTTTTAGCATTCCTTGAAAGTTGTCCTTATGAGAGCAAGTCGTGACATTTGGAATTCGCATTGGGTTGAGTCTCTACCATTTGTGACGAGCACCACACACAATGGACTATGGCCAAGGGAAACGTGGTAACCTTGTGTCATTTCCTCATTTTGACAGTGTTGAGCAAGCTGTTGGAGGTAATGTTAGTTTAGGTCATTTTTTGAGTCAAGAGTTACTTCAGACACATTGGGTTTGAAAGCACCGTGAAGTTTCAGCAGAGTTAATGTTGGCTTTGTGTGCATAGTGGTGCATGTCATAATCAGAGAGTTTCTACAAACTTGGAAAAGGGTAACATTATATTGCACTACGAATTGACAATGGTACTGGAAACATAGTGTAAATGTTGTGAATTGTGTCACATAATGACATAGATACAAGAAAACCCAGTTCAATTATCATAAGGAATCCCATGATAATCACACTCATGTTTTATATTTCATCCTTGGTTCGGGTTTACAATGCAAGTCAGGTTCATAATGCAAAGTGGGAACCCCAATATAAGAAAACCCCACTCAAAACATGAAACTAGATTGTAATGCAACCTCATCTTGCAATGCAAGTGAGAGCCTTGGCATAGGAAACCCCAGTCAAAACATGAAACACCCTAATCATATTTTTCTTTGGAAACCCCGCTCAGAAAACATTGTCAAAAATTGCCTTGTGCGGTGCAACGACATTGGTATAGGAAACCCCACTCATAATGTTTTCTAAGTGTCATGAATTGCGTTGCGCAACAACATTAGTACAGGAAACCCCACTAATTTTTTTTTTAAAGTGTCATGAACCGTGTCGTGCAACGACATTGGTACAAGAAACTCCACTAAACTTTTTTTTTCTAAGTGTGACGCATTGTGCCACACAAAGACATTGGTATAGGAAGCCCCACTCAAAATAACTCAATTCTCATAAAGAATCACCTGATAACCATGCTCATTTTTTAAATTACATCCTTGGCCTATGTTTGCAATGCAACCTAGGCTTGCAATGTAAGTACGAACCCCAGTATAGGAAAACCCCACTCAAAACATGAAATGGGCTTGTAATGCAACCCAATGTCGCAATGCAAGTGCAAACCCCTGTATAGGAAATCCCACTCAAAACATGAAACACCCCAAACATATTTTTCTTTGGAAACCTTGCTTGTAAAAATGTTCTCGAAAATAAAAATCAACCAAGTGTTGTGAATTGCACCGTGCAATGATATTGGTATAGGAAACCCCACTCATAATTTTTTCTAAGTGTCACACATTACATCATGCAATGAAATTGGTATAGTAAACCCCACTCAGAAATTTTTCTAAGTGTCGCAAATTGAATCGTGCAATGACACTAGTATAGGAAACCCCACTCTGAGTTTTTTTCTAAGTGTCACGCATTGCACAGCGTAACAACATTAGTACATGGAACCCCACTAAAAAAAAATCAATTCTCATAAGGAATCCCATGATAACCACGCTCATTTTTAAAATTGCATCCTTATCTTGTGTTTGCAAGGAAACCTAGTCTCGCAATGCAAAGTGTGAACCCTGGCATAGGAAAACCCCACTCAAAACATAAAATGGGCTTGTAATGTAACCCCAGCTCGCCACTGATGTGCGTCGATATTCACATGTGGAAAACACTAAATTTCAAACATCCCAGGATTAACTTAT
Organism: Torreya grandis; assembly: GCA_037957365.1. NCBI lineage: Eukaryota > Viridiplantae > Streptophyta > Pinopsida > Cupressales > Taxaceae > Torreya > Torreya grandis. Next base: position 376,035 of record JARHVA010003365.1, read on the forward strand.
TAAAAAAAACTGCCGCATGTTTGATGGATAAGTTATATTTAAAGGACTTTATCAAAGGGAAATAATTTATTTAATTGATCATAATGGAACAAACTCTATCTCATAGAGTTTTTATAAATAACTATAGCTAAATTTTTTGATGTATAATGAAATAACTGTGCTTAAATTTATTGATAGATGTTCGAATCACATTCATTATTTGTCATCAAGAAAACCTTAATAAATATTCCCTTCCCCTTGAATGATCAAGAGGCGGCTTCTTGCAATGATTATGGTGGATCAAGAAGAGGGAATTTGTGGATTGAAGATGGAGTAAAACGAGGAGGTTGGGTTTGAAAACGCACATTTTTTGTGGATTTGTCCTTATCTTCCAGTGAGGATGTCAAGCTAGCCCATCTTGAGCATGGTAAGCATAAACTGTTGAAAGAAGGAAGTTGGATTAACTGCAAACTCTATGACGACACCCCAGGTTTGAGTGTCTGAGTAGAGTTTTTAGTCAGACATGAAGAGTGTTTGTCTTTTTAGGAGGTCCGTGTAATACTTGTTGTCAAACACATTTGGACTGCGAAGATCCAAATTGGTCGTGTTTATGGTGATGTTTGAGTGACAAGTGAGGTAAAACTTCTTGGCAAAGCTCTGCTCAAGAGTGGGGTCCTACTGATTTTCTCCGATTTTGTTGTTGTGCAGTCTGTTGTCGAACGATGAGCAGTGCCTTATTGTCGATTGTGTGTCCACCTACAGCATATTGTGACAATATTGTTATAGCTGGTACGTTAGTGTTTGCTGGTCTGCATATTTAACACTTTTGCATGTCAATTTCCGTTAAGCTATATACGTTCGATGCTAGTCAGCATGAACGGACCGACAATTTACATGAAATATTCCACTCTATAGATTTATAAAGAGAAAAATGTTCTTGTTGTTTGGTTGTGAGGGAAAGTATTTTCAAGTACCTCACAGAGCCACCAAATCCGTGAATGTAAATCTTTTAAGACCCAAAACGCTCATAAGCCCTCTTACGTTCGGACTTGGAGGAGGTAAATTGGCCAAAACTGTTCTAGCACTGATCCGTCACATCCCTGTTATCCAACCAGTACAGAGATAAAGGAAAAAAATACATATTATCGAATTGAGTATAACCGGTGACTTTTATAAAATCTATATTGCCTGAATGCAACTGCAGTTGACTGACCCATTCAAGTCTGAATGCCTTCATCTATTCTAAGGTCCAAACTTTAGATTGTTTTTTCACAAAATTGTTGCTATCAAAAGGGACCTTTTTGGTATGCGCTTTCATGGGAAACACAACCATGGATTTCACAATATTATATGCATCTCAAATTGTTTTACACATTTAGTAGCTCAAATCAATAGTAAATGAAATTCCTCCCACATATTTTTCATTGCAATTTTGGTGAACCTACACCCAATTCTCTGTAAAGTTCAAAGTATGATCTTATCATTTGATAGTGGAATGAAGTAAAAATCCATCAATTTTATTTTTTCGCAGATGCAACACTTTCATATTATGGAAAAAAATGACAAGTGTCCCTTGCCACGAAATTTTGAGAGGTCAAAAAGACCACATACATTTCAAGAATAAAGTATCATTGGGAAACATCAAGGTTCATGTTGGACTCGCCATCAACCTCATCTAAAGTGGAAAAGCTATTAAACAAATAAACATGATGGTGGCCATGCAAAAATTGTTGAGTTGGAAAGTTCTTAGTTTTCTTGAACATACTCATCATTCTTGGGAGGTAGTGACGGGCTACAAGGGTAGTGCATAATCGATTTGTGATCAAAGACGACTAAATTATCAATCGAGCCCAATTCTTATTGCTCCGAGCACCTTAAAAAATCACTGTTACTTGCAAAGTGCAAGAAATGAGTGGAGTTGCTTGAGCAATGATCCCCTTCGTACATATTATATTCTTTCTATAAATATGTGTGCTTATTTTCTATTTTTTCTTATTTTGTAGCCTAACCCTTAGTGGTTGCTCTTTCTAGATGGCTCTTGATATAATACAACTACTTATTCTCTGCTATAGGCGTGGCATCTATTTCTCAATAGCAAGAGTGCTAAAGAGTCAATTTAAAGACCATCAACATCCATGGAAGGTCAAAAGTTTAAAGTTTATAGATAAATACTACAAAATCTCTGCAATACACCATATATAAAGCTAAATGAACAGATATTTACAACATCCACGGCCAAAACTTGAAAAATAGCTATTTGCTTTGCAAGAATAAGAAGCTGCAGAATCAACATATCGCATGGCTTGCTGCTAAGAACTACAAAGCCAATTAAAGAAGAAACACGATTACTTTTAGGAAAACAAGATAAATAGTACAAGTATGATTACAAAGTCTAGGAAAACCCAAGCCAAAAAGCACATGCAGCTCATAACAGCAAAAATTAATGCTCGAGAGTTTTCACCTTTTGGTATCATCTCTCGCTGTGCTATGGAACGTACAGTACGTATAGTTGCCAGAATTTCAGTGTCAGTAAGAGTAGTTATAGCTATGATATGCTTAACTTATGTAAGAATGATGATGTAAAAATCTATGACAAGAACCGCAGAGATAGAAATGGAAGGGTGACAGAGGAAGGCTTAAAACAGATGCATACAAAAAAAAGCCTCCCAATATTTTGTAGTTTACACCATCTTGGATGACCTGATTTTCTCTTAAGGTGTCTTTTTTGTCAACCTTTCACTTTTCTATAAAATATATACACAACATTCATATATATATATATATATATATATACACTTTTTGTCAACAAAAAAGGTGAGGAAAACCCAACTCAATACTGCTAATATAATTTGCCCTCATGCATTTCTAGCGTTTGGATAATAAGCCTACACAATGCATATCTGTAAGAAAATGGAACAGCTTCTTAAAGTTTTTTAGTAACAAAAAATATTCCCTGACATTTGCTTTTCTGAAGAGAGGCCTCCCACTTATAGCAACTTAAATAGAAGAATAATCCTCTGTGAACATCCTTCATCTTAGATGGGGTAATTGCCTGGCCCCATCACTTTTACACATTATTCAACTTTCACAGAATGCAACTTGAATCTAAAACTGGTAGGTGTTCTGAAACATGTTGAATTCACCAACAAACCATAGAAGATATTCAAAGAGAGCTACAGGAAATACGATGCACATATGCATTAAAATATTAGTAATCCAGTTCTTTGATCTCCCCTTAATAGAAATGATAGTGCCAATTTTTTAGGTAATGGCTGATATTTCTACAATTACGCAAAATAATATGGTTTAACAGCGACAAAGAAAATAATCCCTCCAGGGATGTTTACAGCAAAAAGTCTAGGCTAAAATAAAAATGTCTATGGGATAAACATGATGTTTCTACTATCCCAACGCTCAACTCTTTGTTGTTTCAAAATTTATTAAAGCAGATTGGTCCATTCTTGTGTTTTTAATGTTTTGCTTTCAGTTGGTCTTATCCCCAGGAGCAATCCTCTCCCACAACTAATACATAACCTAATTTCAAGACATCTCATGTGTCCATTTTTCTGCAACCATTGAAAGAATGCTCCAAAGGAAGAAAATTACTGTGTTCGAGGTAAACGTTATATTAACATTGTAAAATACTAAATTTTTTGCTTTGTAAATTTAGTGTGTAACAAGAAAAAATATTTTAAGAAAGTCCGGCAAAACTCAAATAAAAAGCTTAAATATACTAACTATTATGTTATCGGTATGTTCTCAATATACTAATTTGATTGTTTACAATCCAAAACTAGTGCATGGATTGTGATGGAAATTCAAAATGTGACAAAATAGGATATAAAGACCCCTGTGCTTACAAACGTTGAAACTATTCTCCCGTCACAAAGTGAATATCTTATTTCTGATATTTATAACTTCAGTGGTGAGCCTTATTATTCTTCCTTCTTTTCTTTTCTCAGTCGCTCTTGCACGTCTCCAGCATATGGCTGGACATGGTATGCATATTGTTGAATTACAGAGAAAACAACCATCTCTAGACAAATAAGCACATTTTGCATTGCAGTCTGAATGTGTTCCACATCTAGCCAGAAATGGTGAGAGCGGATAATGCCAGCTGATGCTAGTATGTCAAGTACAACACCCTGCAATCATGAGGGAAGACACTCAATTTAAATAAATGCTAAACCTTCATATAAGATCATGAGAAGAAAATGCATGCAACAAAGTAGAAGTGCTAATCATACCTGCTATCCTTCAGTAAGATTCTATAGCAGTAAACCATGTTTAATAAAAAATTTAGCAAAGATGATCTAGTAAAACAAGTTAAAAACAAATTGATGTGACGCACTTACCTGCCAGAAACAAAAAAAGACAATTCCTTTGACACACATGAACTTCGCTAGGGGCTTGTGGGGTGCCAACTCCTTGGCAAAGACATGATAAAATATCACCAATGAGTAAAGGGCCAAGGATACAGATATGTTTAATATAATTGAAAAAGTCCGACTGATCCATCCTGTGTATAGGCCGAGCAATTGCAAGACGATCATCAAAATTGATAAAATTGGCCTTATGATAGCAAATTGCCATGTCCAATACTTCAGAAGTTTAAGTGTGTTATGATCCAGATGCACTGTCCGAGGCTGATAAGACACAAATTTATTAGTAGATTGTTGAAATAACAACCCTCGAAGATACACATGCCCCTCTTAGGAGTATTGTCAATGCCAATCAATACAAAGTAAATTCTTATATCCATCGTTGTAAGAATCACATGTCATAAAACTTGATTGATATAGAATCATTCTAGAGTAGAATTAATTGGTCTATAATTCAATAGGTCGTACAGAACAATTTCTCCTAAAGAAAGTTAAAAGTCACCATCATGTAGAGCCTACGTAAGTATCTAAATTAAAAAAAATGAATTTAAGACTTTTGTAGCAATAAAGTCAGCTGTACCTGGAATAGTGTCATGGGAAATGAATGATGAATTTCTCTACCCTTAATTTCATCAGGTACTCTGTTCTGACTGATCGATATATTCAAATAGCTATACATCAAAGCCAAGAATTTTGCAATGACCTGAAAACCAGTTAAAATTCTCTTTTGGTAAGAGTCTAAAACTGTTGCTGTTTTTGACAAATGAAATAAAATATTTGGATTGAACTGTGATGTGTCATATTTCTTCCATATATACAATTTCAATCCAGATAAAAAGGATACAACACAATTCAATCAAGATATACTATTCATAATGTCAACCTGTGGAAATCTCGAAGAACTAATAATTGAAATAAGAAGTCAGCCATGTAGCTAAATATATATGTCTAGCTAAATGACCAAGGGACTTCCATTACTATCTAGTAGAGAAATTTTAGAAAATGAAGGATGGGGACTCTACTTCCTTGAAAATAGTTTGATTATTTAGTGCAAAGGTTTCATGTTTGTGTGTCCACTGTCCATCGCCAAAGCTCAGATGACAATACGACTTACCAGGCCCTCATAACACTCTTTAATTGAATCCAAGAACATGAAGAAGGTTTCACTTCCTTGAATATCGACCAAGCCAACAAATGCATCAATAGCATAGAGAGGGGCCATTAATATGATAATGATAATGGCCCTCTGTTCCTTAGGATTCTTCCAGTAGAACAAGTGCTGTGACAGCAACTGTACAGTAAAATGCATGGTCAGCATTGTGCTGCATGCTGCCCCAAGAAGTGTCAAGGTTCTCCGATCCATCTGCATTATATCCATCTTGCTCCACTCCTCTCCCTCGGTCTAAGACTCTAAGACCTGCCAATAAAGAGGGAAATTAATTTCACATCAGGTAAAGAGCACACTAGATTTTTAGGGCCTGTTGCAATGAAGCATACCATATATTGTAAACATTCAAATAAAAAAATCAGGACAAGTGAAGATCTTTATGGCCATTCAGAATTGCACAGCAAGAAAATAACATATTACCCAAAGATTCATCAACTTCCATGCCAGAATAGAAGATAAACCAAGCATTTTCTAATTGTGTTTGCAAGCACCAATCAACTTAACAGAACCAAAAAACTGAAGCAAACATCCCAAATATCTAGACACACAACAAACTGAAACGCATGTGCGCACCCACACACATGCAGAAAGAATAAATTCAAAGCCATGGATTTATCAACTGTGACTTTCATCTATCAGCATACAATCTGCACAGATATCTAAAAAAATATCAAGTGCCAATGCAGAGCAGAAACTATCTGGTCCCTTCTTGATCTCAGCCTCACTATGGCTACTTCCAACCATACAACCAATCACTAGAAACCCATAACATATTCAGAGGAGATATAAATCTCTCTTTAACAAAACAATGATAAAGAACAAGAAAGATTCAATAGAAATGATTTTATCTCTAAACTCATATGACCAACCCTGAAACAACTAGTTTCAATGCAGCAAGATAATTCCACAAATAAACCAAGGATTTGTCAATTGCGTAGGGCAAATCCACTTGCCAGGTATGCAGAGGTGAGACTATTGGGCTTATACCGTTCACAGAGCTGTGTGATTCCTCCTATGATTGGGCATAGTCCCCATGACACCAAAATCACCTGCCTCCAGGGACTAGAGCATACCCCTGCTCACAAGTTTCTCCACTACGTTACTGAATATGCTGAAGGAGACCCCTGGGTACAATACGATATGTCTGGGGATACGATTCTACAGAGGATACAGGGGGAAATGGGCACGGTACGTCCCTGCCCCTGCCTGGTACTTCAGGATACGTCCATGGACACATCCGGGCATATCCACAGGGACAGGGATGTACCCTGCCCGTTTGGACTGTGTACCCTGCCCAGAAACTCGTTTTTTCTTTTCTTTTTTAATTTCACTGCAGAAAGAGTCAAATGTGCACCTCAAAAAACCTACATTGCCAATACTGATGCGGGTATGAGAATCAGATACGTGGATACAGGGATTTTTTTTTTGGGGGATATGTTTTGGATACGGCCGTACAAAAATATATTAAAAAAATTAAAAATATATAGCCATATAAGAAAAATTGAAACATAATAACTTAAATAACCACAAAACATACTAATAATTCAATGCCAAATATCATAATATTCAATTGTCAAACTTCGATTAGTCTTATCACAAGTACATAGTCCAAATGTTACAATGTATGGACAAAAATAAAGACAAAAGAAAATGCACTGTCTGCAGTTTGGTGAAGATTACAATGAGATGACCTGGTGTTAAATCAACGTAAGACTATGGCCTGTTCTCTTCTTTGAGCTTATTCACAAGTTGAGCTTTCGTATTATACCTGTGCAAATGATATTACTGTATGTACTGCACAAAAAGAGTCCTGGAGAACCATATTCTTGGGACATAAATGATAAGCAAAAAAAGAAATTATTGATTTCAACCTCTCCCTCATCCTGATAATGTTACAGACATTTATTTCCTTTATTTTGGCAAGGCTGAAAACAATCCAATAGCTGGAAGACTTGCTGACTTGTTTTGGCAACCTTCATAGCTGTTGTATACAGCCCTAATAAAGAAGATACAGATGAATCCACTGAGGCTCGCATTTTAAAAACACAACCAGGCATAGAAACTGCAGAGAGGTTTTCATAATTTATTTTGTTTTTTATTTTTTTTGAAGTCCGTGTTTGACTTTTTATTAAGAGATTGAAAAAAAAAACGTTTATTTTCTGCTGGATACACAGGCGATATGGGCAGGATACATCCCAAACCGGGCAAATCCATAGGGGGCAGGACGTATCCTGCCCGTATCCCCTGCGTATCCATATCAGATACATATTGTATCTGGATGAGACCAGGAGGGGGGGCGTATCCGGTAACGTAGCAAAAAACAATTGAAAACATAATAAAGTGCATTACCAACCCTAAAAGCAGCATTCACCCTCATTTTATCAAAAAAAAAAACAAACACATTTACCTTTCATTGCATTTTTACCTCTCATTGCACCTTGTTCACTCTTCTTCATTTTTTCAGTTGCATAGGATTGAAACTCCTTCCTTTTGCTAAACCTACACCATTACCTCTACCTATTTGGTGCCAAAGAGCTTGAGGAGCTTGCAACAAAGAAGCTTGTTGATTCAAGGTACACTTTATTCAGTTTTGTAGGTTTTTTTTTCTTTTAGTTTATAAATGTTTGTTTGTAACTAGTTTTTATTTTTTTTGTTGTTCTTTAAAAGATTCTTTCAACAAATGCTAAATAATGTTTTAAATTCTAATAGCAATATTATTATAATTTTCCCAGGTGTTATAGGGATTTCCGATTTGCCAAAATGTCTGCATCTGCAAGTGCTAGTTCGGTGGGCCAAGGGTTACCCTCCAAAGCCAATTCATGAGCACCTCTTTGGAAGTATGTGACGATGTTAGAACAACTGTCAAGTGGAGGGCGGTTCCTTTGGCTTTGCTCAGAGTGTAAAGGTCACTACAAGAGCTCATATAATCAGGCGAAAGCCCATTTGTGTGCACTTTCTAACATTGGAATCAAAGCTTGTTGGGCCAAGCATGAATGGAAAACCAAGAAAGGGTTTGCCACAGGCAAAGATCCTTGCATACATCAAAGAGCAAAAAGAAGCGGATACCCTTGTTGGGCAAAGAACGAAGGATCCTCTGAGAAAGAAAGGATTGTCACCTATTGATCCATCTAATCCTAATATGGTGGCCCCATCACATCCATTTCTTGCTACCCCTGTCATGGCCATAGAGGAGGAAGATTCACCTCTTGGTCGTAAGAGAACAAAAGATGGAGGCCCATTGGAAAGGTCATTCCAGAATGAATCTAGAGACATAGCGGAACAAAGTGTTGCACGTTGTCTTTACACATATGGGCTGCTATTTAATATTGTTAAATCACCATATTAGCAGGATATGGTGAGATCTATTGATGGTGCCCCTAAAAGGTTCACCGGCCCAAGGTATGAAAAGATGAGAACCACTTTGTGGACAAAAGAAAAAAAATAAGTTGAAGATGCATTGAAGCCCATCAGGGATTCGTGGATTGAAACAGAAGTGTCCATTTCCGATGAATGCAAAGATACAACAACTAAGCTATTGATTAATGTGGTCGCAATGAATCCTAAAGGAGCAATGTTTTTTAGTGTCGTTGATGCGAGAGGCAAGGGCAGGATGCACAATTCATTGCCGACATCCTGATAGAGGCCATTGAGACGGTGGGACCTCAAAACGTTGTCCAAGTTGTAACAGACAATGTTAAAAATTGCAAATTTGCAGGCATGTTGGTTGAAGCAAGGTATAGGCACATATTTTAGACACCTTGTGTCGTTCATTCCCTCAACCTTATTTTGCAAAAATTGGGAACAAAAATTGATTGGATCAAACAAGTCTATGAGGAGGTGAGTGAGATCCAAATGCTCATAAGCAACCATCACATGTCCCAAAGCATCTTTAGGGCTTTCTCAAAGATACAGTTGTTGAAGGTAATTTTTTATTTAATCATTCATGAATCATGTATTTTTTTAATTTAATTTTTTAAGTTTTTAATTTGAACATTTTATTTTATTTGTTTGAATTTCATATTAGGTTGTTGAGACTCGATTTGCCTTACACACCCCCATCTTGAGACGACCGGTTAAGGTGCGTGGGGCATTGAGTAGCATGATCAGCAACAACCTTTGGAGTGTATGAAGGCAGACAAATAGTGAAAGAGCCACAAAGGTGAAAAGGTGGATTCTTGATGACGTGTGGAGTATTTGCTTAGTTTTAACAAGCCCATCGTTGACGTGTTGAGATATGTGGATATGAATCATTCATATTTGGGTGAGATTTATGATGGAATCGACTTAATGATTGAGAACATTAGATCCATCACAAATACCAAGAATCAAGATCCTACGAAGAAGTTCTTCAAAGAAGTGCAATTGCATTTCATTGAAAGGTGGAACAAAATGACCACCCCCATTGCATCTTCTTGATTTTGCCTTGACGTCCAACTACTACAACACAAAGATCCTTTCTTTGCCCAGGAGTGTCGCACCATATAGGGATGTTGAGGTTGGTGAGGGATATAAAGCGGCATTTTATAGACTCTTCCTCGATCCAAAGTAGAAAACCAAGTTGGAGAAAAGTTTGTACATTTCATAACCTTCGTGGGTCATTCCTTGGTGCTCTTTATGACAAGTACAAGATGCAAGCTCACTTTTGGTGGTACCTCTATGGACAAGCATCCACCCACTTGCCATATAAATTCTATCACAAGTATGATTTTTTTTTTTTTTAACTCTACTCTTTTTTCGACGTTTTGTTTTAACTTTTATAAATTCTAATTGACTTTGCAACTTGCCTCAATAGCTTGCAAGTTCCTCCTCAACTAAGTGGAATTGAGGTACCTACAACTTTCTCCACTTAGTTAAGCGCAACAAGTTGGCAGCGAAAAAGACAGAGGATTTGGTCTATGTGCATTCTAACTTGTGTTTTATCTCACACAAACACCCTGAGTACAAGGCAGGAACAACAAAGTGTTGGAATGTGGACCTAGAGACTGCTGACTTGGATGTCTTTGTTGCCTTCCTTTCATTGCTTGACACGAAGCTAGACGGTACTTCACACGACAAGCATCGTAGAGCTAGTGGGAGTGGCACTACACTTGCTTGTGGTTCTAATGAACCACATGATGATGAAGACATCGCAACCAAAGATGAAAATGAATATAATAAATCACGAATATGCTGATTTGTCTTTATTTATGTCCATACATTGTATCATTTGCACTATGTACCTGTTATAAAACTAATCTAAGTTCGACCATTGAATATTATGATATTTGGCATTGAATTATGAGTATGTTTTGTGGTTATTTAACTTATTTTGTTTCCTATGTGCATATTATGTGGTTAATTTTGCTTATATGTCTATATTTTTAATTTTATATATATATTTTTTGTACAACTGTATCCAAGCCCCAAAAAAATATCCACGTATTTGCATCGGCAACATAGTTTCTCTACAGCCAAGATTTAAATTCAATCATCCTAAAAAAGTGGTTCGCCAGCTCAAAATATAAATAAAAATAAAATAAAAACCTCAGCAGCATGAGATGGCATTAGATGTGATGTCTGGAGGTTAGGTTCTAAATCAAACAAAGGAAAAAAAAAACAGCAGCATGAGATGGCATTAGATGCGATATCTGGAAATCCCCGAATAAAGCATGGCTTGTGCTTGAAATATGATCAAGCAATGTGGTCACTTCAGATTGAAATTAAGGCGGTGGCCTGCAATCTACCAAACCAAAGGGGTCCTGAAAGGAGGAAAAAACAGTAAGCCTGAGCTTCCCCTAAAGGTAGACACATTGGTTCCTGGACCCACATTCACCATTGATGCCCATTTGCTAGTGCATACATACATGGGTACAGTGATCTGAGGTCAGAACAGCTCACTGGTTGACAATTGTCCATTATGGGTCTTTTGTTGTGGATTTACATTTACAAGAAAAACGATCAAATTTGGATTCCCAACTGTGGCGTTTCAAGTGCAGGCAAGCTTAAAACCTCCACTGGAGAGACTACAATAAAATCAAATAAAAGTAAGAACCTGACCGGAGATCCGAAAATGTTCCTTTGGCGTGAATTTACATTTACAAGTAAAATGATCCGAGTTCAACTGTCACAGAGTAACTACTGCACCACACCTAAATCTATCCCATCAACATTTCTTCCATAGAAGGAAAGCACAAATTAGAAATCAACAAAGCAAAAATATAACCTACTTGAGATTCCAAACATTTCCTCTGGAATAGAAGGAAAACATAGACAACCCCAACTTAAAAATGAACAAAAACTGAAAAATTTACTTACTTGAGAATCCAAAGCAGGGTAGCAAAAACTGACCTTTTCAAGCTGTCTGCACCTCCAGATGGTTTTCTAAGCTTAATAAACACAGTCCTATGCCTAAAGCAATAAGCTGTACCTAGGCCAGAGCCCTTCAATACAGATAAAACTTTAGTTAGAATCTGAAACCCAACTAAGAATTACTGAAACTGGTGATGACTAAATAAATATTTCTTACTGTATCTTTGCAACCCAAGTGATGATTACTAAAACGGATGCAGCCCAGATAAAGAATTGTCAATGATTTTGAAACCCAAATGGTGATTACTAAAATGAGTGAATATTGTTCAATATTTCTGCAATACAAGTGTAACTTTTACACAGTTTTTTCCCAGAAGCCAAGTTTCTATCTGGTGGACTGTGAAAATATTAAATCTATATTTTGTAAATTATCAGTCAAAACTGATAGTACCCACCTGGAGATTCTGGAGTATCGGTGCATTCCTGTGTCTATCAGTTGAATCAAGCTCCGGAAATTACAGAAATTCCTTGTTTTGAGCTGAAAATATTACACAAAATCTAGATCCGAAAAGTTCAGTATAGGTGATACCATTTAATGATTTTTGTACTTATTATTGTCGGCTTTATCTAGGTGATTATTGACCTTCTAGGCACCGTGAGTTGAACGGGAACGAAAAAACAGAAGAAGTTGAATAGTGAAGAGAGGGCAATGCGGCTAACGGTTAGGGCTTCAAAAATAGGGCAGGTGTCCCACGCTAAGGGCTACTGCCTTTATAATAGTTAAAAATATATTTACAGTTAAAAATAAGGAGCACTAATTGTTTTAGAAAAGGTTTTCAGGTTGGAAAAAGTAAGAGGGCCTAGTGGTTCTTCTTTTGGTTGTCAAGAATCAATTTGTATCTTGTAAAATATTTTTAATATAGTTTTTAAAATAAAGTTCATAGAAAAACATTATTACTGATTGAAAAGAAAATTTAAAAATTTTTATAGGTTATTTAAATGGAAAAAGACTCTTCAGATATTTAAATAAAATTTGTAAGAAAAAAATATAGGATTACTCTTTTCATGGGACTCTAAAAAGGACTTTATCACTTAAAGTTAAAAGGATTTCAGATATTTAAATGAAAAATACAGAAATGCCCCTTTCATGGGCCCTGAGGAAAGAATTTATCTCATAATAACAAAATCTTTTTAACACATTCTTAAGTAGAAATTAGCTATCCATTATTATCTATATATTTTAATTATATTTATTATTATTTTTTGATGCGAGGAATCGGTGCCTAGAGTTGTGTTGCATTTGAATCAGTGTTAAATAATTATAGGTATGCGTGCCTTAATGCTACACTCATGAAGGATTGGGCCAACATCCGAGAGCTTAATCACATTTATTATTATTCTTTTTTATGAGTTAATTTTTGTAGCAAATTATCAAACAAATCTATAGTATTCATTATTTTATAAATGTTTGTAGTTTATTTGTTCCAACTATTAGCTTGCAGTTGCCCCAAAAGGTGTAAGTTACGTTGAGAAGAGTATGCTTTTTAATTTGAAAAAGTTTTTTTAAAATGCGAGTGAGTGTTATGCGGTGAACCAGTAGTAAATGCAAGTTTATCAATTTCTTTTATTGGGTTTGTTGAGAGAGTTTATATTTTTTGTAGATGTCGTGGTAGAGGTTTCAATTGAGTCTTGTCTCTTCTTCTTTTTTGGGTGTTACATATTTATTATCTTGTATTTTTGCATAGCGGTCGAACGTAAATGCAGGGAAGATATGCTATTTATATAATGAAAGCACTCTTAATATTGTTGTGAATGTCAAGCCTTGATGATATGTGTTGCCAATATCAATTGTTGCTTTATTGAGAGTCGTTTCTTGTGTTTTATGTATTGTTAGAGCCCATGTCATTTTAAGGGGCATTTAGTGATGACCCTGAAATCCCACGAGGGACCAAAGTATTTTTTAAGGCAACAATGACATATATGGGTAAGGCAGGTGGTTGTGAATCTAGATTGTAGATAATGTGAACAATTTCTTTAACTACTCCATTAAATAATCTTGTTTTAACCCATAGATTGGATGTCAACATAATATTTTGTCCTTTACATAGTAACAATGTTGATTCTAGTTGAGTGTCGTTGTGGTTAGGTGTCCCATGATGTTTGCTTTGTTCTGCTTTGCATATTGTGATTGGAATGTTTAACAAGTTTAGAATTTATGCAAAGTAATCAAGTTGTTAGTTGCATACAAGTATGTTAAGTTTTTAAATGCCTTTTGTTCTTCTAGAGGAATGATGGATTTTGTTCTTGACATGAGCATATTCCAGTCCTCTTTTATCGGGTCTACATTTCTGATATCGATCAGTTAATTTCTAAATTGCATTTGTTGTGCGATGCATCCTTGTTGACAAAAATTTGTGTTTAATGTTACAATCATGTCAAATGTTTGCCACATGTGTGACCAAATGACTTTCCAGTATACATTGATATGCCATTCACAGAGGGACGTTGACCCAGGTCCCTAATAAGAATAATTGAACAACTTCCAAAATATTTATTATTTTTTTGAGGGAATGCTTTACACAAACGATCATTTATATTGCTAAACATCTTTGGTTTTAAGAAGCTCATTTCATCAATGAACACATATTCAATATGACTCATTTGTTCTTGGAAAATTGTCAGTGTTTGACCCTCAAGTGCCTTCATTTCTTAGATAAGAATACAAAGGCTTGAATGTATAGTTTATGTATTTGTGGTGAATGTTACTACACTAGTTGGAATGAGTAAAAACAAGGTAATTTTTTTGTATTGCCCCTTCTATGAGACCATGAAGAAATAATTTACTCCATGTATTATGCATTGATGGCCAATGGGCATTAATCATGCATGTGATGATAGCAAAATCCTTTTGGCATATTCTTAAGTATAAAATAATTACACATTATTATATTTATATTTTAATTACATTTATTATTAGTTTTTGATGCGAGGAATCGGTGACCAAGAGTTACGTTGCATTTGAATTAGGATTCGAATGACTACAAGTATGTGTGCCTTAATATTACACTCACGAGGGGTTGGACCAACATCTAGGGTCTTAATCACATTTATTATTACTCTTTTTTATGAGTTAAATTTTGTAAAAAAATTATCAAACAAATCTACACTATTAATTATTTCATAAATTTTGGTAGTTTATTCATTCCAACTATTAACTATCAATTGCCCCAAAAGGTGCAAGTTACATAGGGAGGAGTATGTTTTTTTAATTTGGGAAAGTTTTTTTTTTTTTTTTTTTTTTTTAATGCAAGTGAGTGGTATGTGGTGGACCAATAGTAATGAACAAAAAAAAATATCAATTTATTTTATTGGATTTGTTAAAGAGTTTACATCTTTTGTAGATGTTGTGGTAGAAGTTTTGTACTAAGTCTTGTCTCCTCTTCTTTTTTTAGTATTACATATTTATTATCTTACATTCTTGTGTAGTGGTTGAACATAAATGTAGGGGAGATATACAAGTTTTAGAATGAATGCACTCTTGATATTGTTGTGAAGGTTTAGCCTTGATGATCTGTGTTGTTAATATCAATTGTTAACTTATTAAGAGGCATTCCCTGTGCTTTATGTATAGTTAGAGCCAATGCCATTTTAAGGGGAATTAAACAATGATTACCTCTTGTAACAAGTGGAATTGGTAGATGTGTTGGATTCCTAATATCCCACAAGGGACTAGAGTATTTTTTGAAGACAAAAATGACATATATGGGTAAGGTAGATAGTTGCAAATTAGGATTGTAAATAATGTGAATAATTTCTTTGACCACTCCACTAATTATCTTGATTTAACCCATATATTAGATGTTAATATAATATTTTATCCTTCACATAGTAACATTATTGATTCTAGTTGAGTGTTATTGTGGTTAGGTGTCATCTGATGCTTTCTCTATTTTGCTTTGCATATTACAATTGGAATTTGTAACAATTTTAGCATTTGCTTGTTATGTAATATATCCAAGTGGTTAGTTGCATACAAATGTGTTGAGATTTTATATGTTTATTGTTCTTTTGGAGGAATGATAAATTTTGTTCTTGACATGAGCATATTCTAGTCTTCTTTTGTCAAGTCTACATTTTTTTTTGTTGGTCAATAAATTTATAAATTACATTTGTTGTGTGGTGCATCCTCATTGATGGAAATTTGTGTCTAATGTTACAATTGTGTAATTTTTTTTTCACAATGTACCAAATAACTTTCTTGCATACATTGGCATGTCATTCGTAGGGGAGGGGACAGGAGGAGGGGGCAGGGGGCAGGGGATGGGAGGAGCGCGGAGGGAGTGGCGGGGGGGGGGGGGGGAAGCTGATCCAGGTTCCCAACAATAATAATTGAGCAACCACCAAAATATTTATTATTTTTTAGGGAATGCTTTAGGCAAACGATCATTTATATTGTTAAGCATTTT
The DNA here is from genome assembly GCA_037957365.1 of Torreya grandis. Classification (NCBI taxonomy): domain Eukaryota; kingdom Viridiplantae; phylum Streptophyta; class Pinopsida; order Cupressales; family Taxaceae; genus Torreya; species Torreya grandis. The sequence continues at coordinate 392,318 of JARHVA010003365.1, forward strand.
TGGTCCTATGAAGCTCATTTCATCAATGAGCAAATATTCAATGTGTCTCATTCATTCTTGAAAAAATGTCAGTCCTTGACCCTCAAGTGCTTCCATTTCTTAGATAGGAATGTGAAGGCCTGAATGTATAATTGATGCATGTATGTTAAATTTGCTACACCAATTAGAGTAAGTAGAAGCAAGGGATTTTTTTTCCACATGTGAGCCTATTTATTCCACATTTTATGCTACCAATTAACTATGATTTCCCTATACCTATTGTTCCCTAAATAATCATCTTTAGTGGTGGATCTTGTGTTTCTTTTGGGGGCATGGTTTATAATAATTTTAAAGGTACTTTGTTGTTTATTTGACAACTCATTGGTAATGACTAGGTTGATCACTCATTATCTAGAATTTGGGTAGTTGTGCATTATGAATCTATAAATTATGGCATTGTTGTATGTTGAGAAACACCTTAGTTTTTTCCAATTATGGTTGTTATTGAAGTCATGAAGGGCAAGCATTTTGATGTTAGATACTTTAGTTGTTCTCGATGGCTGCATGTGGGACGAGAGTTCCCATTCATGTAGTTTCATATCCTTTTTTGTATTTTCTTGCATGTCACTATCATCACTACTTACATCACCTTTGTTGCTAGCTTATGTAGTTTTCCACTTGCTATGCTATGGAAGGTAGGAATTTCTAATTTATGTACAATGTGTAACAATTTTTCTTGAGTTAAACCAATGTCCACTACAATGTTGTGAAATGGTTTGTAAAGTAAATGTTCTACCCAATAGAAAACCTCATATGATGGTGAATCAACTGGAGGGATAAAATATAAATGAGGGAATATGAAATAAATTGCTTGAATCTTTCTCTGTTTCCATTGAATAATTTTCCTTTGATTTAAAAAAAAACAAGTTTGTGTAGTCTCAATGAGTGGAAATGTGTCTAGAAAAGAAGGGTGATTTATATATACGTCAATGAAGGATGGAATTAGCTCTACAATTGTCATGTTTTAGAACACATGTCTAAATATTTGTTTTCCAATAGACAAGGTAACAAAGGTCTATCTACAAACTGTCAGGGGGAGTTTTTGTAGCATGTGGCATGTCTCATGTGCATATATGTTGTGGTCAACAATAGTTTATGTGAGGAACTTGTTATATGCAATATGGTGGGGCTATGAATTGAAATTATAGTTGATATTCTAATTAGCATATGGTGGTAGATTTTATATTTGTTTTTAGATTTTGATGCATATTTTGAAATATTTTTGGGCACTACATAGTGGGAGACAGTTGGTTTCTATGCCATATTGAAAGCATGTTTGCATTATAGATGTGTAATATTTCATCATTTTAGGTTGGCATGTAAGTTATGTGACCTTCATTGTCTATAAACATGGCTGATGTGGATTGTAATGGCCACATTAATTTATCTTTGCATTGTAGAGCAGTGTTCCTTTTCCATAAACATGTAGACTTATTGCATTTAGTGTAACACTGAACTTAGTTTACAAGCTCCTTGTAATAATTTTTAGACATCATTGGTAAGTATTTCATCTATGGTGAGAAATCATGGTTCATTAATATTATAATAGTGGATCTAATTATTTCTTCTGTCAATGTTGTGTGGGTTCCATTATGTTACATAGTGATCAAATAATGCCTAGGCATAATTTACTTCAACGAGGTTTTCCCATTCTAATGTGTCCATGTTAGAGGCATTTTCTAACCATATAAATCCATGGATATGTGAAAATCCTTTGTGTTTTCATTTGTACTTGTATATGAAAATAAGCTATCAATTATAATTGTTAAGGTATTTCTCTGTGTATTGAGACTACTATAACATAATTTGAATATCAATACCTATACTATCAGTCCTTAATCTTAAGATATTTTTCTTTAATTTTTTCAAATATTTTGTCCATGTATGAAATGCAAGATGTGGGTATGCAATAAGGCTTTGATTTCTCCAATGATAGCTATTGAAATGGAGTTCTAGATGTGCCCCTGGGATGATTTTATGTAGATCTAGCTACTTAGTGTTAGCTTCACTTAATGTGAATTTTTTTTTGGACATCCCAATTACATGATCATATTTGTTAATTCATTTATGCACTTTGAACAAACTGAGTGTGTGCCTCAAAATCCTGATCCAAAATGCATTAGTTGATCTACAATACTTACCTTTGGTAAGTCTTTCAAGTGTTGCCACAAGTATGAAATTATGGTTGGTAAATTATCTTCAAGTTTTTTTTATTTCAAAGACTACAGAGGCTTCCTAGCTCTAGTGGCACATCATTAGGTTTAATAAGAATTATCGGAAGCATGGATGGCTACCAAATTCGTTTTCTTTATATCAGAACAAGTGCATTGCATACTTGTGAAATTTTACTTTATTAGTGTGGGGTTGGAACATGGTAACTCTCATTGGAAAAATATAAGGAAATGCCATTGAAAATAATCCCTCAGTGTTGTATTCGTTGATGGAAAAACTGTGAGATATGAATCCAAGAGGGGAGTTAGTCAAGTGTTAGTATGATAAACCTCAATAAAAACACACAAAGAATCTAACACCTCAAGCCTAGACGCTAAAGGATTAAGAGAACAATACAAGTAACTAACAATGGAAGACAAAAAAGGTATTCTTTACCTTCTTTGAGAGAAAGAGTTGTATGTTGGCCATTGAGGAATGTACTCGGTCATGTGCCTAAAGAATCTTTGTCAATGGTGATCCTTGCATCATTTTTCCTTATGACCTTGGCAATGTTTGGCTTGGCTTTGGCAAGATGTAGCAATCTATCAATAATTTTGCAATATAACATTACAATAAATCTTTGTCTCTAAACAATTGAACATTATAACATTACACAAAAAAGTTCTGATTTTCAATAATTGAACATTATAACATTACACAAAAATCTTTGTCTCTCAATAATTGAATATTATAATTATTATCAATAAAAATCCAAGAGGGGAGATTAGTATCATGTTAGTATGATCAAAACCAAACAAAAACACACTAATAAAACTAACCCCTCTAGCGTAGACACTCAAGGAACAAGAGAAAAATACAAGTAACTATCAATAGAAGACAAAACAAACAATATTTACCTTTCTTGAGAGCAAGAGTTGTATGTTGGCCATGGATGGATGTACTCAGTTTTGTGATCAAATAATATTTGGAAATGGTGATCCTTGCATCATCTCTCCTTGTCACCTTGTCAATGTTGGGCGTGGCTTTAGCTTTGGCTTGGTTCTCTCTCAACAAATGAGCATCAAATAGCACTACAAAGAAGGTCGTTGAAGGTATTTTTGCAACATAAAATTACACCAAAAGAGATTCTTGAAGCTATATTAGAATAATAACCTTACACAAAAAAATATTGTTGGACAATGGGTGAAGCCTTGTATTTATAGCCTCCCAAACTAACTCTAACCCAAGTGCAATTAGGTTAGAGTTAACTAAAGTTAAGTTTAGACTAACCCTAGTTGAGTTAATGAGGGGACAAATAATTAATATTTGGGATAGATATCTCATTTATTAAACATGGCTCTTTATTTCTGAATTTAAGGCTTTAGGGAAGATATTTTCAATTCCTTGACTTTGAGGATAATGACATCATCATGACCTCATTTTTATTGAAATTTCCTTTTTACAAAATTTATTTTCACTAATTGAACATGAAAATTTCACTTTAGAATTTAATTTCATTTACTTAGTTAATCCATTCTACTTAGCATTTTTGCACTTTAAGAATTGTTCAAGTGCCCCACTTAATGGGTACAAAGGCTAAACTGTCAATTTGCTAGGTAGCAAGTTGACTAGAGATGAATTCATGAGAGCTTACCATTGCGTATAAGATAATACCCCAAATAAGGATGCTTTAACATGATTCTGAGCACTAATGTCTTATGTGTGGATGAAATTTGGACATTCAATGATTCTTAGGCTTGATTTGCACTATTTGGTAGAAATCAATCTGAAGTTTGGTTGAAACACAGTTGTGGTCAAAATAGGGTGTTTACAATTTGCCTCTAGTTTGGAAGATGTTGAAAGACATAGGCATAATAATGTCTTTTTAAAGAATGAAAAAGTTGTTAATGCCTTGGACAATGCCCTAGAAGGTGATGGATATTAGTATGAATATGTGATCAATAGGAATCCAAGAGGGGAGATTATTATTGGGTTAGTATGATCAAAACCAAATAAAAACACACTAATAAAACTAACACCTCTAGCCTAAACACTCAAGGAACAAAAGAACAATACAAGTAACTATCAATAGAAAATAAAATAAATAATATTTACCTTCTTTGAGAGCAAGAGTTATATGTTAGCCATGGATAGATATGCTCAGTCATGTGATCAAAGAATCTTTGGCAATGGTGTTACTTATATAATCTCTCCTTGTCACCTTAGTAACGTTGGGCTTGGATTTGGCTTTGGCTTGGATCTCTCTTAACAAATGAACATTATAACACTATAAAGAGGGTCTTTAAAGGTATTTTTGCATCATAACATTACACCAAAAGAGCTTCTTGAAGGTATTTAAGCATAATAACCTTACACAAAAAAAGCTTATTGAACAATAGGGGAAGCCTTGTATTTATAACCTCTCAAACCAACTCTAACCTAAGTGCAATTAGGTTAGAGTTAACCACAATTAAGTTTAGACTAACCCTAGTTGAGTTGAGGAGGGACAAACAATTAATATTCGAGATAGAGATCCCATTTATTAAACATGGCTCTCCATTTCTGAATTTAAGGCTTTAGAGAAGATATTTTCAATTCCTTGACTTTGAGGATGATGACATCATCATGACCTCATTTTTATTGAAATTTTATTTATACAAAATTCATTTTCACTAATTGCACATGGAAATTTCACATAAGCATTTAATTTGATTTACTTAGTTAATTAATTTTGCTTAGCATTTTTACACTTTAGGAATTATTCAAATGCCCCACTTAATGGGTCCAAAGGCCAAATTATCAATTTGCTAGGTTGTAAATTAGCTGGAGATGAATCTGTGATAGGTTATTATTGCATACATGATAATACCCCAAATAAGGATGCCTCAACATGATTTTGAGCACTAATTCTTGATGTGTGGATGAAATTGAGACATTCAATGATTTCTAGGCTTGATTTACATTATTTAGTAGAAATCAATTTGAAGTCTGGTTGGAACATAGTTGTGGCCAAAATGGGGTGTCTACAATTTGCCCTTGTTTGGGAAGATGTTACAAGACACATGCATAGTAACATATTCTCAAAGAATGAAAAAGTTATCAATGCCTTGGCCAATGCCCTAGAAGGCGATGGATGAGCCCTAAGCACCCCCTCGAGGGAGTGGGCGATAAATAAGGTCTATGAACCATCCATCGAAAAGAAGCAAATGATGCTACTTATAAGTAATGGGGGTGGAAATATTGATTTACCAAAGGTGGTTATAATCAGTGGAATAGTGAGATGCCCCAGTATGGTAGATAAAAATAATGATTTGCCCAAAGGTGGTTATAATCAGTGGAATAGTGAGATGCCCCAGTATGGTAGATAAAAATAATGATTTGCCCAAAGGTGATTATATTCATCAGCATAATAAAAACATACCCCAGTAGGACAGAGGAATGATAATGATTTTCCCAAAGGTGGTTATAATTATTAGCACAATGGTTTACCCCAATAAGGCAGATAGATTAAAAAACAATGATTTGCCCAACGATAGTTATAATCATTAGCACAATGATTTACCCCAATAGGGTAGATGGAAGCATGAGACAATTCGTCTTTTCCCTAGTAGGAAAAATTGGAAAAAGGGGCTTATGTACTAAATCCATACTCATAGAGTAATAGTAAACCGGTATAGAGGATAAATATGAATATGGGTTAACTGCTAGTATGTAGATGCACATACGAACTAACAAGGATTACTATTCATTTGTGATTTAATTACTTTGCATTTGGGTAGTATTTGAGTAGGTCATGGATTTTTTCCAAGTGTGAACTAGGAGAAGTACTGTGGCACCATTGCTTGTAAGCTCCATCGAACTGATTTTTATTGTAACTTGGGATATTATATATCATAGTTATAGGTAAATATAATAATAATGTGTATCCAAAGCATGGGAAACTTGGTTTAAATGCAATTAGAAATCACTTAGGTATAAGACATAGAAAATCAAATCCCAAGGGAATATACTACAATAAACTAAGTGGAGGAATGTACACTAAGTAATCAAGATGCAAGTGTAAATAAAGTGTAAGAATACTAAGACAATTGAGAAAAAAGGCAAAGAGGCAAATAAAAATTAAAAAAAGAAACAAAATAACAAAACACTAATAAACAAAATCACATATCACATATGTGATAATAGCGAAATCCTTTTGACACATTCTTAAGTGTGTGTGTGTGTGTGTATATATATATATTGTATTTATTTTTATTTTTTGATGTGAGGAATCGGTGCCCAGAGTTATGTTGCATTTGAATCGGTATTTGAATAACTATAGGTACGTGTGCCTTAATGCTACACTCATGAAGGGTTGGGCCAACATCTGAGAGGTTAATCATATTTATTATTACTCTTTTTTTGTGAGTAGATTTTTGTAGCAAATTATCAAACAAATCTACACTATTCATTATTTTATAAATTTTGGTAGTTTATTTATTCTAACTATTAGCTATCAATTGCCCCAAAAGGTGCAAGTTATGTCAAGAAGAGTATATTTTTTAATTTGAGAAAGTTTTTTTTAAATGCGAGGGAGTGTTATGTGATGGACCCGTAGTAAATGCAAGTTTGTCAATTTATTTTATTGGGTTTGTTGAAAGAGTTTATATTTTTTGTAGATGTTATGGTAGAGGTTTCAACTAAGTCTTGTCTCCTCTTCTATTCTGGGTGTTACATATTTATTATCTTGTATTCTTGTGTAGTGGTCAGATTAAACACAACAAAGATATGCAAGTCATATAATGAATACACTATTGATATTGTTGTGAATGTCAAGCCTTGATGATATGTGTTACCAATATCAATTATTACCTTATTGAGAGTCATTATTTGTGATTTATGTATCATTAAAGCCCATGCCATTTTAAGGGGCTTTTGGCAATGATCTTGATATCCCACAAGAGACCATAGTATTTTTAAGGCAACAACAACATGTATGGGTAAGGTAGGTGGTTGTGAATCCGGATTGTAGACAATGTGAACAATTTCTTTAACTACTCCATTAAATAATCTTGATTTAACCCATAGATTGGATGTCAACATAATATTTTGTCTTTTGCATAGTATCACTATTGATTCCAGTTGAGTGTCATTGTGGTTAGGTGTCCCATGATGTTTGCTCTATTATGCTTTGCATATTGTAATTGGAATGTTTAACAAGTTTAAAATTTATGCAATGTAGCCAAGTTGTTACATATAAATATGTTGAGATTTTAAATGCCTCTTGTTCTTCTAGAGGAATGATGGATTTTGTTCTTGACATGAGCATATTCCAATCCTCTTTTATTAGGTCTGCATTTTTTATATTGGTCAATTAATTTCTAAATTACATTTATTGTGTGGTGCATCCTTGCTGATGGCAATTTGTGTTCAATGTTACAATCATGTCAAATGTTTTCCATAGTGTGTGACCAAATGACTTTTCAGTATACATTGGTATGTCATTCACGAAGGGAAGCTGACCTAGATCCCCAATAAGAATAATTGAACAACTGCTAATATATATATATATATATATATATATATATATATATATATATATATATATATATATATATATATATATATATATATATATAGGGAATGCTTCACATAAATGGTCATTTATATTGCTAAGCATATTTGGTCATAATAAGCTCATTTCATCAATGAGCACATATTCAATGTGACTCATTTGTTCTTAGAAAACTGTCAATGTTTGACCCTCTAGTGCCTTCATTTCTTAGATTAGAATACAAAGGCTTGAATGTATAGTTGATGTATTTATGTTGAATGTTACTACACCACTTGGAATGAGTAAAAATAAAGCAAATTTTTTATTACCCCTTCTGTAAGACCATGAAGAAATAATTTACCCCCATGTATTACCCATTGATGGCCAATGGCCATTAATCATGCATGTGATGATAGTGAAATCCTTTTGGAATATTCTTAGGTATAAAATAATTTTACATTATTATATTTATATTTTAATTACATTTATTATTAGTTTTTGATGTGAGGAATCGGTGACCAAGAGTTGTGTTACATTTGAATCGGGATTCAAATGACTACAAGTATGTGTGCCTTAATGTTACACTCATGAGGTTTTGGACCAACATCCAAGAGCTTAACCACATTTATTATTACTCTTTTTTTGTGAGTTGAATTTTGTATAAAATTATCAAACAAATCTACACTATTATTATTTCATAAATTTTGGTAGTTTATTCGTTCCAACTATTAACTATCAATTGCCCCAAAACGTGCAAGTTACGTAAGGAAAATTATGTTTTTTTTTTTGATTTGGGAAAGTTTTTTTTTTAAATGTGAGTGAGTGTTGTGGTGGACCAATAGTAATGAACAATTTTTTTATCGATTTATTTTATTAGTTTTGTTAAATAGTTTACATCTTTTGTAGATGTTGTGGTAGACGTTTTGTACTGAGTCTTGTCTCCTCTTCTTTTCTTAGAGTTACATACTTATTATCTTACATTATTGTGTAGCAGTTGAACATAAATGCAGGGGAGATATACAAGTTGTATAATGAATGCACACTTGATATTGTTGTGAAGGTTAGGCCTAGATAATTTGTGTTGTTAATATAAATTATTGTCTTATTAAGAGGCATTCCTTGTGTTTTATGTATAGTTAGATCCAATGCCATTCTGAGGGGAATTAGGCAATGATTACCTCTTGTAACAAGTGGAATTGGTAGATGTGTTAGATTCCTGATATCCCACAAGGGACCAAAGTATTTTTTTAAGACAACAATGACATATACGAGTAACGTAGATGGTTGCAAATTAGGATTGTAGATAATATGAATAATTTCTCTAACCTCTCCACTAATTAATCTTGATTTAACCCATATATTAGATGTTGATATAATATTTTGTCCTTCACATAGTATCACTATTGATTCTAGTTGAGCGTTGTTGTGGTTAGATGTCACCTGATACTTGCTCTATTTTGCTTTGCATATTGCTATTGGAATTTTTAACAATTTTAGCATTTGCTTGCTATGTAATATAGCCAAGTTGTTAGTTGCATACAAATGTGTTGAGATTTTATATGTTTATTGTTCTTTTGGAGAAATGATGGATTTTATTTTTTACATGAGCATATCTTGATCCTCTTTTGTCAAGTTTGCATTTTTGATGTTGGTCAATAAATTTATAAATTACATTTGTTTTGCGGTACATCTTTGTTGATGTAAATTTGTGTCTAATGTTACAATTGTGTCCTTTTTTTTGTTACAATGTGTGACCAAATGACTTTCTCACATACATTGGCATGCCATTCATGGGGGGGGGGGGGAGTTGATCCAGGTTCCCAACAATAATAACTGAGCAATTGTCAAAATATTTATTGTTTTTTAGGGAATGCTTTAGGCAAATGATCATTTATATTGTTAAGCATCGTTGGTCCTATGAAGCTCATTTCATCAATGAGTAAATATTCAATGTGTCTCATTCATTCTTGAAAAAATATCAATCCTTGACCCTCAAGTGCTTTCATTTCTTAGATGGGAATGTGAAGGCCTAAATATATAATTGATGCATGTATGCTGAATTTGCTACACCAATTGGAGTGATTAGAAGTAAGGGATTTTTTTCCCACATGTGAGCCCATTTATTCCATGTTTTATGTTACCATCAAGTATGATTTCCATGTACCTATTGTTCCCTAAATAATCATCTTTAGTGGTGGAACGTATGTTTTTGGGGGGGCATAATTTACAATAATTTTGAAGGTAGTTTGTTGTTTATTTGACAATTCATTGGTAATGACTAGGTTGATCACTCATTATCTATAATTTGGATAGTTGTGCATTATGAAACTATAAATTACGGTATTATTGTGTGTATGCTGAGCAACACCTTAGTTTTTTCCAATTGTGGTTGTTGTCGAAGTCATGAAGGCCAAGCATGTCGATGTTAGTTATTTTAGTTGTTCTTGATGGGTGTCTATGGGACAAGAGTTCCCATTCGTGTGGTTCTATATCTATTTTTGTATTTTCTTGCATGTCACTACAATCACTACTTTCATCGCCTCTGTTATTAGCTTATGTAGTTATTCTATCACTATGCCATGAAAGGTAGGAAGTTTTGATTTATGTCTGATGTGTAATAATTGTTTCTTGAGTTAAACCAATGTCCATTATAATATTGTGAAATGGTTTGTGAAGTAAATTTTTTACCCAATAGAAAGCCTCATATGATGGTGAATCAATAAGAAGGATAAAAGAGAAATGAGGGAATATGCAAGAAATTACTTGAACCTTTCTCTCTTTCCATTGAGTAGTTTTCCTTTGATTGCTAAAAGACCAAGTTTGTGCAGTCTCAATGAGTGACAATGTGTCTAGAAAAGAAGGGTGATTTATATATACATCACTGAAGGATAGAATTGGTTCTCTAGTTGTTAGTTTTGGAACAGACATTTAAATATTTGTTTTCCAATAAACAAGGTAATAAAGGTCTAGCTACAAACTGTCAGTGGGAGTTTTTACAACATGTGGCATGTATCATGTGCATCTATGTTGTGGTTGACAATAGTTTATGTGAGGAACTTGTTATATGAAACATGGTAGGGCTATGAATTACAATTTTAGTTGATATTCTAGTCAACATATGGTGGTAGCTTTCATATTTGTTTTTAGATTTTGATGCATATTTTGAAATATATTTGAGCACTACATAGTGGGAGATAATTGGTTAGCAATTAATGTTTCCATGCCATATTGAAATCATGTTTTCATCATTATGGGTTGGCATGTAAGTTTTGTGGCATTCATTATTTATAGACATGTTGTTGTGGATTGTAATGACCATGGTAATTTATATTTGCATTGTAGAGTAGTGCCTCTTTTTCATTAAACATGTAGACTGACTACATTTGGTGTGGCACTGAACTTGGTTTACAATCTAATATTTTTTAAACATCAATGGTAAGTATTTCATCTATGGTGAGCAAACATGGTTCATCAAGATTAACATGGTGAAATTAATCATTTTATTTTATTACTATCATGTGGGGTCCATTCTATTATGTAGTGATTAATGAATTCTTAGGCATAATTTACTTGAACATGGTTTTCCCATTCCAATGTGTCCATGTTAGGGGCATTTTTTAACCATACAAATACATGGATATGTGCATATCCTTTAGGTCACCACTCATAATTGTATATGAAAATAAGTTATGAATTATAATGGTTAAGGGATTTATATATGTATTGAGACTACTATAACATAGTTTGAATATCAATACCTATACCAAAAATCCTTGCTCTTAAGATGTTTTTCCATAATTTCTTCATCAGAGATTAAAATATATTTTATCCATGTATGAAGATGCAAGATGTGGGTATACAACAAGGTTTTGATTTATCCAAAGATAGCTATTGAAAGGAAGTGTTGTAGGTTCCCCTGACATGATTTTATGTAGATCTGATCAATTAGTGTCAGCTGCACTTAAGGTGAAAAATAATGTCAAGCATCCTAATTACGTAATTATATATGTTAATTCATTTTTTCACTTGGACCAAAATGAACGTGTGCCTCAAAGCCCTGATCTAAAATGGATTAGTTGATATGTAATACTTGTCTTAAGCAAGTATTTCAAGTGTTAGAATAAGTCTAAAATTGTGGTTGGTAAGTTGCCCTCGAGTTTTTTACAAAGAATATAGATATTGATAGCTCTAGTGGCACATCATTAGGTTTAATAAGAATTAGTGAAAACATGAATGGATACCAAATCAATTTTATTGATATCAGAACAAGCACATTGCATACTTTTGAAATTGTACTTTCTTAGTGTGGGGTTATTGGAACATAACAACTCTGTTAGAAAAAGACAAGTAAATTCTATAGAAAATAATCTATCGGTTGTGTATTCTTTGATGGGTAAGATACTTATATTTGGCCAATCAATTACAAATGGGAGCCCACCATTGGCATTTTCCACATAAATTATTATTTTTTCAACTTATCTTTGTGCACTTGGAAGAGATGCCACAAAATATGATGTTTAATGATCATGTGATTTTTTAGGTGCATTTGTTTCTTTATGCAAGTTTAGATCTTTGATTTGTAAGTCTGAAATATCCACCGTGATATGAGAAAGGTTGGAAGAGATATCAATAGGTTAATATGGAAATTCATTAAGTACACAATAATCAATTTGGATGCCTTTATAATAAGGGTCATTTTCCATTTTGTATTGCAAGGCTTGTATGACACGAGATCTACTTACAAAGAAGTTGTATGGTTTGTTTTTAGAGCCAATTTTTCTTAACTCTAAGATGTCTAGATCCTTTGGATCATATGGTAGGTACTTAACAATAAAATATATATATTAGGTAAATCTAATAGTGTGTCCACTATATTTTTATTTTCCACCATAAGTATGGGTCATTAACAATATTATATTACTCTTGCAACAAGAATTTATTCACCTTGAGTGAGGTTAGATAATATCCTAGGTATTACACCTAGGTCCAATTATTAAATATATAAAATCAATGGAAATTTGTCTTTGTAATACATCTATAACAAGTATGTTCATCATGGGAAATATGTATTTGAATACATGAATATAATTCCTTACAAATAAAGCATACATGTGTCAATGAAATATGATCTATCCTTTCACAAAGCTTCTTGTGTATTTATTTAGCAGTAGAATCACACCATGGTTGGTTGATGATAATTTTTTTTAAATGGTAATGGATTTGATGACATTCATTGATCTGGTCTTTGTGTACACTATAAGAAAAATGAGTTTTTTTTTTCCTTCATGTTCTATAGTTATTTGCAATAATAATGGAGTGAAAATTATATGTTAGACTTTATCATGCATTGTATGGAATTTTAAAATTTATATATGGAGGTACTATGTAGTGAAAATTTATAACCACATTGGAAGTATATGACCAATTTTTTTTAAATTTACATGTAGTATAAAGAGTGTAACTTTAATATTTAAAAAATGCATGTAAGGAAGCACATACAAGTTGCAAGTATCTAATATTTTTACGTACATAAACTACTAAGCTATGCGAAATGCATCAAGTAAAGCTGTATATTGTGGTGAAGATTTATCTTTGCATGCATTTAGTACCTTAAATTAGACCTATTCCTTGTTATTATAAAGATATGCTTTAGTCGATAGTGTGAAATGGTACTTGTAGAATAACACTCTCTTAACAATCTCTCAAATCTCATTAGATGATGATGGTATAATTTTTAGATATTTTTTGTGATGCCCAAAAATGAAGTAACAACATATTCAAATAATGTGGTTTGTATTTTTATTGTGACATCTTTTAATATGATATTTAATGCATATTTATATTCACATTTTTCCACACCTAGTTACATTTTTGACAATGCCAAGAAATGTTAGTCTTTTGAATCAATTTATTTTACATTATTTATTGTTAAATAAATAAATGAAAGTAGGGTAACAAAAATCAATCATTTTAATGTGAATGAAAATCACATCAATTGAAACTGAACTTGATTTCCTAAGAACATTTTAACTATGGATGTTTGTAATTATTGTTTGCTCAGTAATATCTATAGTCAATGCCAGTGTTGGCATTATTGCACCATCTTATTCATACCAATGCTTTAGTTGATGTGCCTCAATTGTACTTGGGTTGATAAATAATTGTGTATTTGATCTATTCCCTATAGTTTTTCCACTACACACTAAAAACTTTCCTTTTTTGATTGCAAGAATTAGAATCAATGATGTTTTAGATGCATATAAATCAACCAAAATTTGACCTTATTCTTGATAGAAGGTTCCCTAAAGACATACTTTTATGTTATTTTAGATACTAAAATTGAATATTTATAGCATCTCAGTCTTGTACATTTAAAAAATATCAATTAAAGCTCTACCATTTAGTTATATACCTCCATGTTGTCGAAAGGCTCACATTTACCATCTTACTATGCCTAAATGCTTATCTCTTAGTTTGATCCATATCATTATAATGACCCAGGCATCCTACACTGCACATAAAGCTTAAAACCTAATAAATATCCTTCATTGTTAGTTTCAAAGTCATACCCATTTTCTAGATCTCTAGACACTACCTGCTATAGAAGGACACTACCACCAACAGTAGTGTCTAGATCCTTATCTAGTGTCCAGTTGCCAAAATTCATCCAAATTGTAAATGATTTGAAACCTATGGGTCAACCTATTTGTCTTAATTAACCCTACCATGATATATTTTTAAAATTTTTGGTATAAATACAAGTCTAAATTTTCTCATTAATGATCTATCAAATACCAAGTAAACACCTACCAAAGCTCATTTAATCAATTGCACAACTAAATTATTCTACCCTATTCATCCTTATTTCTTTATCAATCATAAAAATAGTTAGAAAAAGGTCTAAAGCATTCAAATAATAGTCCATGATCGATATTTGTTAAGTTACAATCTAGATCAATGCATGCATCTTCATATGGCATATTTCACCCTTGTACACACACAATCCCACACATATGTGAGAAAGACATAAGTCTAAGGCCCTCTTTAGAGTATTAGCTATGTAGGTAGTACACAGTGATAGATGGGTCATTGAGGCCAACTCAACACCATGAGCCCACTGACCTATTTTTAGAAAACTCTTTTTAAGGGTGAAGTGTGAAGAGCTAGGGTTTGATCAATTAGAAAAGAGCAATAAAATATATCCCAAATCTAAATATATCAGTATAAAGGTGACATAAAAACCAAAACAATAAAGTTAGTTGCATCTAGATCTAGTCATTACTCTGTACTAGATACCTTTGTTGTAGTTAGACACTAGTGCCAACAGTAGTGTCTAGATTTGATGATTGTGTCTGTGGTTATAGAATTAAAATCTCTAAAATTTGATAATTGGCTCAAAATACTGATCCTACATACTTTCTACTTGATATCAACCCATACCAGCTTGTGCATAATAAACCCAAATATGTATCATTTCTCTTTGGTTTTATAATCAATTGAACATATTTTGAATTTGGTACTTTCTATATTTAGCATATCTTAGTATTATAATTTAGAATATTCATTTATCTGAGTTTGAAATTAATTGACATGTTGTATATTAGTTCATCACCCTTGTGCTTGAGCTATTTATATAGTATTAACCCTATCCTACATATCTCTAAAAAAGGTTAAACATTTTATGAACACGACTATCTTACATATCTCAAAATAGGGTTAGTAGATAACATATCATTTTATTTATATATGCACATGTTTCACACATCTTTTGAGTGTGATATAAGCATACCTAGACACATGATATATGCACTTACATATGTTGAACTTATCCTCCACTCATGACATATAGTACATTGGGGGAACTTCCTTATTTGATCATGATTGATATATATTACATATCCTTATGATCATTTCTACATTATCATGTTTGAGCTTACATGCTAACACTTACACATGTTTATATCCATGCTCATATTTTTCATAGTGTACTTGATATGCCATGTTACATAACATTTTTGCTAACACATATATACAAGGATTAGTATGATGTGCTTATGATGGTTACTTATGCTTCATATGTTTTTCACTTCTTTGAGTGTATTTCATTGCTTGTTATTGTCTTGATTGTGGAACCTTTGAATAAGTTCCTTGTTTATTGGCCCTTGTGCCATTGTATGTTGATTGGACATTTGAATATGTCATTCTATGTTGGTGAAACATTTAAATATGTCATTCCTTTCAATTATGTGGAATTTGAACATACCCCTTGTATGTGGTATACTTGGACCATTATTTTGAATTACATTCAGTCTTTTGTATGTGTGCTTGATTATTTATTGAGCTTATATTGTTACTCTCTAGACGTTGCCATGATCTATATCATGCATCTTACAGCTTTATGTGATCACATAGTATGAGATTCATTGATATATCTGATTAGAGATGTTATCCCTATATACTACATGATTCATACATAGATTATACAAATAACTTATCCTTTTAAGGTAAGGTACCTACTAGATTCTATTTCCCTCTCCTCAAAAGGGGGTCATATAAGTGGGGGCATGTCATAGAAGCATATCCTCTACATTTTTCACAATTTTCAGAGTTTATTAGGGGCACATCATAAAGGAATGACCTTCACACTTGCACACTTTTTCAATATTTCCATATTTTAGTGGGGGCATGTTATAAAGATATGACCTCTACACTTGCACAATTTCTAGTTTAGTTTCATGATTCAGATATACACTTAAGGTAGAATCCTATACATTGCATCAACTTTGCATACATTTAATTTTTTTATATAGATTTATGACACTTATAATCCAATTGAGAGATATTATAGGTGAATATCTCATGCTATTACATGAAAAATTGTAAAATTTGCCAATTCTACTATTCATTAAGATGCACTGATTACACTAGGATGTACTCTTATCAAGTCTTTACTGTTGCAACCATTAGTTCATTTTATAATTTGAAGTGATCTAATCATTAAACCTCACCATATTTATAGGTCAAAGTGATTAAATCATCTAATCTCACCAAATTTATAGGATGAGTTGATCAACTCACTCAGCCTCGCCCTCACCAAATTATGTATTCACACTTGAGTTATGCAATTGGGATATAATGATCTCAATGGTCATGCCATAACTCAACCTTGTGCCAGATTGGGGGAATAATACCTTTCAATCTCCCTCTTCAAAATATCTAAGGTTTAGGTTTGAACCTCTTACAAATCCAATGCTTCATAAAGAAGCATCTGTACCAAGTCTAAACATCAATAGGCAATATGGTTGCATTAACACACAGGTGTAATCCCTCCTTGCTCTCTTTATTTTCAAGCATTTTAATTATTTAAAATTTTAGTTTATATGCACTAATTTACATTGTAACATGCTCTTCTTTATAGGTCATACACTAACAAAGCACTCAAAGTGGGCTCAAGCAAAGGCAAGGTGTGTTATATACACCCATGTACATATTTCTTTATTTTAAGCTAGTAATTTCATCCTTATACATTAATAAATAAATGGGGAATATAAATACTAAAAATGAATATTTATAACATCTTATTATTGTATATTTGATGAATATCAATCAGGGATCTACCCTTCAGTTTAATACCTCCTTGCTATCGAAAGACTTACATTCATCATCTCAATGTGCCTAATTGTTTATCTCTTAGTTTGATCCATATCGTTCTGATGACTCAAGTCTCTTGCACTTCACATAAATCTTAAAACTTGATAAATATACTTCATTATTAGTTTTACAGTCATACCTATTTTTAATCCCTCTAGACACTATTAGCCACAAAGGCACATTACTATTGACAATAGTGTCTAGATCCTTATCTAGTGTCTAGTTGCCAAAAGTCATCTGAATTGCAAATGTTTAGAAACCTATGGGTCAACCTATTTATCTTAATTAACCCTACTATGAGATATTTTCAAAAAGTGTGGTATAAATTCAAGTCTAATCCTTCTCATTCATCATATAGAAAATATCAAGCAATCACCTACCAAAACTCATACAATCAATCACACAACTCAGATAGTCTACCCTATTCATCCCTATTTCTTTATCAGTCATAGGAGTAGTCATACAAAAGGTCTTAAGAATTTAAATAGTAGTCCATGAGTGATATTTTTCAAGTTACAAGATATATCTCTACATGCATATTCACAAGTATATTGCACCCTTTTACACATAAAATCCCACACATATGGGAGAACTACATAAGTTTGAGTCTCTCCTTGTAGTATTGGCTATGTGGGTAGTAATCATTAATAGAGCGGTCATTGAGGTTAGCTTGACACTATGAGCTAACTAACCCATTTTTAGAAAACTCATTTTAAGGGTGAAGAAGGGTGAAGAGTTAGGGTTTGATCAATTAGCAAAGAGTGACAACTTTTATCCTAGTTATAAATATATCAATAGAAATGTGACATAAAATTCAAAATAATGAAGTTAGTCACATCAAGATCTAATTATATTTTTTATTAAACACCAACCTCATAGTTAGACACTAGCATCAATAGTTTTGTCAAAATTTGATGATAGTGTTTGTGGCTATAAAAGTACAATTTCTAGAATCTAATGACTAATCTTGCATACTTTCTACATGTTTTTAATCCAAATCTACTTGTGTACAATAAACCTAGCTAAGTATCATTTCTCTTTAGTATTATAATAAATTGACATCATTCAAATTTAGTACTTTCTATATTTAACATATCTTAGTATTATAATTCAAAATATTCATTTCTTTGAGTTTGCAATTAATTGAACTACTACATATTAGTTTATCACCTTTGTGTTTGAACTATTTCTATATTCTTAACCCTATCCTACATATATCAAAAAGGGGTTAAACATTTATACCCAAAGATATCTTCTAAAATTAGTGTTTTTTAAAAGTTGAAAGTTCCATCTGGTCTTCTAAAGATGGAAGCAAAAATAATAGACAAAAAAATTCCAATAATGTTCACCATAGAGTTGATAATTACAATTTTGATCTCTTCAATAACTTTGAAGTAAAATTGGTATAGTAGGATCTTGTTCAAGGCAATGCTTGACAGAGGATGTTAGGTCAAGAATGATTTCCTATGGATTATGTGATTGATTAATTTTTTTTTTTTTGAATATTCAAGGCATCATTTGGTATTGAGTGTATTCTACGAATTTTTATTGTTTGAAGGATGAAGTAGTTCCCTGACTGAAAGAAGTTATAGTTATGTAATTTCTTTCATTGTCAATGAGGTCAAAGCTAAAAACTTGCCCCAATCTAGTATTATTTATGTATATTTCCCTTTTGAAGGAACCTACCCTATGTAGTATAAGGGTGCTTGTAAGGATTTAAATGTTTAATTGCATTGATTGGCACCATTTATGTGTGTTCTATTTAATGTGCTAATCCTAATGTTTTTTTAATGCAAATAACGTTTGCATGGTTGGACATATTATAAAATGCAAAGCCAATAAACATAAGGACATGGAATATGGTTTTTCGTATTGGTACGATGGATTCATACAAAATAAAACAAGAGAAAAATAATAATTAGGTTGAATCTGTAAAAATGGTAATGAATTAAAAACATTGCATGAAATTTTTAAATAGAATTATAACAAAATAATTTATGGATGACATGAAATTAGCCCATAATCACATATACGAGGAAATAAAGACAACCCATATTTAGGTCACATGAATTTGATATTGTTTGATAATCTCACATGAAATTATATGGTGTTGACACATGTTGTATGCTAATTCTAACGCTCTTAATGGGTTGTGTTTGGGAAAGAAGTGAATATAATTGATTAAATTTTAAAATTACTAGTAAAGATATTTTAGCATGTTACAATGTCAAATAATGTTTGAACATATAACTAACATTTTACAATATATTATGTACATACACTAAGAAAACACATAAAGAACTAAATTGAAAATTCATATAACATATATATGCGTCAGCTTTGTTGTTTGCATTATTTATATAATGAACATTCTTGTTTTGTTTTTGAAATCTTTTTAATAGTTTTTAAAAAATGGTTAATGTATAAAAATTGAATTAGAATGTATGATGTATCAATAATAATTTAAGCATATAATATAGTGAACGTAAATAACACATATATATTTTGGTAATGTAGATCTTACATCGAATATTTATCGGGTGACATAGTTGTCTGCATGAATATATAATATGTATGCTTTTATTTACATAATATTTTGTGGTAACATTTGAAGATGTATTTCTTATTAAAAAATGAAAAATTAGTGATATTTATAAATGTATAGCAATATATAAGGCGATTGTATAAAAAATGAAGCAAGGGTTAAAATAAAGATATCAAGCTAATAAATTGTTTAATATTGCAGAGATTATTTTCTTTGTTTGGAAAATGTAATTTGGAATTGGGATTATGAATATGTATTCCATTGTGGATTAAAATATGGCCAAGATCATATTTTATTGCATGTTTGATAGTATCATAAATAAGGCCAAAGCCTATAGAGTATGTTTGATCAGTTTTAAACCTCGAGATAAATATTGTATGAGGGTCTTTAACATAAAAACTCTCCATCAAATTTTATTTTATATCAAAAATGCTAAATTTTGGCATTCTGTGATGGATGATGTGAATGATAAATTATTTTCTATTAAAATTTTCTTCACATTTTATTTATTTCACAGACAAAGACCACATTGGAGTTTATTTTAGCATGATTACCTTTTTTTGGAACCTAATTGTCATAGCTTAAAATATAATTGGAAACAAGAAAACATGCAATATGAATTAAAAATATGAGTACAAAGAAAATTGAAGACAATGCATGAATTTAAGTTTAGTTGATAAACAAATAGAAGATAATTTAAGAATGAAATAATCACATGAATTTAATCTTAGTTGATAAAGAAGCTAATTTAAAAATGAAATTATTTCAAACATTAGTCTACATTACTATATTTTAAAATATATTACGTATAAATACACAAGATATTATTTTAAAAAGTATTGAAAAAGATAAATAGATAACTATCAAGAATTAAGTGTTAAACCAAAAAGTACTTTATGTTAGAGGGGCCTCATTAACTTACTTTAAAAAACCTCTTGTATACACAGTCTAACATCCAAATGGGGATATGGTGGGAGAGCTTCGTATGGATTTAATTACCTCAACAAATGTCAACTCGTTGTATCTATCAAGTCACTTGTAAGCCAATAAATCAAGTTGTACAAATGTCCTTATATTTTCCCCAATGATAGTGTAATATGTCAAAAATTATGTAGTAATTGTTTAAAAGGTAAGAATGGAATAAGAATGCGTAAAAGAAATCAAATGCAATACAAAATTTGAGTAGTTGATTATGGATTATATATAACATATAGAAGCATTGAAAATTATGTTTTTTAAATATTTAATTAACATGCCAAGTTGCATATTGATATTGAAGTTAAATATTTTGTTCATCTAATATATAGGAAATATCAATGATTTTAATATATTGATATTGATAGTGGCATAATTAGATTTAGGTGTACACTTACTCATCAATTTTAATTAGATATATGTAATCCAAACATGGGAATTGATGCAAATATCTATGAAATTATGAGTTTCTCATATACATGAGATATTATTTTAAAAATTATTGAAAAACTAAACATACAACTATCAAGAACTAAATGTTAAACTTGGAGTATTTTACATCGGGGGGACTTGTTTGCTTACTTTAAAAACCTATTATATAAACAATCTAATGTCCAAATAGGAATGCGGTGGGAGAGCTTCTCAAGGATTTAATTCATTCAACAAATTCCAACTCTTTGTATCAATCAAGGCACTTGTAAGATAGTAAACCAAGCTGGACAAATGCCTTTAGATGTTCCCCAATGATAGTGTAATATGAAAAAGCTCTGTAATAGTTATTTAAAAGATAAAATGGAATAAAAATGTATAAATGGAAATAAATGCACTATAAAATTTAATTAGTTGATTATGGATTATATATTGCACATAGAAGCATTGACAATGATATTTTTTAATATTTAATTAAAATGATAGGTTGTATATTGTTATTGAAATTAAATATATTCTTAATATCATTTATAGGAAAAACCAATTATTTTAATATATTGATTTGATGGTGACATAAATAAATTTAGGTGTACACTTACTCATCAATTTTAATTAGCTTATGTAATCCAAAACATGTATATAAATACTAATATCTATGTAATTTTAAGTTTCTCAATTAGAAAAAGAAACTTCAATATATGCATCATTTATTTTATTTGTAGGTTATCTTGTTCACCCATATATTATAATTATTTAATCTATATTTTAATTAGGGAAAGTAGAATAATTTTGGTTTACAAGTGATCATAGTGAAACATTGGGAAATTGAGTTAGATTTTTTGAGGTCAGAACCAAGGGAAAAAAGTTGTTGACTTATTTTTGGCATGTCTACATTGTTGTCCAGAATGACAAAGGGAATGGATTGTTTAGCTCGGTAAAGTGCATACCCCCCCAAAAATCTCTAAATGTCTTCAATTTTATAGGTTAAAGACAAATATTTATATTATCACCTTTTGACCTACTATCAAATTGTAAAAATAAAAACTATAACTATATACCCCATGTTTTTTTTTATTGATATTGAGAGTAAGGGCCCTCACCCTAAAAAAAATGATACATTAAACATAAAAAATAAGGTGTTCTAAACAAATAAAAAACAACCATCCTAATGCAAGTCCCAGTGGGAGAGCATCAAAACATCAAGGATTAACTTTAGATACCAACATACATGAAGCAACAAAAAGAAGAATAACAACAATGGACTACACAGAGGGAATAAATTTATAATGAGTTGATTTAGAAACAAGACTTGAATTACCATCAACCAAATGACTACATTTTATAGGGCCATAAATGCCACCTAGACCAATAGAATCCACCAGGGATTGTAACCTATTATAAATCATGTGAGATACCATGACCCTTGAATCCTTTAGTCTTCTAGTAGCAAGCTCCCTAATGACTTTTTCTTTCAAAGTAGCCACCATGCCATGACTAGAATAGAAGTCCACCAAATAATTTGCTATAAATGTAAGAGCCTTTGACTCAAATTTTCTAATGAAGGGACCCAAGGATGGTAAAGGCTCAAGCCAAGACTGTGCTAGAGGAAATTCAATTAGGGAGCCCTTCACCAAAGCTAAGAAAGTAACATGTAATTGTATAAAGCAGGATTCCAATTCTTGAAAGACATAAAGGGGAACTGAGCCCAGATAATGAGAGCTAGAGAAAGGGAGAACAAGGACAATGACCTTCACAAAATGATTCAACCACCCAATTAGGTTGCCTCATAGCTACTTACACGTAAGGGTCTCCACCACTAGTCTAGCCTCTTCCCTATTTTAAACCACACATAGAATATTTCTTACAAAAAAATAAGCCACATATGCATTTATTCTATTACAACAAATTGTATACAAGTAGTCTTCCCCAATGATGACCTGAATGGCATCCCAAACTTCCACATTCAAAAGCCATAAAATCAATCTAAGCCTTAGATCTAAGATGCCATATCGAAAGGCCATCTCTTATCTCTCAACTCAGAGGGAAAGGATAGGGGAAGTGATAACCATATTGGAGACTACAAAGTTCATATTCAAGCCATAACTAGCAAGTAAGGGAATATACATGAAAGAATGAGCTAGAGAAAAAAACACAAACTGAAATAAAAACACCATAGAAAGTATGTTGGTAGTCACATCGAAAAGCTCCACAACCAAGAAAAGAGTGTGTATTAATGGAAAAGATATTTGAGATGCACATGCCAAATCATCAAAGTGCCCATAAATGAAAGCTCGTGACACACGAATGATGAAGAAAGTATCCCATCATACAATTATGACATCAAGTGTCCAAAATTTCAAGACATAGACACCTATCATAGACGTTGTCCATCATCATATCTTCTAATTTATCCACTCCCCAATTAGCTAGGAAGTCCACCTGTTTGTTGGCTTCCCTAAAGCAATGAGATATAAACCATAACTCCATATCATCTAAGAGAGGCCAAATTGAATTAAGAATGTTATTGAGTCACTAAACCTTTGCATGATGATTCTAAATTGCCTTCTTAATGATTTTGGAATCACTTTCAATTACCAAGTTCTCTATGCCACATTGACTAGCTAATTGAATGCCCAAGACAACCGCTTGGGCTTTGGCTTCATTATTGGTTGCATCTTAAAGGTTAGTGGAAGAGGCACAAATGAGAGATTTAGAATAGTCTTGAGTATTATACCTATCCCCTAAGGCTCTTGGATTCCCACAAGTATCACCATCAAAATTTAATTTGAATAAACCAATAGGGGGAATCCCAGAAGACACAACATAGGACTAAGATTTTTTGCTACATACTCTTGACCCATTAATGCGGGTACACCCTATCTATTTTATTTACTTATATATTTAAAATTAATTAAAATTATTAATATTTTATGAATATTATTCACCCCAAATCAAAGTAATGAGTATTATGTTTCAATTTAGTGTAAATTGATTTATCCATATTACACTAACTTAGTTAGATGGGTTCCCATGTTTCCTTGTTTAATCCTTATTTTTCACAATGTTATTGCTTTCATTTTAATCTTAATTTTGCATTTTTACTTTGGGTTTGATGTTATCTATAAAATTTTACCTACCCTTCAAAAAAATTAGAAAGGCCTTGTTTGATAAAAGGAAACTACATGTATTTTGAAAGGTAGTTTTTTACCCCAAACTCATGCATGAGTTCCTAGTTAAAGTTTTTGAATTATAATAAATTATATATGCATGATAAACTCCTGTAACACTAGTATGTGCAATGATTTCCAAGCTTCATTAAATTTAACACATTCTAGGTAATTTCTACGATCACTTTTTACGACCTTTAATGAATTATCTCAACATTTAAAAGAATTAAAAGCTTGAGATTTAATTTGAGGTTATTTAGAGAGGTAGGGAAAATATAAGTAATAAGTTGTATTATATGTTAATGTAGCAACAATCACCGTTAGTTTAGATTCATGTAAATGTTTATCTTATCCCTACATTAAATACCTGCATTGAACCAAAAAATGTATCTAATTATGAATTAGACATGTAAAATATGGATTAGCTATATAATATTTAATTATTTACCTAATCACTCAAAATACAACAATTTAATCATTTATAAAATTATATATTTTTAAAATTAAAATTAAACTATTAAAAAAATTAATTAAAAAAATAAAATTAGAGACCCAAAAATCACTTAATAAATAAATAAAATGCAAAGGTATGTTAGATGAAAATCAAGCTAAATAGGATACAGTGAAATACATTCTTAATTTGATTGGTAACATCTCCTAAAGATAGTGATGTGATATGATGATGTGCATTTTGAATATCTTGGTAGATGAAAGATCATGCAAAATAATTAACATACAAATATTCTCTCCTTCGAACACCTAGGACACCTAACATTACTATTTTAAAAACACACGTGAAATACATGTGCTTCTATAAATATGTAACTTGTTCCATATATGGTCTGCTACCATTAAAGATACCACTAAAATAAATAACAATAGTCTATTGTCATAAAAGATAACACTTATTTGTTGTAACTTTAAACATCCACTGAGACTTGAAACACATACAGATGGTGAGATATTTATTTCCTAGAAATTTCTTTGATTATCCCCCCTTAAACCATTACTTAGTTGTTTAGTGGCATGTATGTATACCCATGATGGGTTCTTTTTAAATTCATTGATCACATTGCAGTCTCTTCCATTTCACATTCTTTAATTTTGTTCACATTAAACATTTATCATCATATTTAACCCTAAATTTAGAAGTGTGAGGTCATATAGGGTTAAAGATATAGAAATAAATAAGCACAGGCATGATAAATAGGTCTATAGTAGGTCAATTAATTTGCAAACTCAAATAAAAAATTATTCTAAATTTATAATATTGAGATATGTCAAAAATAGAAATTAAAACTATTGATTGATATTAATAAATTGAAAATAAGAGTAGTTAGATAGTTTAGTGTGTGCATGCAAATCTCAATTAAAACAATCTTGAAGTGGATTAGATCAAGATTATAAAATAGTCATCAGATTATAAAATTTTGCACTATGTGGTTTCATAAGCTTACATCAGATCTAGATGGTTGCATCAATGCTGGTGTCTAAGTTGGATGCAGGTGTCTAGTACAAAATAGTGACTAGATCTGGATGCAACCACCTAGAGCCTTCTATGTTTTCTATCAAATTTCTTTTGATGTATACAGATTAAAAGCCTAGACTATCACTCTTCATCAAATGATCAAACCCTAGCTTCCTCACCCTTGGAGTGACTACTAAAAAAATGGGTTAGTAGGCACATGGTGTTGAGCTATGCCAAGGACCTCTCTATTTATGAGAGATGCCTACATAGCCAATACTTTGAAGAGGGCCTCAGACTTATGTATTTCTCCCCTACATGTTGGCTTGTATGTGCAAAAGGATGCAATGTGTGATAAGCAAATACACAAAGTGACTTAACTTGTAACTTGGAAAATATGGCTCATGGGATGCTCTTTTAGTACTTAAAACTTTTAAGAATATTAATCTTATGTTTGGTATGGAAATAGGGATGGATAGGGTAGGTTTGCTCACTTGAATGCTTCATTGAGTGCTCTTGGTAAGTCACATTGTTAATTATCAGTATTTGATAGGTGAGGAATGAACTAAGGTTAATATTGTATATCTACTAATCTCTTTTGAAAATATCTCAAACTAAAAAACTTAGGCTGACTTTTAAGATACATTTCATTTTCAAATTGGATGAATTTTGGGCACTAGATACTTAGTTGAAAAGGGACACCTGCATCAACATAGGCATCTGACTGGGATACAAGTGTCTAAGAAGTTAGAAAATAAGTATAATTCAAAAATGATAGAGAAGGATAATGATCAAGTTTAGAGCATTTTGCATAGTATAAATGGCTTAATCATCATAATAATAGTGCTCTAACTAAGAGACAAATAATTTGGTAGAAAGAGATAGTAAATGTGAGCTTTTTGACAGTGGGAAGGTCTTATAACTGAAGGGTACAACCATGATAGGTATTTTCTAATTGTAAAAGATTGATGTACTATATAATTCAGATTTAGTGTCTATATTTCCCCCACTTTAATCTAGTAATGAAATTTCTAGTTTAAAATAAAAGAAATGCATTGGGTGTGTATAACACAGCTTTCCTTTGCATGAGTCCAACTTGAGTGCTTTGATGGTGACTAACCTAAAACTGAGAGAATGTTATAATATATAATCGATGCATATAATCTAGAATTGAAATAATTTGAAATACTTGAAAATAAAGAGAACAAGGTTAGGAGTACACCTATGTGTCATTGCAACCATCTTGCCTTTTGGGAAATTTGATATGAAGAGATGATTTATTGGAGATGAGATTAGGAAAATTTATAAACTTACAAGTGCATACATACATACATACATACATACATACATACATACATACATACATACATACATACATACATACATACATACATACATACATACATATATATATATATATATATATATATATATATATATATATATATATATATTGGATAACAACATTCCCCCAACCTTGGTGAAAAGGTGAGTTACCACATGACCATTGAGCTTATCCCAATCGGGCAATCTAATCATACTTATAACCTAATAAGCGTGACTGATCTAATCAAATCATAATATATATCCAGTGAAGATTGATGATTTAATCACCCCATCCTATAAATATGGTTATATTAGATGATTTAATCAAGTATAAATTATAAACTTGGTAAGATCAAGTGATTTTATCACCTTAACCTTGCCAAAAAGGTGAACTAGCTATTACAATCGATTGGTTCTACACAAGTCCATAAAAGTTCATTTTGGGTATGATAAAATTCCATGATAGTATTTAAAATCTGACAATTGATTTGATTTTGCAATTTAAGAGTCTATTTGCATGGAATATGCAACTCATATATGTCTCAAGTTGAAACCTATGTATAAAAATGGTACTAATATATAGAATGTTGCCACAAATGTGTATTTGAATCATATAACTATGAAATTTGGCTAATTTAAAAATTTACAAGTGTGAAGGACATGATCCCGTGACAAGATCCTATTGAATCTGAAGAATATAATAACTAGTGTAAGTGTGGAGAACATGTTTCCATAACATGCCCCCACTATAATTTGAAAATGTTGAGTACTGAATAAGTGTGGAGGTCATGCCTCTATGACATCCCCCCACTAATATGACCCCCATTTCAAGGTGAGGGGAAGTATAATCTGGTAGTTACTTTACCTTAAAAGGTTAAAACATTTGTATAAGCTATGTATGGATACTGTAACATATAGGGGTAACATGTCTAGGTAAATATAATAATGAGGTACATAGTATGTGATAACATCAAATCCTAAGATGCATGGTGTGAATCATAGCAATGTCTAGAGAGTAACAATTTAATCTCAACAAGAAAATAAGCACACACACAAGAGCACTAAAAAACAAGACAAAAGGTAATGGTCCAAGAGACCCCATACATGTGGCATGTTCAAATTCCACACAATCAAAGGGACATGACTTAGTCAAATGTTCACAAAGCATAGAATGACATGTTTAAATGTCCACATGTAATAAACTATGACATATTCAAATGTCAAAATATGAAAACATAGGCATGGGGGCCATAATCAATGGAGCATATTCAAATGCTCGAATAAGTAATATAATTCAAGATAATAACAAGTAATGAACACACTCAAATAAGTTCAAAAAAGAAAGCATGGAATCATAAGCAACCAACATAAGCATAACATACTAGTCCCTAGATATATGTATTAGAAAAAAATGTTAAGTACATAGCATATAAAATACACTGTAAAATATATAATCATGGATAAAGGCATATATACATAAGCTCAAACATGATACTATAAAATGATCATAGAACAATGTAATTTGGGTGTATCATGATCAAAGAAGTGAATGCCCCCAATGTAGTGATGATGTGAGTAGAGTGAATTCCCAAAATCTATGTGTGTATATATTATGTGATTGGGTATGCTTGTATCACACTCAAAATATGCATGAAACATATGTGTGTATATATAAAGAAATGATATGATATCTACCAATATGGAACCAATAATATAGATGACAAGGAGCTATTAAAAACATGAAAATGCTACATATTTTTAGATTTTATTAATTTTTTGGTATTTTTTGACTATTTAAAAATAAAAGACTATCCTATGATCGCATCTAAGGGATGGTCATAGGTATCTACCCACTTGAAACCTAGTGCTATAAATTGGTTATATTGCTAAGGAGCATGTATAGGTGTAATGTCTGACACTATATGATCTATGATGCCTTGTATATGTATAATAAGACTATGTGGTCATGAGGAAATAATATAAGGAATGAGGGTTCATGGAACCCATCATTGAATGCTTTGTGGTTTCTTTGGAATAACATAAATAGGAACATGCTTGGTTCTCTAGGTAACTGAGTATGATGTGTAGTAGTAGATGAGGATTCCATATAATCCACTATGTAGATATGATTCAATCGTCTCTCAAGTATTAGTCACACAGGAAAGGGGATTACATGTTGCTTACCCTTTCATGTAGAATTGACCTTAGTAGGTTTGATAATTAATTGTATGGGTAATTTTTTTCTTTCAAGTGGATGTTCATGTGGAATTCTAAAGACTATAATGACCTAGTTGGCCTGAATGTATTTTACACACCCATGCACTTTCAAAGGTATTATGTGTAATTTATGGATCTAAGGTCATTCCAATAACATATCAAATACTCTTGTGTATGTTATAAATTAAAATGTAATGATAACATGTGTTGGGCCAACCTGTAAAGGTAAGTCAATCTCACTAAGGACTTGTTGTGAGGTTCCATCGAGTGATTTAATCAATCTGGTCAAAGGGTGTAAATTATGATATGTATAACCCAAACACATAAGTGATTGCATGGTACAAACATTATCCTTAGCACTATTATCAATCATAACATTATGTAGAGGTTGGTGATCAAGGTATTATTGAATGAATAATGAATGAAGATTTGAGTCATCATCCACAATCTCATTGTCATCAAAAGTAATATAAGGTATATAAATCATGAGAGGTGTATGCCATGTATAAGTAAAAATAATCCCATATAATGGGAGCCCATAATGTGGTGGAATAGGATTGAAATTATATGCCATTTTTACTTTTGGTTCCTTCTTAGAATGTTCTTGCAAAGGGTTGTTAATTATATTTTGATTTTGTTGATCACCAGGTTGTGAACTTGATTCCTTTGGAGGATCATCAAATGTAAATTTTTGGTCATAAATAAGGTCTTAGATCTTTTGATTCAAGGTAAAAAATCTATTCATATAATGCCTAGGGCCTTAGTGATAGTCACAATAAGCATTTGCACCATATCATTTAGGTAGAGGTCAACTCGTATCAACATCTATATGATGAGGGAGAGATATGAGGTGGCACTCCACAAGCTATAGAAGTAACGAAGATAACTTCTCAGGTAAATGTGAAAATTATTTCTTTGGTGCATTGGATAAGATAAAATGATTAGGTTGTTGTGACATGATATTAACTATCGTAGTTGTTTCCTTTTTGGGTTCTATAAGTTTCACCTTATAAATTAGTTTGAAAGTAAACCTAGTATTGGATTTAGTTAGTTTGTTTGCTACATAATTAAATTTGTTCAATGAGATAAGATTCATTTCATGATCGTGAAAAATATGGCATAATCCATCTAAAGATTCAAACTTTTTGAAAACAATAGACTTAAGTAATTGGGTAAGAAAACTTTTCTTGAAGATGTCTTGAAGTTCTTTATTTGCCATTGGATTTTTCATTTTAGCCAACATTGTCTTGTACCCTAAGATATATTCATTGATAGGTTCATTGGTTCCTTGCTTTATTTTTACAATTTGGGCATATGAAACCTTTTCAATAATGTTAATAGAGAAGTCTGACAAAAACTAATCTACAAGAGGTTTGAATGCTTTTATTGATTGGATTTGTTAATCATAAAACCACCTTATAATATAGTCTTAAGGATCATTGGAAATAGTTTAGTCAAAAGTTTATCATTAAAGGCATAATCAAGGCATGCAACATAGAAAGATCAAAGATGTTATTCAGGATCACCCTTGCCATTATAAAATATGAACTTATGTGCAACAAAACTAGTTGGTAAGGGGTGAAAAGAAATTTCAGGTGCAAGAGGGTTATGAAAAACCTCTTGTGAATCAATAACATAAGGTGATTTCATAGAATTTTGTTCAGTATTTGTAACCTTAACTTGAAAATGTTTATAGTTTGGATAAGATCTTGCACATTTTGATCAGTAAGGTTTGAATTTTGAGAAGTCACCAAAGGAGGTGTACCCATAGTTTGAGTTGATATAGGCATTAAACTAGTAATTAAGTTTAAGTGTTAATGTTTCCCATGTAAGATGTAACAATAATAGGATTTATTTTGGGGAACAATGATGTAAACACATAATCTATGCCCCCATTGTAATTATGAAATGATGATGTGCTCAAGGGGATGGTTATTGGCATATGAGGATGGCCTATAACTCTAATAGCATGATCAATAAATGGACATGGTTATTCATCTACATTTTAGTCTTTTTTAGTTTCTAATATGGTGTTGATGATCTCATCAATATCATTTGAGTTTTGCTAGATATGATGCCAAAACATAGAAAGAGTGGTTTCACTATTTTTTCATGTTTATTTTATTTTTCTTAGAAAACCAGAAAAAACTTAAAAGAAGGGTATGGTTTAGAAGAACCTAGATTGTGTTGTGCACACGTGATCCAGTCGATGTGGAGAACTCTTCTTTGGCTTCAGAGGATGACCTACAATAAGAAAGAAGCTATAAAATGGTTGATTAACAATATAAATAGGTGGATTTCCTAGTGAAATCTAGATCTAAGAAGCACTAGACTTCCTTGGAGGCTGTCAATCCACTCTTTAAATAACTTAAGTTCTATAAAATGAAAATAGATGCTTGCATGAAGTAATAGAAAGTAATAAAACTCAATGAAAGAAATGATTTTAAATAGAAATGAGTGTTTTTACCAAAATATAAATAAATTGTTAAAAACTAATGCTATAATTTTTAGACCTAGTTTAGAAAGTAGTTTAAGACTCTGTGATATGATAAAAATCTAAAAACTAGGATTTGGGTGAACAATGATGGGCAGAAATAGCTTGATGTTTTTATGAAAACAAATCACATAATGACCAATGCCGATCACAGGGTAATTGATATCAGTCATTAGATAACTGATATTAGTTAAAGTAATTGATGTGGGTTAGGGTACGCCCAATGCCAGTCAAAGGTGATCAATGTCAATTCCTGTAAGTTTTGGTTTTGGGTAAAATGGATGTTAGGTTGGTTTATAGGAGGGCTTTATGGGTTGTTCCTAGATTGGATGTTGTTCATGAAGTTAGAATAAATTCCTAGAAGTATCAAACTCAAGAGTTGGATAGTCAGGTGACTAGGAATGGTCTGTAGGTGCTTTGGTGGGAGATTGAGTGTTTGGAGTTACAAAGCTCCAATACAAGGGGGAGTATAGGAAAGATAGGAAATAGGTGTAAGCAATAAAACCATTGAAACTAATAACTAAACTTGAATAAGTGCAATATACTTAAATTTGGAGTTTATTGAGATGGAGAAGTCTTGAGGTTGGATGTAAGCTGCTTGGGATCTTGGAGTAATGTGGATAGAGTAACAATGCTTGAGCTCTTTATGGTGAGTTGTTGAGACATTTTGATGTCTCTAATTTGGTTTACTAGTTTGCCTAGAAGCTTGGATTCACTCAAGAGTTAAGATTCTCACTCAAAAGACATTTCAACCTTTTGAGGTAGGGTCTTTGGGTTACTTTAAGTAACTGATGTCAGTCCTGGTCAACAGGCATCAGTCGAGGGGTGACTGACACCAATAAGGGAGAAATTGTCCAAACTTACTAAATTTAGCTATTTGCACTTAAAGTTGTTTGTTAAGACCAATGAAAATGGTCTGAGGTTATTAAAGGCATCATTAGTATGCATGAGGAAGAAGTCTAGGAGGTTATGGCATTAAATGCCTAGATGGGAAATAGTCATAAGGCTAGGTGTCGACCAGTTAGTAATGGGTTTGGGTGAGGAGGCGTAAATAGGATTATTTAAAATAATTAACTAATTAAATTAGCCAAATAGGGTAAATGGGTGTGTTTAAGTATTTTAATAAATATCCTAACCTGAGGGGGCCAAGGGGCCAAGGTGAGTTTTACGATGACTAGAACCATGTGGTGTGGTTTTCTAGTGTCTACATTTTTCCCCTTTTCGTTGTGTAGATTGCATCCTCAAAATATAAAACAAAAACAAGAAGTGTAGTGGAAGGTTAGATGCACCAAGTATGGGAGGAGGTGTTCCCCCTCAAATTATTATGTGATGTGGTAAAAATGAATTTAGGTACGGGTTTGACAAGTGTGTATATGGGTGTCAAAGTGGGTAGGATGGTACGAAGTGGAAAATAAGGTTGCATTGAGGAAGACAAGTGCTAAGTGAACTAAGCCACCACATTAAGAATAAAAGATATGGGCACACTTATAAATTTAAGTCTCCCTACTAAGGTATCCATGTTCATAAGGGGCCAAAATTAAGGTTATCCTAAGGGCAAAATTGGTCACAATCATTGGAACTGTAAGTCATCCTGTCAAAAAGGTGAAAATGTGCATACCATTATGGATTGTGGTAAGGTGGGTGAAATTGGTAATGTAACAAAAAAAAGGTTGGTTTATTGTGAATCTATGGGAACAACTTGGTAAGAGGGTATAAATTGAATCTTTGAGGGGTGGAAAATGGGAGCTAGGGGGTTCAAAACCCTAATTTGGTTGATCGATACTAGTTGGGGTCGATTAACATCAGTTGACCTAATCTTATAGGTGACAAACATTGGTCACCAAATAAACCCTAAAAAGGGGGTTGATGACCAAAAAGGTCAAAAGCTTTCCATTTTGGGCATATTTTTATGGTTGGCCAATATACATTTTATCTAGTATGAAAATGATTAGTGTAAAAAAAATGTGCATTGCCAGCTATTGAGTGGGGATGACTTGGAGTTTGAGTGGAGTATTAGTGTGGGGTAGAGGACACCAAGTGGACCAGGTGGATAGAGGTCTATAAGGATGCATCAAGATAGAGATGAGCTAGGGGTGGAGGGTGAGCAACAACAGTACAATGGGCTCCACCATGATAGTGTACATAGAATGAGGTAAGTACTTAGTCTTGCTTTGTCAAGTTTATTCCAATTTGGGTGGGTGGGTTAAAAATGTGTGTATAGGTGAGAGAGGGAATTTTTGAGGGTAGGGTTGGAAATTTTAGTAGTTATTTGGATTTTAGATGGAAAAAGGGTATGGGTAGGGAGTGTATTAGGGTATTATGGTGTTATAGGGTATTATGGGATAAAATTAGGGTTTGGGGGATATCGACCATGGCATATAATGATCGATGCTAGTCACTATCAATTGATGTTAGTTGATAAGGGTCAATGTTGATCAATATAGGTACCAACACTGGTCTTCAACACCCAACTGGTATCGGTCGAGGGTTGACCAAGATTAGTCTAACAAAGAATCAATATTGATCGAGACTCGATTTACATCTATCTTGAGGAGAAGGGTAAAGGTATGGAAAGGGGTTAAAAAGGTAGGAAAAATGTTTTAAGGTAGCTTATAATGTGGGTAGGCTTAGATTAGTGGGTTGATGTTAGTCAAGATAGGGACCAACACTGGTCTTCAACACCCAACTAGTATTGGTCGAGGGTCGACCAACATTAGTCCAACAAAGAACCAATATCAGTCGAGACTCGACTAACATCTATCTTGAGGAGAAGGCTAAAGGTATGGAGAGGGGTTAAAAAGGTAGGAAAAATGTTTTAAGTTAGCTTATAATGTGGGTAAGATTATATTAGGGGTAATTTTTAAATATAGGCTTGGGATGCGTTGATTGTAAGTAAAAAGGTTAGTAGAGGATGTTTGCATTGCTTGGGAAAGTGTAGGGTGAACTAAATTATTTATCTAACATTAAAGGTGAGGGTGATGTTGATGATGTGAGATTGGGTGTTGCCTCTTCTAGATGATGTATAGAGAGACATGACCAGATAGGATTAGGAGCATGTGACAGTAGTGGGTTTGGGTGGCATGCATTATTATCAGTACATACCATAAGATACAATGATATTGGTAGCCCTCATCGAGATATGGGACCCATATACTAACACATTCATATTAATGATAGGGGAGCTCACCATCCTATTAGAGGATTTTCATAGGATTCTGAGACTACCCATGTAAGGTCGAGTAGTAGAGCCTATTTGTAGCAATGAATAAGATGCGTACATGAACCAACTATTTGGAAAGGACTTAATAGAGGCTTGATGGCATGTTGAGGGTTTCTATTTTGAGGATTTATACTACAAGGACACTAAGGGGATGTGACTAATGACCATGATGATGATAAGATGATGATAATTTTCACCTATTACACACTTCCCAACTTGAGTGGAGGTAGATTTACCTAAGCTTTATTAGGTGTGTTAGTTGATATGATAAAGGATCAAATAGTTTTTTCCTGGGCCCCAAGACTATTGGTTCAGGTCTATCATGAGCTCTAGGGTTACTGAGTATAAGATGTTATGGTATGAACATATGATTCTAACTACATTATTGGGCATATGAGCATATCACCATTTTATGACCAGTTGGGCTACCTTGGCACACATGGCATCAGGCCAAGTTCATAGTCAGCTTTATGAGATGGATATCAGACATGACACTACCATGATCAGGGGTGGAGGTGTGAGACTTAGATTGGTTTAGATAGTGGTTAGATGCATTGGTGGATGGGGAGGTTATCTAGAAACCATACACAACATTCCCACCATGGAGGGGGCTTGACACACATATATTTTCCTTACAGAGCTTTAGATGGATATATGGGAGTCAATAGTAGGAGGTAGAGATGATCCCTTTTGATCATGTTAGGAGGTAGTATAGCTTGATATAGGGTGTCCTAAGAGCATTCTTAAGATACAAACATGAGGATGTAGAGGTACCATTGCCTCCACCACAACCAGTAGAGGATAAGCCTTTATATGAGGAGTTACTAGTGCCTAAAAGTGTAGATGATGTTGGGGTGACACAAGAGTATACTATGTGGTGGCAGGAGTAGTATGCTATAGTGTTTGGGGGAGATGGGAAATAGGGCCCAGATGGAGGTATAGGTAGTGTTTCTACCTCAAATTTGCTTTTAAGACTATAAAGAAAGAAACTAGAAGAAAGTGAAGGACAAGGCTTGGAAGTACCTGGACTATAGATTGCGCACCGTAAATCCAGACGTTCGTGGGCACTCCTCTTTGGCTGTGGAGGAATGACACCTGCAAGAAAAAGGGAAACTTGGACAAGGGGATGTTAGACAGATAGGCAGTGGGTTGCCAAGCAAAAGCTTGTTCCCAGAAGTGTAAAAACTTCCTTAAGGGAGGTCAACCCACTGTTTTGATGAAATAAGTGACTGATAAAAGACAGAATGACAGAATACAGAAATGATAAAAAGATTAAAAATGAAAGAAGAAAACAAAATGATTACCTGAATGAAGGAGTAGGCTGAAGACAGTCGCCGAGGTCGGTAATGTTGCCGGCGTCGGTTATCTGACCTGCCGTCGTTGGCTATTCTGCCGACGTCGGTTGGGGAAGTGACCGGCGTCGGTTGGGGTTGCGGCCTGTAGTCGGGCTTGAGCAGGGTCTGGTCTGAGTCTTGGTCTGTGCTCTGTCCGTGGACGGGTTGGACACTGATGGACGGGTCTGGGTCTTGGTCTGTGGTCTGGGGATTGGTCTCAGGCAGAGATACAGGGGAAGGAAGGGTCAAAGAGGAAGGAGAAGAGAAGGGTACACAGAGGAAGGGGCCTGAGAAGGCTTTGCAGCCTCTCAGGGGAAGGGACAAAGGGAGAGACACAGAGGACAACAGAAAACAGAGGATTAAACCAAAGAAAATAAAATAAAACCAGAACTAACTTACCTTTAGCCTGCTGAAAGAAGAAGATGGAGATGTTGCTGGAGCCAGGGAAGATTCTGCAAGAAGAGAATTCTGATGAAGAGCCTTTGCACCTGCTGCTGTTGTTGCACGAGGTTCAAAACGAAGACAAGATGAATGCCAAATGCCAAGAGAGTTCTGTTTGCGAGCTCAGGAGTCCAGGGGTTGCAATGGATACAGGACGGGGTCTTGAAGGCTGCCGACGTCGGTAGTCTCGCCGACGTCGGCCACAGGGTCGCCGACGTCGGCAGAGTCAGAATGGAGACAGAGACTAAAAATAGCCTCTGCCCATTCTTGCACGCCGCCGGGTGGGGGATTGTGGGAAGAACGGTTATGAGCATGCTAAAATGGACGCGGGAGGAATATAATGGGGGGATTTTGGACAATAAATGCTAAGGGGAAGGTGGAGGAATTCAAGGGAGGATCCAAGGTGGCAAGGGTAGGGTGGAAAAGGGGGCCAATTAAAATATTAAGTTATTTTAATCAAGTGGATGGAAGGGGACCAAGGCCAAGTGTTAGGATACGGGTTCGAGACGGACAAGGGGGAGAACCAAGGTGCAGACACGTTTGCGGTGTCTACATTTGCCCCTTTTTGTCTTGTTGGTTGTTCTTGACGAAATGCAAGACAAAAACAAGAGTTGGTTGCCCCAGGAAAAGGGTGAGGTGTTCCCCCCTCAAAGCGAGAGTCGAGAGAAGGGAACCGAAGATCGAGTGTCGATTTGACAGAGAAATGGATAGAAGAGAGTGAGTGAAAACGCTGCAAAAGTCGTGTTTGCGCGTATACCATGTCACGGGATGGTCGGGTCAAATTGTCGCATGTCAAGGGTCGAGGAGTGCCAAAATTGAAGTAACCGGGCCCCAGCATTTAGTCGTCTGCTGATCGGGTCACTCAATCTAAGCTGAAGCTCCAAATAGTCGTCGTGTTCTAGGTATCCCAGGCTCAGGAAGTGCTCCCAGAAACATGAAAAAGCCACAAGTAGTAGGGATCAACTGGCTCGCGATCCTATACTTGTGAAGGGTCAAAAATAGTCTGCGAACAATTCTGCTAACCAGCCGTGGAATAGCATACACGTAAAAACAACCAAGGCAACATTGTCTTGGAAGAAGGTCAAAGAAGAAGGAGATAGGCATGGTCGCCAATGGTCATTGGTCAAGAGGATGGATGGACGAAAGGATGCGGCCGAGCTAACCCCAGAAGACATGTTATCTGAGTGCTGCCTACATAGCCCTGGTGACAGGGCCTCAGGCCGATGTAGTTCTCCCTAAAAGGGAGGGAGGGTCAGAGGGATTGATTGGTTTTGGTCAAAGTCGAATGAATGGTCGTGGACAAAGGTCTTGGTCAAAGGGTCTTGGTCAAAGGTGACGAAGTTGGGCGTGATAAGGGTCGAAGAAGAGAAGGTTTGTCCATCATAGAGATGAACAAACGGGGGTGGTCGAGCTAACCTCAGAAGATGTGGTATCTGAGTGCTGCCTACATAGCCCTTGTCCTAGGGCCTCAGACCAA
The DNA here is from genome assembly GCA_037957365.1 of Torreya grandis. Lineage (NCBI taxonomy): Eukaryota > Viridiplantae > Streptophyta > Pinopsida > Cupressales > Taxaceae > Torreya > Torreya grandis. The sequence continues at coordinate 430,782 of JARHVA010003365.1, forward strand.
TGTAGTTCAGACAAATTGAAAAGATTGGTCGATGATGAGATTGGATGTGGTCAAAGTTGTCGATAGACTGGTCGTGGTCAAGGTCAAGGTCGCAAAAGAGAAGGTTTGTCCATCAAAGAGATGAACAAACGGGGGTGGTCGAGCTAACCTCAGAAGATGTGTTATTTGAGTGCTGCCTACATAGCCCTGGTCGTAGGGCCTCAGACCAATGTAGTTCGGACAAATTGAAAAGATTGGTCGATGATGAGATTGGATGTGGTCAAAGTTGTCGATAGACTGGTCGTGGTCAAGGTCAAGGTCGTAAAAGAGAAGGTTTGTCCATCAAAGAGACGAACAAACGGGGGTGGTCAAGCTAACCTCAGAAGATGTGTTATCTGAGTGCTACCTACATAGCCCTGGTCGTAGGGCCTCAGACCAATGTAGTTCGGACTAGGAAACAGAGTGATTGATGATTGGATGTGGTCAAGTGTCAAGATGATGCTGCAAATGTCACAAGAGTCGAGAGTCTTTCATCCCTAGCAAGTTTTCATAGTCATGATGGATGCATGCTAAAAATGAATGGAAGTCTATTTATGTTTCAGCAAGTATTGGTTTATGCTTGACATAAATTGGGTCAGGTCGGTAGTTTCCATGTGTATTGGTGTCCATGGAAACTATGTGAAATAGACGAGGATGATGTCTGAAAATGAAAAAAAAATGACTTGGTTTGAGTTGAGTTGCCAATTGATGCGGTTAAATGTGACCAAAGTGTAGAGAAAAGATGGAAGGCAAATTGCTCTTTCATTGACAAGGACCAGAAAGGAAGCATAGATAGGGGTTATTAGAACAAAAAGCCCCGTTCATGCATTACGTCGTTGACCAGTGTTGTGTCAGAACGGTAATCGAATCACTTTGACATTAAAGTGAGCTCGAAGTCCCTTGAGCGGGTGATAGGAGGAGGATAGGGTAACCCAGTTTAAGAGCAGGAATAACCTTGCCCCTTTTTATAGGAGACCCTGAGACAACTACAAGCCAAGTCCATGACCCGTTTTTTTGGATTTGATTTTGTGACCTTGGATATGTTTGGACATCGTCTTTTTTTTTTTTTTTTTTTTGCGCAGGCTGATCGATGCGGGAAGCCTACATAGAGATGTCTTTTGATTTAGTGGTCATGTTGCGAAGCTGATCGATGCGGGAAGCTTCTAAAATAGTTACTGTTTATTGCCAGAGTAGTCATAGCCATCCTTCGAGGGAGTGGTCTATATTTTTGCTTTATATAATGTTTGAATAGCTGTCCTTCGAGGGATCAGTCTATTAACTACAGCAATGATAGTACAGCTGTCCTTCGAGGGATCAGTCTGTCTTTTTGGATTTGATTTTGTGACCTTGGATATGTTTGGACATCGTCTTGACTTGGATATATTGATGGAAACGAGAGTCACGGACAAGACTGTAGAAGCTCAAGGACGCCCCTTTTTATTAGGACAAAGCATCACTGCATCCTAAAAGGGTTGTAGAGGACTTGTTAAAGGGGAATAGGGTTGAAAGGGATGAGGATTAAGAGGACGAGGATTGCTCAAGGGACGAGCTCAAGTTACATGCCAAGTAGACGAGTACTCGACTAGCAAAAGAAAGGTCGAAGATGCAAGACAGAAAGGGGGGCTCAAGGTCTGATAAGTCCCTGGGCCATGCTAGTGAGTTAAGGTCTGAGTCAATTAGGAGCAGACTTGCCCCATTTGGCTCTTTCCAGATTGGTCAGATGTTGATGGTGGATGAGAAGTTGACTGATATGGTTGTTGATTGGTCGAGACTTGGTTGAAGATTGGTTGAATGATATTTGGTTGTTGATTGGTCGAGGATTGGTTGAAGTGTGGTAAAATGTTTGGTCAAAGTTTGTTGAAGGTTTGGATCCCCCCAGTCGCTTAGGGAGAATGTTGGATAGATTAGTCAAGATTGACTGAGGCTTGGTGATTAAATGGACTGTGTTAATGTCAAATAATGGGGTCAAAGGCGGTAAAGGGACCACAGGCTGGCGTGGAGATCTCGATTTAGGTGATGAGGTTGGAGAGGCATGAGTCGAGGTTGATGTTTTGTCGAAGAGGTGGTTAAGAGGGTCCTTGGTGAGAAGGAAAGGATTTCTCCGTTGTTGACGAATGACAGCTTTGAGAGCACAACAATGCTCAGTGTCATGTCCCGGAGTATGATGATAGTTGCAAAATTTAGAGTTGTCGAACCAAGGTGGCCTTGATCCGAGAGTTGATGAATGGGGCGGTGTTGAAGGTTTGTTGATGACGTGGTCGAGAAGAGAGGTGTCATTCGCCAGACATTGGCGAATGGCAACCTTGAGGGCATGACAATGCTCCGTGTCGTGCCCGAGCGTGCGATGATACGCACAAATGCGAGTGTCATCGAACCAAGGTGGTTTAGGTCCGAGAGATTGATATTGTCTGAGAGGCGGGAGGTCGAGGCGAGATGACTGCAATAGGTGCCGTAAAAGCAAGGTATAAGAACCTGCTAATGGGTCTAGATGTTTTATTGCAGTGAAGGTTGATGATGTTGGTTTAATAGGCATAAGAAGCGTTGGTCGATGGTTTGAGGGAGATATATGTTTGATGGGTTGAGGGAGTAATGGAGGCGACGTGCCTCTGTGAAGGATGGGAGTAGGCAGTACTCCTATTAAAGTGGATGGATGCGGGCCTAAGATTGAAGGCAATGATGAAGGTGGGGGAGAAATTCTCCGATGTGGTCTAGTAGCTTTCGTTAGTTTGGGTCGAGGGCCACTATTATGTGAGGCAAGGTTGGATGTGGGTTTGGGTTTGGATGTGGACGAAGGTGAGTGAGATGTAACAATCTCAGGCAAAGGGCAAGAGGAAACCGTCACTGGGTCTTCCTCGGTTGAAATGGGTAAAGAGACTGGTTCTTCTCTTGGTGGAGAAGAAATAGGAGAGGGTGGCTCCTCCAGATGGCAAGAGGCAGGGATGATTATGCCTTCCGCTTGTGCTTGAGGAGTAGGCAAGGTATGGTCATGGGATGAAGGTGCGGCTAATGGTATAGGTGTGGTCAAGGCGTCCCCCAATGTAGGAGAAATAGATGGAGGACTAACAGGAGAAGAGGGTTCTTCATCTTGTGATAGATGAATAAGAGAAAACTCTTCTGCTTGTGAAAGAGATTGATCAGAGATAAGAGGTAAGATAGTGTTAATCGTGTGAATGTCATGGTCATGAGGATCTTGGGTTATGGTTTGGACGTTGTTTTGAGTAGGCGGATGATTTGGAAAAGGGTGTTTGAAGATGTCGATATGTTGATTAGGCGGGGCATTCGAGTTATCTAAAATAAGATCTCCCTTGTCGATCATGTCTTGGATTATGTTTTTGAAAGTTCGGCAGTTGTCAATGTCATGGCCTTGGACGCGGTGAAAGTGGCAGAAGTCAGCCTCTCTATACCATGTAGGGAGGGCTTTAGAGGGGTCAAATTGAGGTGGTCGGATTGGAGGGAGATTGAGGACCCCCTGCTTGAGAAGTTTTTCCAAAACGAAAGCGTATGGTTCTCCAAGTGGAGTGTAAGAACGCTAGATATACCGTTGTTGGAATTGTTTGGTAATGCTGGAAGATGTCGAAGGTTGGGAATAATTCGTCGTTGTTGAGGATGGTGATCTAACGACCACAGTGTTGGCCACTCCTTTGGATTTGGAGTTGGCAGAAGAAGAAGGTCTGAAAGAAGAATGGTCAGTAGATTTTGCGTTGGTATTACGCAATTTGACCTTATCTTCTTCAAGGGCACGGAGTTCAAGCTTTCGAGCCATGATGAAAGCTTCGTCAAAAGTGCGAAATGTCTGAATCCGCAAGGTAGAAGAGATGTGGTTGGCACATGCTCGCGAGAAGAGCTCGATGAGCTCGGGTTGAGGCAAGGAGAAGGAGAGCTGGTTAATCAGACCTCTCCAACAAGCGACAAAATCGACTACAGATTCGTCATCAAATTGTCTGATGGAGTAAAGGTCTGTGATAGAGACTTGTTTGGTGATGTTGATTGAGAAATGGTCAAGAAATAGTTGAGCGAGTTGGATGAATGAAAAGATAGAGTGTCTGGCAAGAGAACTATACCAGTCAAGGGCAGGGCCAGAAAGAGACATAGGGAACGTGCGTAGAAGTAACGCATCGTCGTGGGCGATAAGATAACAGGCCTGTCTAAATGCCCGTAGATGTTGTTGTGGGTCTTCCTTGCTGTGAAAGCGAGAGAATTTAGGAAGCTCCCAATGGTTAGGATATGGTCGAATAGGGACGGAAGGATGAATAGGCTCGTTGCAAATTTGCTCATATGACAAAGTATTGCTTGAACCGGAAATGGAGGCCTCGAGACTGGACATTTTGTCCATCAGCATTTTAATGATGTCTGCTGACGGATTGGCGGGTTGAGCGCCCCCTAGGTTGTAAGGCGCTTGGAAGAGGTTAGAGGAGGTGTGCGACATAGTCGGTTGTACAATGTACGGATGACTAGTCGCAGGGGCGAAAGTGGAGGCTAGAGGTGGTTGCGTTATGAAGGTTGAAGGCATAAGTTGACTGGGCACCGCCAAAGGTGGTTGAATGGCGGCACTGGTAGCAAGCGAGGTGGGCACTCCTACATTTGTGGGTGCAAGAGTGTAAGGGGTCGAGACAATCAAGTTCTGATATGAGGTAGAACTTGGTTGAATTGCAGGTGGTTGAGGGGGTAATGAAACCCCGGTGGAGGTCGGTCTAAAAATAGATGGGGAGGCCAAACTTTGCGTATTGGCCATGGTTGGGTTAATAGTTGAGGCGAAAGGCTGAGTCAAAAAGGGTTGGGTGGCGAATGGTGTGGATGTTGTCGCTACGTCACCCAAAAGGTCTCGCGTTGGGTTTCTTGCGAGATAGTTTTGGAGGGCTGCGGTATTGAGGTCCAAGAATCTCTCGAAATCTCGGTCCCCTTCAGGGATGATGGGAATTTGAGTCGGGGTCGGGGTCGGGGTCGGTCCTATAGGAGTTCTTTCAGTCTCTGAGTGGAACTCCATGATAGGACTGGTTAGAGGCAGGATAGACGGAAGCGGCTGTTGGCTAAAGTGGTTAAGAAGAGAGTCCTGATTCTAGAAACTGTGTTTTTGCAGTCTCAGAAAACCAGATTGGAATTTTTGACAGAGAAGGGATAGGTTTCAGGCTGCTGGTTTTGAAGAAAAAAGGACAATGACAGAGACCGACGTCGGTTGAAAAGCCGATGTCGGTATGAAATAAGGCCGGCGTCGGTCACATAACCGATGCCGGTAACATATTAAGTCGACGTCGGTAGAATAACCGATGCCGGTGACAGGGAAAGCCGACGTCAGTGGAAGAACCGATGTCGGTGACTGTGTTTTCCAGAGAGCCAAAAGGTTCTTGGAAAAACAAAGAAGAAAGCGCCCTCACACACTCAAACAATCAGATGAGAAGAGGAAAACAGAGAAAGACAGACAAGCCTAAGCGATAAATCCTAGGAATTAACCTTAGAAGCTGTGGCTTATGCCTTAGATGAATGTTTGGGGAGATTGGCTGAAAAATGGGTCCTAGAAGAAGGCAGTCTAAAGATGGTTTCAGGTGTTGTTTTAGGTGCTCAAAGATCTGTGTTAGGGTCTGGTACGTGGCCTGGTGCTAAGGAGCAAGCTCCCCTCACTTCACGATTCCAGTGGTTAGCTGGTCTCGCTTAGCCAAGATATACCTCGCCTAGAGTTTATCCTCCGCCAGAGAACGGAGTGGGCTTCCCCCTTGGTGATGAAATCCAAGTAGGGTCACCGGGATGGGTAAGGTATCCGCTGGGTGATGAAATCCCAGTCGGGCCTTGTCTCAGGTATGTTATATGTTTGTTTTGTGCATGTGAGTCGGTAGTGTAACATAAAGTGTCTACGGTTTATTCAATATGCGCCTAAGTTACTAGATGTGGACTACGAAGATGCAAGCACAAGCAGAGATGAATGCAAAGTGTTTTAATGCCCAAAGTCGAAATGTGATATTGTTATGAAGACAATGTTTTGAGAAAGGGTCAAGAATATGACGTTTAGACTAGTCTAGCATGCAAAGAAGAAAGGTTCGTTTTAGTCCTTGCTTATAGTGTCACTGAGAAAAGAAGAAAGAGACAAGAGAGAAGGAGCCTAAATGCACCTAAATGAATAGAAGAGAAAAGGAACCCAGGAGGAACCTAAGGTCCCACCGGGCGTGCCAGAGATGTTTCTACCTCAAATTTGCTTTTAAGACTATAAAGAAAGAAACTAGAAGAAAGTGAAGGACAAGGCTTGGAAGTACCTGGACTATAGATTGCACACCGTAAATCCAGACGTTCGTGGGCACTCCTCTTTGGCTGTGGAGGAATGACACCTGCAAGAAAAAGGGAAACTTGGACAAGGGGATGTTAGACAGATAGGCAGTGGGTTTCCAAGCAAAAGCTTGTTCCCAGAAGTGTAAAAACTTCCTTAAGGGAGGTCAACCCACTGTTTTGATGAAATAAGTGACTGATAAAAGACAGAATGACAGAATACAGAAATGATAAAAAGATTAAAAATGAAAGAAGAAAACAAAATGATTACCTGAATGAAGGAGTAGGCTGAAGACAGTCGCCGAGGTCGGTAATGTTGCCGGCGTCGGTTATCTGACCTGCCGTCGTCGGCTATTCTGCCGACGTCGGTTGGGGAAGTGACCGGCGTCGGTTGGGGTTGCGGCCTGTAGTCGGGCTTGAGCAGGGTCTGGTCTGAGTCTTGGTATGTGCTCTGTCCGTGGACGGGTTGGACACTGATGGACGGGTCTGGGTCTTGGTCTGTGGTCTGGGGATTGGTCTCAGGCAGAGATACAGGGGAAGGAAGGGTCAAAGAGGAAGGAGAAGAGAAGGGTACACAGAGGAAGGGGCCTGAGAAGGCTTTGCAGCCTCTCAGGGGAAGGGACAAAGGGAGAGACACAGAGGACAACATAAAACAGAGGATTAAACCAAAGAAAATAAAATAAAACCAGAACTAACTTACCTTTAGCCTGCTGAAAGAAGAAGATGGAGATGTTGCTGGAGCCAGGGAAGATTCTGCAAGAAGAGAATTCTGATGAAGAGCCTTTGCACCTGCTGCTGTTGTTGCACGAGGTTCAAAACGAAGACAAGATGAATGCCAAACGCCAAGAGAGTTCTGTTTGCGAGCTCAGGAGTCCAGGGGTTGCAACGGATACAGGACGGGGTCTTGAAGGCTGCCGACGTCGGCAGTCTCGCCGACGTCGGCCGCAGGGTCGCCGACGTCGGCAGAGTCAGAATGGAGACAGAGACTAAAAATAGCCTCTGCCCATTCTTGCACGCTGCCGGGTGGGGGATTGTGGGAAGAACGGTTATGAGCATGCTAAAATGGACGCGGGAGGAATATAATGGGGGGATTTTGGACAATAAATGCTAAGGGGAAGGTGGAGGAATTCAAGGGAGGATCCAAGGTGGCAAGGGTAGGGTGGAAAAGGGGGCCAATTAAAATATTAAGTTATTTTAATCAAGTGGATGGAAGGGGACCAAGGCCAAGTGTTAGGATACGGGTTCGAGACGGACAAGGGGGAGAACCAAGGTGCAGACACGTTTGCGGTGTCTACAGGTAGATATAAACATGCTATAGACATGGAGATGGAGGAGGAGGGTGATCAAATGGAGGTGGATGCCCTAGAGAGAAAAATGGTTATTACAAAATGAGATTAGGTGAGAGCAGCAATGGCTTCAACATAGGTAGCTTCGGCTTTCATGACACTAGAGAGGGACATGGTATAGGGTTAACTAGAAGTAAGGACCTAGGAGAGGGATAGTCTCTAGGTACATGTAGTGACCATTACCCTAGAGAGGGATCATACATGGGGATAGGTATCCACCCTCATATAAGAGATGGATTATGCACGAGCATAGCTGACCACTATCACATAAGAGAGAGATCTTGCATAAGGTTAGTTAGGTATGACCATATAGGAAAGGGATTGGTTATAGATATAGTTGACCCTGATATCAACTGAACATGATGCTCTAAGATAGGCAAAAAGATGGGCATCTATAAGACCAACTTAGATGATTCTAGTGACTAGATATGTGATGATAGTAGAGGAGCTGAGGTATTATAAGGCACATGTCTTCAATAGTATTCTAATGTGCCCTGATATATCGATTATGTAGTAGAGTGGGCTATAGGAGGGAGACCTAGTAGCATGACACCTAGTGATTGGGCATCATCTACAATTGCTTAGATAGGTCCGAGAGATGGACAAGATCCAGGGGATAGTAGTATCCCTACACTATAGACCTTACTAGACTCTTTTGTATTATTATGATTTTGATTCCAACCTATGAGCCGATGTAGTGAGATGTATATACCATTTTGAGAGACATGGGCATTTGATATATATATATATATATATATATATATATCAAATGTCCATGTCTCTCAAAATGGTATATACATCTCACTACATCGGCTCATAGGTTGGAATCAAAATCATAATAATACAAAAGAGTCCAGTAAGGTCTATAGTGTAGGGATGTGTGTGTGTGTGTGTGTGTGTGTGTGTGTGTGTGTGTGTGTGTGTAATTTTGATTCTAGGTATGATGTTATTATGGTTGATGTATGATGTTTATGGTTAATTTATACTCATGTGATGATTCATTTCATGATATTTATGATGTTTATATGTGGTGATTGATTTAACATTATTCCTATTAGTAAGTGTATGCTTAATTAGATGTTTGAAATTTAAATTAATGAATCTATGTGATCCCATACTTAGATAGATATGTGATTGGATAACATAATGGCATGATTCATTTATTTATAAAAAATGATTAAATGTGGTTATTAACTTTAATATAAAAGTTTATAATGGATTGAATATGATATAATTAATTTGATTTAGGCATGATAGAAAGTAAGATTAATTAGATAGATGAGATGTTAATGAATTAATATGAGATGCTGATTTAATATATGATATGACAAATAGAATGTTTTCACGATTAAAAATAGCTAAATGGAGTAGTTTTTTTTATTTTTTTTATTTTTTAGACATAGACTTGCTTATATAGGCTTAAGGATTACCTTTATGAAGTCAAAACTATAGCACAATAAGGTTGAATAGTGGGTGAGAGGATTATTTAAGAGATAATGACCATGGGATTCCATTCAATTAGGGACAAAAAGGATCCATGAGAATCATGCCATGGGTAGAGCCATGGTACCCATATTTAGGATTGAAGATAAAACTACGATGGATAATCACATGATTCTATGCTTTAATCAGTTGTCCTCAAAGTGAGGGGATGAAGGTGATAATCTCTTAAAATAAGGGATGATCTTAAGTTATACATAAGGTGAGTTTGAACTCGCTTTAACAAAATAAGGGATGTAAATGTGAAGCATTGAGGGGCTTAGATTACAGTTTCCATTAAAGAGATGATAACTGGTAAGATCTTGACCTATACTTATGTGTTATGATATAAGGTCCAAGCCAATTGAAAGTAAACTTGCCCCGCTTGCTTCTTTCCAAATTGTTTACATGTTGATTTTCATTTAAGACAAGGTCTCTGATATTGAATTCTTGTTCTTTTAGGTTCTTTTCATAAGAGTGCTTGATTCATTATTGATAGATACAAATATGGTTAAGCATGGCCAAATGATGCTCATCAAGTATCTCAAGTTGGGTTAAATGTTCTTGATGATATCCTTTAGGGATATACAAAGAGAGGGAGTTTGGACTTCCAGAGGTAAAACAACCTTGGCTCCAAAGATAAGAGAGAAAGGGGTAGCACCCGTAGGGTTTCTAATGCTGGTTCAATATGCCCATAGGGAGAAGGGAATGTGTAAGTGTGAATCCTGACTAGATGCATTGACCATTTTAGTTAACATTTTATTAAGTGTTTTGTTAGAGGTTTCAACCTGTCCATTATCTTGTGGATGATATGGTGATGAGAAGCTTAACTTAATGCCAAATGTGTCACAAATTTTGCTTACCTTTTTGTTTTTAAATGATTTGCCATTATCAGTGATGATTTTGTGAGGAACACAAAAATGACAAATAATATGATGGTTAATAAAGTTGACAATCTAATCTTCTTTGATTGAAATGAGGGGAATAACCTCCACCCATTTGGTGAAGTATTATGACATAGTGATGATAGAATGATGTTGCTATGAAGAATGAGTGTTAATTTCACCAATGATATCTAATCCCTACTACGAGAATGGCCAAAAATCCTTAGAGACTTGAAGACCATAACCAAGAATGTGATGCGAATTAGTGTGCTACTAATACTTGACACACCTCTTAACATAATCAAAATAGTCTTGGTTAAGGGTAGGCCAATAATAACCAATGCAAAGGATGAATTTTGTGATAATGAGACCACTAAAGTGTCTTCCACAAATACCATCATGCATTTCATTGAAACATGAGAGATTTCATGACTATGAAAGCATCTAAAGAGAAGACTGTCAAAACCTCGCTTGTAAAAAATTCCCCCTAGTATGGTATAGTGAGAGGTACTTTGAATAAATGCTCATTGACTATTTTTTAGAAAGATTAGAAGGGATGATGGCTAGGTTTAGATATTCAAATATTTGCTTATACCAAATATCAAATTGGGCCCCTTCCACATGATAGATGGAAGGGATGTTTGATTTGGTGTAAGAGGCCTTGTTAAGGTGATAGATGATGACAAAGAGTTTAGAATTAGAAGGTGTGAATGGGATTTGGGAGGCAAGAGAAGCCATGGTATCAATGAAATTATTAGTAAAATACAAAGTGGCTTGAATAAGGTAATGTTCAAATGACATCAAGAGGACATCCACTTCCTATTTGTACTATTGTAAAACATAATTTTTACATTGGTAAGAACCATTGATTTAGTTTACCATGATTTTGTAGTCATAAAAAATGTTGATAGATTTGACTCCTAAAGATTGATCTATTTAGAGACCTATAATCAGGGCCTCATATTCAACCATGTTATTGGTGCAATAAAAATCAAGTTTAAAGGATAAGGGGAGAGGCTCACCATCAAGGGGAATAAAGATGCTATTGGCTCCCCTACCATGTTGAGACTTTGATCCATCAAATAAAATGGTGATCTGGTAAGCATAATCTTATTGAGAAAGAGTTGTGATGGACTCATCAAGAAACTCAAGAGGAGGAGGTTGGTTTTCTGTTAAAGGTGTTTCAACCAATCAATCGATAATAATTTACCCTTTGATTTAATTTTTATGGAGGAACTCAAGATCAAACTTAGTAAAAGCATGAGCCATCTAGCCATACGTTGATTTTGATATGGCTTAGAATGCATGTATTTGAGTGGGTTAGTGTTATTATGATAAAGGTTTTATGGTTAATAAGGTAGTGATGGAGTTTGGAAGCCACAAAGACCAAGGTGAGGCATAGTTTCTCAGTATGGGTATACCATGTTTCACATCTATAAGTGTTTGATTCATATAGTAGACTGCTTTCTCTTTATGTTGATCATCATGATGCACAAACATGGCCCCTAAGGAATGGTTTATGGTATAAATATAGAGGTAAAAGGGTTGGTCCTATTTTGGAGGGACAAGAACAAGCTAGGAGAGAAGGTATTCTTTAAGCGAGTCAAGGGCCTTTTGATAATATTTGTTCCACTTAAATGAGATATCCTTCTTAAGAAGGTGATGAGAAGGCTAAAATCTATCAAATAATTGAGAGATGAAGTGGTGAATGGATTGGAGCTTCCCCTATAAACTATGGAGGTACTTGAGGTTAGTCGAAGTAGGCATGTCAAGGATTGCCTTGACTTTAGTAGGATCAACTTATATGCCATAGAGAGAGATGATAAAGCCAAGAAGTTTACCTGACAAGACCCTAAATATGTACTTCTTTGGGTTAAATCAAACATGAAAGTGGATAAGGCATTTAAAGATAACCTTAAGGATTTCCAAATGATATTTACAACATTTAGACTTTCCAAGGGGGTCATCTATGTAGTCCTATATAGTTTTATGAATAAGGTCATGAAAAATATAGGTCATGGCACGTGGGTAGGCTATACCTGCATTCTTTAAACTAAAAGGTATGACCCTATAGTATAAGGTTACCCATGGGGTGATAAAGGAAGTTTTATGTTGATTTGTTATGGTAATCAAGATCTGATTATATCCTGAGAACCCATCCATAAGAGATAGCATCTCATGACCAATAGTAAGATCAACAAGCTAGTCAATGTTTGGGAAAGGGAAGTCATCTTTTGGACAAACAAGGTTAATATAATAAAAGTCAATGCAAATATAAAGTCACCCTATTGTTTTGGTGATATGAATGACATTCAAAACCCATTATGGATAATCAATGGGTTGGATGAAGTTAACATATAAGAGGTGTTGAATTTCGTTTTTGATAAGAAGGGCTATATAAAGGTGCATCCTTCGAAGCTTTTGCCAAACAAGCTTGGAATTGAGGGTGGTAAAGATGCTATGGATGATTATGGAAGGGTCAAATCTTAGAATATCACTATAATACCAAGCAAATGCTACACTATGATATTATAAAAAGGAATAAAAATCCTAACACTCAAAGGAATCTAAGGATTGACCAATTTTGACTATGCAAGGGTTATCCTGAGTGCCCAAGTCAATGTCAACAGTGGATTCGTTTAACATGGTTTAAGTCTCAAAAAGAAGGAATTTGTGAATGGAATAATCATCGACACCAAGATAGGTGAGAAGGGAATCATCATCCTGACATTGAACAATATTAATGGGAGGTGAATTGTCTTCTACCATCTTAGGATGAGTCAGAAGAATGGTTCTAGTTTTCCCATCATTTTGATAAGTCATGGATCCCAAACTAATCATATTTATCAAAAAAAAGTTTTAGGGGTAATGATATGAAGATCCTTAGATTTATAAGGAGAAGGGGTTGGTGAGAATGGGATTTCTTCCTCAAATATGGTGATGGGAGGTGGGTTGGTTGGATCTTCTGGTGGAATGAATTCGAGACCAAATCATTCATGAGGTTTCTAGGTTTTGATTGGGATAAACTCATGTGGTCCATGTTCATAGTGGCCTAAACTAAATCCATTCTAAGCAAACTGATGGAAACATGTATTGGCAAACTCTAGTTTATCCAAGTAAGGGAAATCAGAGGTGAATGGTTTAGTAGAAGAGGAGGTAGTGGAGGGGGAAAGTGGTTGATCAAGTCCCCCATAGATAAGATTAGTTTGAGAATTAGGAGTACCAAAAGAAATTCTGGTTCCAATGTTGGAATCATATCTAGGTTGTTGGTCAAGATTCCCATATTCTTGGGGAGTATGAAAGGCATCTAATGTCAATAGGTGATACTCCCCAAGCGAGAGATGTTAGAATGTAGATTCTATGGGGTCTTTCATGGGGATTTAGGAGGAAGGTATGAATAATTTGGTGGAATCTTGGTTGATGGAAGAGGAAGGAGATGCATACTTGATTAGGATGAGAAAATTATTACGTCGTTAAGTCATATTACATGACTTAAAAGGACTAAGGTTGGTTGGTATGACATGGAATTGACCCTCATGCTCAAACATGATGCACTAATGTAAGGTGGATGGCACACAATCCATGGAATGAATCCAAGGTCATCCAAGCAAAAATTTATATTAGAAATATCTTTTTACAATGTAGAAGAGCTTAGGGAGAGTGTGAGGACCCAAAAAAATATGAAGGATGATTGCCCCTAAGGTTATTTCCATGGTATTGTTAAAGGATCAGAGTATAATGGTAGTTCTGACATGATGTTCTCTGGTAGTTTTAGTTGATCATATGCATGTGAGGAAATAATATTAATACTGGCTCCCCCATCAATCATAACCCTCTTGATATGGTTTTGGTTGATGTGAGTTGTAATGAAAAGGGGAAAATCTAGATCATATGGATGAACAAGGGGTATCTTTAAATCTTGGAAGGTGACGAGGGAAGATTGATGAAGAGCTCTAATGAAGGTTGCTAGAGGTCATGGATCTTCAAGTATAACCTCTATAGATTACAAGGCCTCCATTATGTCTTGATGGTGTTGAGGCAAGGTATTGATTAACTCATACAAAGTCATATTTACTAGTGTTTGGTGAAGTTATTTTAAAACTATCCTTTGTATTAGTTCAGAGGGTTTGGATTAAGGTGCACCCAAAATAGAAATCTTGGGCTTGGGTGAAGGCATTTGGGTGTGGTTTGGTGTTTTGGTAGAAGAAGGGTATGTCCATGGGATGGACACCTTTACTTTCCCTTTATCTTTTTGGGCTTATGATCGAGTGACCACATGAATGGAGTGGATTTGAAAAGGCTGTGGGCTAGTGGGCTGCTTTGATTCCTCCACACTCTTAGATGAGAGTTTTGGGGTAGGTAGATATGGGGTGGTTGCTTTGGATTTTGACTTAATGGTGGGCTCATGAGAGGTTCCTCTATTAATAAATCATCCTCATCACATAGTTTGTGGATTATGACTTGAAGATATTTTTAGTTCTTCGTATCATGTCTAGGTTTCCTATGGTATGAGCAAATCAAATTATCATTAAATCAAGATGGCTTAGGACTAAGATGATCAAAAAAATTTATGGGAGGCAAGACCAATTAATAAGCTTGTAACGCCTTTTGTAAGATGGTCAAATAGGACTCTAGCAAAGGGTGGAAAGGGAGTGGAGGTTTTGGTTTTGATAGTTGGGGTGGATGCCTTCTTAGGGGTAGGATTGACAATTATAACTTTGGGTGGTGGAATAATTTTGGTGGGTGGTTTTGAGGTGGATGGTTTATAAGTAGATGGTTTGGAATTAGATAGTTTAGAGGTGAATGACTTGGTAAAAATAGGTGGAGGTGTGGCTAGAAGTGGTAGTTAGACTTGTGGTTTCTTTGAGAGGTTTGGTTTCTTAAACAAGGTGGAGGGGTGAGGTCCTAAGATGGATGAGGGATTCAGTCCTAGAATGGAGGGTCAAGTGGAAATGAGAGGCAAGGTGGTTTTGGATTTTTGAATCCTAGCTGGTTCAATTTTCTTTGTTGGCTTGACTTGAGAACTCTTAGGTGGGTTTGGTGGTGTTAAGTCTGAATTCAATGTAGGATGGGTAAGATTCTAAGTGGGAAGGACACCTAGGTTCTTGATGGGTTTCAGTGGGGTAGTGGATGGTGCTTTGGTTTACTTTGAGGGAGTTTAGTTGGATGGTTTATCTAAGGTTTTGGAGGTAGAAGGTTTTTTTGTGGTGTTATCACTTATGGAGGTTGAAGGTTGGGTAGATAATGGTGAGGTTGATGATTCATTTTTAGTTGGGTAAGGGAATCTGAGGTGGTGCCAAAATGTGGTTTGATCAAGGTTTGGTTGAGAAATAAACTCTATGTTTTGGACCAACCTTAAAAATGATTTGTAAGTGGGCTTAGTTCCTTCAGTGTTGGACTCTAAGGATAAACCAAGTGGCTAAAAAAGTGGGACAGCCATGTTTTCATTTTCCTCTATCAAAGTTTCTAAGGCCCTAGTGGATGATTCTTCCATGGGAGGGTTAAGTGAGGCAAAATTTTCCTTAGGTATGATTTCTTAAGGAAGGGTAGATAGCTATAACATGGAAGAAAAAGGCATGGGGGTAACAATTTCCTCCTTTATTATGGTTTCCAAAGGAGAGGTTTGAGATTCCACTACCTCAATAAGTGGAGAAGGGATGATTGTTTATTCCTTTATTTTATTTTCCAAAGGAAGGATAGGTAACTCCACTACCTTAATACATGGAGAAGAAGTGGTAGTTTGGGACATGGGTTCATTAACTATAAGTTCTTTAAGAACAAGATTAACTATGTGAACCTCTTGTTTATGGGAGGACTCTGAATTAGTATGCTCACTATTTGTGGAAGGTGGATGATTTGGGAATGATTTTTTAAAAATATCAATTTTTTGATTGGGGGGTGCATTCAGGTTGTCCATCACAAGTTCACACTTGTCAATCAAATATTGGATAATATTTTTAAACATCTTACAAGTATTAGCATCATGTCTAATGACATAGTGGAAGATACACATTTCATTTTCCTTATACCAACTTGGAATAGGACAAGATGAATCAAATTATTGTGGGGGTTTGATCAGAGGAAGTTGGATGATAGGTGCCTTTAACAACTTCTCCAAAACAGAAGCATAGGATTCCCCTAGCAGAGTATACTAATTTTGTACATAGAAGTTTTGGATTTTAGCATTTTTGTTGGAAGAGGTGGAAGGATTGGGTTGGTTGACAACCATAGGAAGATCTATTTTAATCACAAATGCATTTGTGGTTCCTTTAGATTTGGTATTGATGTTGGTGTGGTTTGCGAGTTTGGAGGAAGAAGCTTTATTTGATTTGAAACTAGAATTTTTATTCCTCAATTTAAGCTTTCCCTCATCAATTATTCTAATCTCCAACTTATGAGCCATGGTGAATGCCTCATCAAAGGTTAGAAAGGTCTAAACTTATAAATTTGATTAGATATGCTTGACACAAGCCCAAGAGAAAATATCAATCAACTCAGGTTGGGGTAAGGAGAAAGAGAGTTTGTTAATCGACCCTCTCCAATAAGCCACAAAGTTAGCAATTGACTCATCCTCAGATTTCCTAATGGAATATAGGTTGGTGATAGAAAATTTCCTAGAAATATTTATAGAGAAATGGTCTAAGAAAGTTTGGGATAGTTGGGAAAAAGAGAAGAGGGAGTGATTAGTAATGGCACTATACCAATCTAATGTGGGTCTGGCTAAGGACATAGGAAAAGTCTAGAGAAGAAGAGTATCATTGTAAGTAATCAGATAACAAGAATGCCTAAATGCTCTAAGATTATATTTGGGATCTTATTTGATTTGGAATTTGAAAGTTTTTGGAAGTTCTCATTGTGCGGGGTATGGTTGGATTTGTATGGATGGTGGAATGGCTCATTACAAATCTAGTCATATGACAAGAGATTATGGGTGCTAGAAATAGATGACTCTAGATTGGTCATATTATCCATCAACATCTTGATAAGATCAATTTGTAGTGGTGGAACCCCATAATTTTAAGGTATATTTTGTTAGGGTTGTGAAGGTGCCATATATTTGTAGCTAGTAGAGGGTTGGGAAGATGCCACATATTGGTAAGTGGGCATGGAAAGTTGGGAAGATGCCACATATTGGTAAATAGGCATGGAAGGTTGGGAATAATGTGGAGGCATATACTCTTATGCATTTGGGACACACTTCAGGTTTGGTGGAATAGACATTGGTTGGCTAAGAGGCAGGGTTGGGTTCATGGGTTAAAGGTGGGTAGTTACCCTAGTGTTAATGGGTGGGAGCATAGAGGGTATGGAGACTACCAAATTTTGGAAAGGGGTGGAATATGTTGGGTTGTGAATGGTAAGTGGTAGGGAAGCAATGCTAATTGAAGGCATCCCAATGGTAAGTGGTGTTTGGGTTGCCAAAGGTTGAGTGGTTCCTACATTGGAAGGGTTAGTGATAGGTTTGATAGGGGTAGAACGTGACTGGGTATTAGTTGGTGGAAGGGATTGGTTTTGGGTGGTGGTGTTTGAAGGGTTGTTGGTGGAGGAAGAGGCTTCGGTCACCATAAGTTGGTTAGAATTTTATCAAGAAGGGTGGTGAGATCCATATCTCCTTGAGAAAAGTACTAAGGCATGTCAGGACTTCTAAAGTGGTTGGGGGAACTTTTTGAATATAGAGTGTGTTTCATAGATGAGGAAGAATAAGATGAGTGGTTGGGAGGTGGATCTTGTTTTGCTTGGTTTCTAACTTGTTTCCTTGTCAAAACCATGCAATGAAAGATGAAAGAAGGGTGAAAGTGATCTCACACACTTAAAAAGAGAGTAAATAAAATAAAAGATTCAAGGAAAATAAACATATACTAAGAGTACATTTAAGTCTTAGAATTCTTTTTATCTCACTTTAGGCTTATGCCTCAATTTAAGAAGTTATGAGACTCAACTTGGGCTTCTAGAATAGGAACAACAAAGGGAAGTCTAAAGATGGTTTCATGTTGTTTAAGACTCTCAAAATTTGTATTATAATTTGGTACATGGTTTGATATTGGGGCTGCCCCCTCACTTCACACACCACATTGATAAGGGTGTTAGGTGCTTAGACAAAACATACCAAATGCTAGAGTTTATACTCAACCAGTGAACTAATTTTTGGTTTCTCCCCTTGGTGGTGAAGTCCAAGTGGGATAACCAAGGGAAAGCTTTACCTTTAGGTGATGAAATCCTAGTCAGGCCTTATGCCAATGTTTGATGTTTGATTTGTATGAGTTATTTGGTATTGTGTGTGTGATAAGAGTGATTTTTTATGAATAATTTCACCATTTACTTTCAAACTATGTGAACTAAACAAGCAAGCAAGCAATGGATGCAAGTTATTTTTAAACCCGAAGGAAAATTTTGATTTCTTTTCAATGAGTACAAGAACAACTATGATGCACCTAAATACGGTATGAAGATGCAAGTCCTAATCCTAGGATGAGTGCTTTTTTGACTTTTTGAAATGAAGGAAAAATGAGAATTTTACCCTTTTTTAAGAATGCAAAGAAGACTAAAACTTGATTTGGAAAAGAAGAATTTGAAAACTATGATTTCCAATGAAGACGTGAAAGAAAGAACATTTAATTTTTATAAATAAAAGAATTGTAAGGGATGAATCTTTTATTAATGCAACTAAATGTCCTAAACAACTATGAACCCAAGAAAAGCTCTAGGGTCCCACTGGGCGTGCCAGAATGGTTTCACTATTTTTTCATATTTATTTATTTTTTCTTAGAAAACTAGTAAAAACTTGAAAGAAGGGTATGATTTAGAATAACTTGGATTTCATTGTGTGCTTGTGATTCAGTTAATGTAGAGAACTCCTCTTTGGCTTGGGAGGATGACTTGAAATAAGAAAGAAGCTAAAAAATGGGTGATTAACAAGATAGATAGGTGGATTACCTAGTGAAAGCTAGATCCAAGAAGCACTAGACTTCCTTGGAGGCTATCAATCCACTCATTAAACAACTTAAGTTATGGAAAATGAAAATAGATGCTTGCATGAAGTAATATAAAGTACTAAAACTCAATGAAAGAAATGATTTTGAATAGAAATGAGTGTTTTTACCAAAATATAAATAACTTGTTAAAAACTAATGCTACAATGTTAAGACTTGGTTTAAAATAGTTTAAGACTCTATGATGTGATAGAAATATAAAAAATAGAATTTGGGTGAAGGTTGATGAGTGAAAATAACTTGTTGTTTTTGTGAATATAAATCACATAGTGACTGATGCTGATCAATGGGAAATTGATACCGACTAAAGAAATCAATGTTGGTCAGGGTACAATCGATACCTATTAAAAGTGACTAATGTTGATTTTTATAGGTTCTAGTTTTGGGTAAAATGGATGTTGTGTTGGTTTATAGGAGGGCTTTATGAGTTATTTCTGGATTAAATGTTGGTCGTGAGGTTGGAATAAATACCCAGAAGTATCAAACTCATGAGTTGGATAGTTAGATGAATGTGAATAGTCTATGGTGCTTTGGTGGGAGATGGAGTGTTTGGAGTTGCAGAACTCCAACAAAATGGGAATACGGTTGAGATGGGAAACATGTGTAAGTAATAAAACCACTGAAACTAATAACTAAACTTGATATAAGAGCAATATACTTAGCTTTAGAGTTTTTTGAGCTGGAGAAGTCCTGATATTGGATGCAATGTACTTGGGATTCTAGAGCAATGTGGATAGAGTAATGGTGCTTGAGCTCTTCATGGTGAGTTGTCGAGGCACTTTGATGCCTATAGTATAGTTTTTTGGTTCACCAAGAAGCTTAGATTTGCTTGAGAGTTACGATTTTCACTTAAAATATGTTTCAACCTCCTAAGGTAGGGTCTTTGGGTTACCTTAAGTAACTAACATCGGTCCTAGTCAACCGATGTCGGTTGAGGGGTGACCAATGTCAATCAGGGAGAAATAGTCCAAAATTACTAAATTTAGCTATTTGTACTTAAAGTTGGTTGTTAAGACCAAAAAAAATGGTCTGAGGTTATTAAAGACATCATTGGTATGCATGAGGAAGAAGTATAAGAGATTAAGGCATTAAATGCCTAGGTGGAAAATAGTCCTAAGGCTAGGTGTCAATCAGTTAGCCATGGGTTTGGGTGAAGAAGTGTAAATAGGATTATTTAAAATAATTAACTAATTAAATTAGCCAAATTGGGTAAATGGGTATGTTTAAGGATTTTAATAAATATCCTAACCCAAGGGGGCCAAGGGGTGTTTTATGATGACTAGAACTGTGTGGTGTGGTTTTCTAGTGTCTACAAAGACCTTGTACTTGCTCTTGATCTATTTGTTCATGTTCATTGGTTTCATTAGATTCATCATTTTCATGATCAGAAATATTTTCTATGATAGCCTATATACTATGTGGTTCAATTTCCTTCTTGGCATCTTCATTAGGTATAGGGTTGGTTCATTATTTTGAGCTATCTTAGGTGGACAATGAGGAAGCTCTAAGTATTTTATAGAAAAACCAACTAATCTAAGGTTACCCCTAGGTTTCACATAAATGATAGAGTAGATATGGAAAAATACAATGAAAAACCTCAAAAGGTTGAATAACCTAAGATAAGTTAATGTTTGCATAAAGAGATAAGTTCACCAAATGTTTAACCTTAAATTTAGATGTCTAAGGTCATCTAGGGTTAATAATATAGAAATGAATAAGCACAAGGGTGATAAACAAATCTATAGTAGACCAATTAATTTAAAAACTCATATAAATAATATTTTGATTTTATAATACTGAGATATGCCAAAAATAGAAAGTACAACTATTAATTACTATTGAAATATAATGAAAACAAGAGTACTTTGTTGGTTTACTGTGTGCATGAAAATCTAGGCTGAAACAGGGTAGAAGTAGACTAGATCAAGATTCTATAATAGTCATTAGATTATAGAGTTTTGCACTCTGTGACCGTAAATGCTTGCATCAGATCTAGATGGTTATGTTAATGTTGGTATTTAAGTTAGATGTAAGTGTCTAGTATAGAATAGTGGCTAGATCTAGATGTGACCACCTAAAGCCTTCTAAGTTTTTTACCACCTTTATTATCATGAATAAAAATCATGTGCACATGATGTCACTCTTCATCAAATGATCAAACCCTAGCTTCCTCACCCTTGGAGTGACTATGGGGAAAATGGGTTAGTGGACACATAATGTTTAGCTACCCCAAGGTTCCCTTTATTAATGGGCACTACTTACATAGCCAATAATCTGAACAGGGCCTTAGACTTATGTATTTCTCCCTTATGTGGTGGCTTGTGTGTGTATAAGGATGCAATGTGTGATATGTAAGTACATAGTGTGACCTAGCTTGTAACTTGGAAAATATGGATTGTGGGATGCTCCTTCAACACTACAAACATGCAGGGATATTGCTCTTATGCTTGATATGGAAATAGGGATTAATAAGGTAGGTTTACTCACTTGAATTCTTGATTGAGTGCTCTTGGTAAGTTAATTTACGAGTTCTCAATATTTTCTAAGTGAGGAATGAATGAGGGTTGATATTATTTATAGCATAATCCCTTTTGAAAATATCTCACACTAAATAACTTAGGCCAACCTTTATGATACATTTCATTTTCAAATTGAATGACTTTTGGGCACTGGACACTTAATGGGAAAAGGGACAACTATGTCGACGTATGTGTCAGGATGAGATGCAAGTATCCAAGAAGCTAAAAAATAGGTACAAGTCCAAAATTGGCATAGAAGGTTAATGATAAGGTTTAAATCATTTCACATAGTATATAAAGCGTGGTCATCAGAATAACAATGGTCAGACTAAGAATAAGAAACTTGGCACAAAGAGATAGTGAATGTGAGCCTTTCGATAATGAGAAGCTCTTAGAACTAAAGGGCACATTATGATAGGTATTTTCTAGGAGTATAATACTAAGGTGATATATAATTCAAATTTAGAGTCTACACATCTTCATCACATCAGTCCATGGCCTTGCTTCAATGTATATTGATAATAAGCTTTTTAAAATTCTCACACATTATTTTTGCAAATTTTTACAATGGATTTGAAATCACATGGGGAAATGATCATGTTAAAATCCTTAACAATTTATAAAACACTCAACCATTCCTTATGTATTCACACCATGGACATAGTATTTTCATCCATATATTATATGATTTCAATGTTAGCCTTAACATATTTTTGCATTCTTTTATATGTGTGTGGTTTAGGTTTAGGGTTTCAATTGAAGAATGTATATTTATTTGGAAAAAATGATATGTAAATCAATTTGGGGCCCAAAAACTTTGTAGGCACTATACCTAATTACTATGTAAGCTATTTTAACATACCTAGTCACCCAATTTGACACTTATTTCATCCTACCTATAGTTCTATTTCATGGATGCTTTGTTGCAACAAAGCTTATCATCAACCATTTTTATTCAAGGCCTCCATATTCTTCCCTTTTCTCTCTGAAAGGATGACATAATATTTTAGGGTTTGAGGTTTACTCATGTTAGTGGATAAGGATGGATGGAAATTCAAGGTAGACTTGCACTACAATTCAAAGTGGTTTCTTCGAATTTTTTTCTGAAGTTGCACCAAATGTATCATAAATTTTGAGAAAATTTAGGTGTGTCACTTCTATAGAAATAAAATCAATATCCTTTGAATGCTATTTTTTGTGTCACATAGAAATTGATCATTTATTAAGCCTAAATAATTATCATTATTAGCAAGTTGCATATTATCCTTTGGATAGTATTCCCCAACATTCATTCTATCCATTCTCGGGAGTAGCTAATGAATTGAAGGATTTTTTAAATGACATGGTCAAGACAATATCTAAGGTGAGATAATAGATTAAAAACCCATGAGAGTATACCTAGAAAAGACACTATGGTGTGCAAATTTAAATCCCTGGATTTCATACAATAGCCTTTACATGCAAATTACACATACATTTTGAAAAAAAATCAATAATCAAACATAGTAAACACTATGACATATTTTCAGTTAAAAATATTAAAATCATATTATAGATTAGACCATATTGGATTTTAATAGTCATTAAAATGAAATGATCTCCATGTTTCTAAATTATTAAGAAAATATATCCCAGGCCCCATAAGAAATAGTGCAAGAATAAATTTATATCATACACTCCATCACCAAAGTAGAAGTTGAGAGTATTGAATTTTTTTTCATTATTATTATCCATACCAAAACTGAGTATGGCTACTATTTGAGGATGGAGATAACTATAACTAAAAAAATCCTAATTTATATGAAAACATTTCCTTATTGCATCTTATGGCTAGTAACAACCAAGGGTAATTTCACAACTTCTTGCCCAAATATTTAAGACAAGGAATAGGAAACTACCTCTGAACTAGATACACATTA
Source organism: Torreya grandis (assembly GCA_037957365.1). Classification (NCBI taxonomy): domain Eukaryota; kingdom Viridiplantae; phylum Streptophyta; class Pinopsida; order Cupressales; family Taxaceae; genus Torreya; species Torreya grandis. The sequence continues at coordinate 454,186 of JARHVA010003365.1, forward strand.
AAAAAAAGGTTAAGTAGAGTTGGACTCATCCAATTTATTGGAACAAGTAAGCTGTCAAAACGTAGAGATAATTATATATACATACATACATACATACATACATACATAGATATATATATATACATATATATATATATATATATATATATATATATATATATATATATATATATATTATTTCACATTTTGAAATTTGAAATCATATATAGCAATAACACTAAATTTTCTATAAACACAAAAATATTAGAAAAGACTTACTTTGCTATCAAAATTACACAATGCATTGCTTAGTAATCTTGTTTGGAGACTTATTTCTCTAAATTAGTACATCGAAACAAACATACAAGAATACAAGGTAATGAATAAAAGGTAATCTTGTTTGGAGAATTCTTAATAATCTTGTTTGGAGCTATGCATAAAAGGTAAAAATGATTTTTCAATAAAAATTACACAAGAATACAAGAATAAATTTTCATATTTTGGTCTCTTAAGCAACCAACATGAAACTTGAATTTCCCATGAACCTAGTTCCTTGGGTTTTCTATTTAATGTTGGGTCCTCATGTTTATTTTGAATAATACACTAGGTCCTCAAATTTGTTGTTGAGATGTAAACAATATGACAACAAGCTTAATATAGATGGTAAGAGGGAGCAATGCAATGGCATTGAGTGTTAATAATGTTTACTAATGATTTTAAATGATTTAATAGTGCATATACACCACATGTCCATATGAATTTCTCCTTTGAAATATTTTCCATGCATACCCATTCAATTTCCATAGTGAACCAAATTAATCATGCATTACCAATTGTCAACGTAAATCATGTTTATTGCAAGTTTATACATTACCAATTATCAATGTAAATCATCTTTACCATAGGTTTAGATAAAAAATGTATTTACCAAAGGTTTAGATGAAAATGTGTAAGCCTTCTCTCCATGAATACATCTCCAATGTAATAACATTGGTGATTTTATCTGAATTTCACTCTTTTACCTATTAGTCATAAGGGATAATAAATTAAATTTGACCATATAAACTCTAACATCTATCATAATAGATATCATTATAGCCCAAATTTACACCCTAGAGAAGTCAATAAGATCTTCTTAAATTTGGGATAACATAGAACTATCTTTGAATATAGGTAGATTGCTACAAGAGATAGATCTCTAGATTATGGGCTAGCTCCCTTGATCTATCTATTTAGGCTTCTCAATTACACTAGGATAATAAATTATTGGGGTGAAAAGGGAGGAAAAAACATGAAATTAACTTATACTAATGGAGGTGATACACCAAATATATCTCCACAAACATACTTGAACTTGAACTTGAACTATGAGGGTAAATTACTAAAACTAATCTCAACTCAAGGCTATTCTAGAAAAAGTGTTTCTATATGAAAGCAGATTGCCATGCATTTTTAAATGTGGATGAATATAAGGTCTGATCTTAGGCACTAATAATATTATTCACACTTCAAATACACCTAAAAATTACTTACACTTCATGAGACCTATTAGAAGAAATATTAGTTACACCATACATGCAAGATCAGAATGGAAGCAAGGAGAAATAATCATCACTTATCATCCAAGTGGACTACTTGACATACTTAGGAAAAAATTTTAGGGACTAAACCAACTCAATAATTTTATTCAAAGGAAAAAAATGATGTCAAACTAATAGGGCTTCAACATACCAATTGTGGATTCTCTACAATGCCAAAATGGATTCAATATATAGAGAAATAGGAGAAGAGAGAGAAAACATGAAATTGGAGAGTTACAATGCCAAGTGTAAAGTGTTGAAGACTGGTTAAAATGTAAGAGAAGTAGTTAGAAAATAGATCATGAGGTTCTCTTGGAAAAGTGTCTATCTAAAATATAATATCCTCCTAAAGTTGGCATCAAGATACTTCATTGTCCTTCTTGAAACTAGTCTTCTTGATGAGGAGTCTAATAACTATCTAGAACTACCTTGGAGGTCATTGAAACATATGCACTAACTTGAGAAGGTGGAAACATGATTGATGCAGGTTATACCCCTCCAACTCATAATCTTATCTTTTCCACTTGTTATTTACTTCCTTTTAATAACTTACTATCCCTCTAGGCCTAAACTCTCACATTATCACTGGGGTGACTTGCACATACTCAAGAGAGTTCATTGCAGAGATGAAAGACACATAATCAGAACTTCTTTTTCCTTTGGTCTATCATGTAGACCTCAAGAAGAATCAAAACCATACTTCTCATATTTAATTTGGTAGTTACCTTGCTTCTTACTATTCTATCCAAGACTGCTTATAAAAATCAGCTCAATAGAGGAGTTCCATACATGACTAAGGTGAGAATGGGGTTTCAAGAGTCAGAACAAATATCCACACACCCTCCACCATGAATTACACCCATTTATTCCTTTCTACATCTTCAAATCACCTCAAATATTGTAGAAGACACATATTTGACCCTTATGTACAAGTGATGGTACAGAATAATTGAGTGGTGTGGATCCTAAGAGAGTGCCACATATATTAAAATAATTTTCTAGAATAATTGACCCAATATGGGTTCATTTATCTTCATCTCTTTCTCATTGGGATCCTATGAGGGTTTTAGGTAGTTTATGTTTTTAGTAATGGTTCATAAAGGTTAGGCTCCTAACCTTTGAATTAATGCCACTAATTAAAAATACATGACTTCCATCAACTCTCCCTAAGTTATCAATACCCCATGCATAATATACAGGTGGGAGTGAAAGAAATTGTCTCTCGGGTAGCTAGTTATGCATTCTAGACACCCCTGAGACAAATTGAGGCCAAAGATGGACAATATGAGTTTTCTTATGAAAATTAATGAGTCTCATCAACCCTCCATTCTCCCATAAAATATCTCACATTACTTTAGAATATCACATGATCATAGGAGTGAAGTTATAATCCTGAGGTTCATGCCTAGTTCTAGGCCTCATATGCATAGACTAGGTTTTTTGAGTATGTGACCACCTATGAGTGGTTGTAGTGACTATATGAAATCCTCAACACTTTCACCTCTAATTAAATCCTAAACACCATACCATAATTCCTTAATACTATCATTCATCCTTTTACAATCAATGCACTAGGTCTGCAAGTTGCATTGCTTATAGGGTGTCTCAAATCAGTTGGCCTAATGACAATACTAACTGTGTAGCTACCTTCAAATGAAGTTAAATGAGTATTAGGATGCTTATTTTAGTGCTTGAATCACCTTTTATGATCTCTATGTATACTTGATTGGGCTTGAGGTAGTCACTTCATCATTTAAACATGTATATCATATACCAGCCATGCACAGGCCTATGTGTGCATTCCTAGATTAAATAGGGCTTAAGAACCTTTGACCAACCTTAATATATTCATATTTTCCTATTATAATCACATTAAAGTGTGATATTATCAATTTGAGAGTGATTTGTACATGGTCATCTCCATCTTACACCTGTTCCTACCAACCAAACCTGCATCTTTCATTAGCTTAAGGCTAGTCTGTCTCCTGAGTCAAACTATAGGTGATCATTAGGGAAGTCAAGAGATTTATGTAGGTGATGATACATGTTTGAGAAATATGTTTCACACTTTTGGTTTATCTTGAGGTCACTAGGACCATATCACACCTAAATGGACTCATTTCTTCCTTAAAACTATGTAATTATCCCTTTATCATTAATACACTATAGGTGTTACTTGCAATGTTCTAGGTTCATTTTGGATTCTTGAGACTGTATTTATCTGAGTACTTCCATTAGGATCTTGATTTATTTGAAAGACCATTTAACCATCATTCTCTCTTGACCTAACAACCTCCTCTTATATTAAGATTTTACCTCTAGGCATAAGCTGAAAGAATGAAACTGTTAGGCTTACCTAGACCTGATAGACTTTCACCATGAAATTACACTATGTGGAGAATAATCACTTTTTATATAAGTTAAGGTAAACATTCCCATTCTATAAATTTATTCAACTTTGTACCTTGCACATTTCTTCCACTCTATAAATATTGATCTCAGGTGTTTGATATTTAGCCCCATATTAGACTATCACCCTTGAGATCTCTTCAATGCAAACCTTCAATGGAGAATATAAAAACCCATGCTATAAGGGGTTGAAAAAAAGTGTATTACCCTTGACTTGAATCCACTCACATAAGGATAAACTCTGTAACTATCAAAAGACTATTCTCAACTTTCATTGGTGTTCACTTCTAGCACAAGGGGATGATTCTACCTATCTTCTATGGCCACACATGCCAAACTAGGTTGAATTCAATAATATATGGGTGGATATTCTCTACAAGTCTATGCGCATTATCTAGTTCACATAGACCAATCTCTAAAGTGAAACCCGATGATAAAAACTGAGCCATTAAGGTTGCATAGGCAATTTGGAGGTACCAATAATCTTAATGATTGTTCATAAAGCACATGACACCAATCCTAAAACTATGACCATAAAATGGAAGATCATATGGATCCTTAACATCCTCTAAGTTCACTCACTCCAAATCCTCTTCTCCAATCTGTACGAAATGAAATTTGTTGACCCTTTTTAAGCTATCCAAGGGAATGATAGGAGAGAGGAGAAGGTTTTTATTAGTTTTAGATTTTTTTAAACCACACAAGCCTAAAAATGACCTATGGGGTTTCCAAATACCTTCCTAAAGCATTCATACCTATATATGAGTCACCTCAATCTGTACAAACATCTGAAACTGACCTTTTTAAAGTGATCTTCTTTTATTTTATGTTGAACCTACAATAATTCATTTTCAAAACCTTCTTTGATCTTTATCAAACATGAAATACATTATATTGATTCTTAAAACATCTATCCTTTTGATAAAACCCATAAAATTCCTTAAAATATCCAAAAGGGTGGCCTAAAAGGACATTAAGAAAAATAGATAAATATGACAAAGGATAAAACATGTTGTATGATCCTCAAGGTATGAATTGACCTCATTTAGGACCATGGTGACCATTTTCAAACCTAAAGGACTTTATGGGAAGTTTAAACATGTATGGGTTGACTCAATTTGACTTGGGGTAAAATTTTGGTTAGCATTTTGGCAATTTTTAGGGGTAACGTGCTTGCTATGCTAAGGACTAGTTTTCTTGTCCTTCCATTGGGTAATGGAGTCACTCATATGATGAAATTGACACTGATATGGTTCTAAAAAGACTCCAAAATCACACGACCACACAACAATAAATGAACACATAAAACAAAACAACAAGGCACACACATGTGCTATCTAAGCACTTAGGGAAAACACATAAACAAATCCAACCAAACAATGTACCCAACACTTATGTAAAACACACACCTATCCTAATATATACAAGACCTCAAAACATTTGAGGTGAAGGACAAATTCTTTTTTTTTTCAACCAAGGTCAAAGACAATGTTTCTAGAATCACTGTTGCTCCATGAGAACAAACCATCATATGATAAATGTTTATCAATGAGAACTTGCTTATGAATATAATCAAATGACTTACCATTTTTGGAGCTTATGATATCTACAAGTATATCACTTTAAAATCTCATTAACACTCCATCTAGATTTCCTAGAGGTTTGTTTGATTTTATAGCTTGCTTGACTTTTATCATGTTCACTTGGCGCTCCTCAATCTGATCTTTGGGAGTCATGAAACCCTTCCCAATTTTAAATGTATTTGAATCATGATCTTTTTTTTGTTGGGAGTCATCAAGGCTATCTTCTGGTTTACCAAATACTTCATGGTCTACCAAAGTTGTTTTATACTTGGTAGAGATCCCATGCTCTTCTCTGTGCTCATTAGGTACATGATTGACCTCATCATCAGGTCTATATTCCTTTTGGAGAGTTGAAAACCTACTTACCTCTTCAAACTTTTGCATTATTTCATTAAATTATTGCCACATATCATCTACATTTTCTCAAGGTTCATGCTCATGAATATCATCTTATTTGGCAATAAGAACTGAATGTTCACTAGAACTATCATGCTTTGTTATAGCTAGAATATCAACATCATCATCCATGTATATAAGGTAGTTACCCCATGCAACCTATCTTACAGTGTCATTATAATGCCTCATGATACCCATCACATTCTTCATGGAGGATGTATGTACCAAGACCTATTTCTTCAATATGCTCATATGGATCAATTACATACTACTTAACTCCCCATTCATCAAGGTATAATTTTTCTATGCCATCAAGAGGTGTTATAGGTTCTTGATCACGAGGATGATCTTCTTCATCACTGATATTAAAATTCATGTTTGATATATTAAGCACATATGGATCTATATGAAATTTAGATAGAGGTTCATATTTTATTGATACTTTATCACCATACCTAGTCTTAAATGACATATTAAACCAATCTAAAGTCAAGTATCCTCCATTCTTAGCAGTAAAATCTATTGACAAGCAAAGGGCAATGTAAGGTGGCACATCCACAACCACAACATCTTGAAAAATAGTGAAAGTAGGACGAACATGAATAAAAAGTTTCAAACCTTTGATTATGTCAATTATCTTAGAAACTGACCCATCTAGTTGTAACATTCCCTTGGAATGAGGCTCATACTTCAAATTTAACTTATCAGCTACTTGCTTGGGTATGACTGAAGTACCTACTCCACTATCAATCAAATAATTATGAACCAAAGCATATCTAATGATGATAGAGAGATAAAATGGAGGATGTTTATCTATTTTCTCAATTTTGTTTAGTTGTCCCTCACTATGCTTCAATGTGTTGTCAAGGCTACCCCTTTCTCACTAGGCTGCTTGGTTGCCATGCTGAGTTTGGACAACTCTTCTTGGAGCAGGTATGCTTGTCTAAGTATTTTTAGTGTATCCCACATTGATACACTTACATGAGCCTTGTTCATCTACTCTAAAATGTTAGTGAAAGATTTAATAACCTTATCTTAGCCACCAATACGAATTGTGCTGCCTATAACTTAAGAATTTTGAGGTGTGAAATAACTCTTAGCATTCTAAATTATTTGATCTACTTGTGATTTTAAGACTTATTGATGCACCTAGATGTATCAACAGGTTCATAAAGTGTTTAATAAACACTTCTCATTTATGGATTTGAATAATCCATTACATGAGTTATTTTTTGTGATCTTCTTGAGATCTATGGTGTAGCAGCCAAGCCAAATGACTGTTTCACAAATTTATATTTGTTGGTGGTTGGGAGCCACCATGGTCCTAAATATTTATAAAGATGAAAGTAATCTAAACTAAATCCTATGAATGATGTCTAAAACCTAAAGTCTAAACCATGAGTTAACGTGGATATTTACAATGACAAGCTAAACTAAAGTGATTTGGTCAAAAAAAGGAGCAAAAGGAAGGTTAAGGCAGAAAGAAGGTGTTGCTAGTCTTTATTTCAGACATTATGTCAAATTTCAAAGTTCATCTAAATATGCATTTAACCAATATATGTCATAAAGTATCTAAGCTCAAATCACACCATACATTAGGAAAACATCTAAGGATATCATGAAAATATGCAAATAAGAGCTAGATTATTTTAAAGATTTCACCCCTACAAGCAAACAAAATTAGTCCAAATGTAAGAAGAGTAAAGAAAGTGAAGCAAACCTATGAACATTCAACTAATCTAACGTTAACAAAAATTAGAAACTTTGCATTCAAAGATACACATCTAGAATCCATAAGAACCATTTAGATCTGAAACTTAAACCAAAAAACTGAGGAAGCAACCATGATAAAAAACACATAGACAAATATTGGAAAAACTTTGTAGAATTATTTACTTGTACTGCTTGCTCCAAGTTTACAATGTAATTTTGACTCTAAGAACTCACCCCTTTTTACAAATGGTAATAGCTTTTTTATATAGAGAATTCATGAGATATGCCAGTCATTCCTTCTCAACATACAATTAGACAAGTGTTAACATGCAACTAGACAAGTGTCATAAACAAGTATCCCTTTACAAATGCTTCAGGACCAATAACCTTCTTTAATTGTGAGTAATAGGCCACATGTTTTATAAGTTGTGCATGCCTTTATAAAAAATATCCTTTATCTAAATTAACTGTGAGACCCAATGGCTAATAATAAGTATAACTCAAGTGTCAAAGATCTATGTTTTTTGTCTATGTGGTAATTCCATGGCATCTTTATGGCATCCCTATGGAATTTTCATGGTGCTTTACTCATTAATATTTAAAAAAATGATCATTGCCTTTTGAAAATTCTATCCTCATCTCACGCTATCTAATTATCCTGGCACAGATCAATGTAGACAATTGATCTCAATCCAAAAGATCAAACACCATTGGATGTTTTGATATATTCCTTGAAGTCATGACACTTTTCACTACCACATTTGTTCCTGCTCATTTGAATTGTCAACCTCTGTTTTGTACCATCAGAGCTTGACTGGCCATATTGACACACTCTATTGGATCTTGATCCACAAGGTCAAACAATATTGGCTATTGAATGTTATTTGGCTATGGGTATGACACTTGTCACCTCACTATCTTGAGGCTCTGTTGAAACCTTGAATTAATATGCACTGCAAGATTATTTCTACCAAAATGAACGTGCATCATTGATCAAGATTCTTGATTTATTGACTTTATCTCATATTGTCCAATCAACTCTGCCCAAGCAAATGTGCACCATTGGATTTTGATCTATTAGGTTGGGCATGATTGGTTCCTATAGATAATGAAGATAATAAATTTAGAGCTCGAGAAATATATAAAACTTAATCTAAAGTCTTAAACTAAGGTTTTTTATTCGTATTAATAAATCTGAATAAATTTTTAGGCTAAAGTCTTTAAGCTAAGTTTTAAGACATAATAAAAGGGACCCTACGATTAATAAAATCAACTTAGCCTAAAGTTTTTGGTGAAATATTAGGTACCATACATTAGTCAGACCATGCCAATAATAAAATAGACCAAGGTTTCATGGGACATAAAGAGACCAAGCATACTATTTTTAGACTAAGGTTTGGTCATGTTAAAAAACATGACTAAGCCTTAGGATAAAAATTAAGCTAAGGCCAGGGCACAAATAATTTTTCCCATGCAAATTATTCCCATGAGAATTTGAATTTAATTCAAAGGGAGATAGGTTAAAACATTAGACTAGGGTAATGTGAATAAGGGTTCCAAGATGCTCAAACATGAATTTAATTTGATTCTTGATAGACCAAAGGCTAGTAGAAGGCCAAATTAACATTAAAATTTGAAATCCTAGATATTTAAAATATGAAAACCTATATATTGTCCATTTTAGATGGAATCTATTAATCTTATAACCTAAAACATAGAGATCTAATGTTATCAAATTTAGATAAGATCAAACTAGAATCATGTATAAATATGCCAATCTAACCATGGTGTGGATGATCTACAAATAAATATAATGTGTAAAACACTCCAATGGTACTTTGTGTTGGTTGAATATTTTGTAAATCAACGTAATGATAAACAAAATAGTTTTGATTAGCCAAAGTAGGAAGATTAGTCATCCAAATGTGTAGTTTTACCACATCAGAAAGACACTGATCTCTCCTCTCATCAAGGGGAGGTTCCCTGTAGGTATGCTATATATATATATAAACAGAAAATAATACTCATGGGTAGGACAAACCATCCATCTCTCTTTCTTCAGAGATGATGCACGTGGATCAAAGGAAAAAACTCAGGGGAAATGACAGACAATACTCCTCTTCTTTCAGAAGTACTATTCAGCAAACCACAAGAATACTCCTGGTAGTTACAACAAAATGTAGCAAAGGATGTAATAACCAAAAAATCGAGATGCAACACAAAGTCTTCACCTGGATTGCTCAAGAGTAAGATACGAAGGACAATGAGGGCACAAAGTCACCTCAAGGTCCTTTACACAGAAATGAAAAGAAAACACACTAAAGGCAATTATGGGGGCACAAAGTCTCTCCAAAGTTGACTCTTTAGGATACCTTCTTGACTACTGTCACTAATTCTACTTGTTGAATTAAAGGAATAGAAGATATATTGAAGAAAAAGACATAAGAACAATTTCCTCAATAACAAAGATATTACAGCACAAAGTCTGAAAAACCACTTGCTTTCTTATTCCAGTAACAAAATATGATTGACAATCTAAGCTCAAAGTCTCAGTAATTCCTTACAATTTGGGCAAATTTTCATTCTAATTGTCAAAAAAGAGATCCTTATTACAATAGAAGAAAGTCCCTTATATAGCCTCTTCAAGAAGGACTCGGGAACAATAAATACATCATTTTGCGTTAGAATCTGTTAAGAAGACACGTTGAAACTTAGGGGCATTTTTACCCATTTGATTTTGTCAATGCAGGGAAATAAGTCACGCTTATTGAAAGTTTGCAACTTTCAATGTCCACCTGGTGATTTGATCTTATCTTCATCATTCATCCTTTTCTGATTAATTGAATTGGGTTGTGGATTTAGTTTGCTGTTCTGTTCCTTCTCCGCTTTCTACTAGTCTTGGCCTTGAAATCTGTGAGTGTATTCTAGTCTGTATGTTTAAAGGATCAACGGCTAGTTCAATGTGTTGAATTTGACATTTTTGGGCACGTCATTCCTTTGTCCTCTTTTGGATTTTCTATTTGGCACTTTTTCGAATTGAACTTGCCCTTTTGGGCCTTAAGAAATGACCCATTTTGAGTCGGGAAGAGCCTCCCACAAGGGTATCTACCCTTCAGGCAGTCTTTGAATGGCCTTTGGGCTTCTTCAAGCAGTCTTTGAATGGCCTTTGGGCTTCTTCAGGAAACTCTTTGAACTTTGGCAATGAACCAACTGTTGAACCGTTCCATTGAACCATGGCTTTGAACCATTCTATTAAACCAAAGCTTTGAACCATGTGTTTGAACTAACTGTTGAACCAAGGCTTTGAACCTTTTTATTGAACCAAGACGTTGAACTAAGTTTTGGTTCAATAGTTCAAACAAAGCCTTGAACCGACTGACGAACTGTTTGATTGAACCAAAGAATGAATCAAAGTGTTGAAACAAATCGGATGAACCAAATGTTGAAAAAAAGCATTGAACTGCTTGATTGAACCTACCTTCGAACCATTTGATGTTGAACCAAAAGATGAACCAAACATTGAACCTGATGCTGATGCTTGTTGATGGAAATTTCTATTTGAACCAAGGCGATGAACCAATTCTAAAAATAACCAATTGTTAGAAACCAATTCTTTTGATTGAACCCACCTACAGAAGTCGTGAAGCCCATTGAACTTGTAGAAATGAGCTTGTTTGCAGAGTCCGTAGATTTCTGAAAAGCTTGAAAAATGAGGAATTTGAATGCCCAAGACAAATTTTGGAAAGGGAAGAGATAATTTTGGTCTGTAGGACCAAAAATAATTCAAATGTTGTCCTAAAAATAGCTGATATTTTTGGGGGACAACAGCTGGCTCCAGTTAGGAAACTTCTATCAATTGCAAAAAGAATTGAAAGGAGTAGAATCCAGAATCTCCAGTGTCTTCATGTGTACCATTGGGTTATGGAGTCATGCTACCCATAAATGAAAGGCTTCAAAAATGGAAACAAATAAAACAAAATAGAATTAAAAACTATACAAATATACATATATACATATGCAATGATCTGATACTTCAAGAGTTGAAGTGTTTCAGATGCTACCCATTGTGGGGTAGAGAAAAGAGTGTGCCATATTGATATTTCGTTAGAAATTTATTTTCACCAATGTGTTGATGAATTATTAATGGGCCTTTCCAAAGGGAGTCAAACTTTCCATGCATCCCCTTTGGTTCTCTCCTTTTGTCCCACAACAGGACTTGAACTCCAATCTAGAAATCATGATTTTTGGCCTTCTAGTCAAAGAGTTTCTTTACCAGACTTTGATGAGCAGCAATTCTGTCTACCACCATGGTTCTCTGTTCCTCCAGCTCAGTCAGGTGCATGATTCTTTTATCAAGAGAGCTTTCATATGTCTGATTTTCAATTGCCTTTGCCAATTTCAAGGCTGGCAATTCTAAGGTGATTGGTATCTCAACATTGATACCATAAAGAAGTTGAAAAGGAGACATACCAATTTCCCTCTTTAGTGTAATTTTGTCTGCCCATAGAGCATCAATCAATAATCAGAAGAGTGATTGTCATTTGCCAGCTTCTTGATAATAGTTACCAGATTTTTATTGCTAGATTCAGCTTGTCCATTCCCTTGTGGAAAATAATCAAAAGAGTGAGAGAGTGTAATTCCATAATAGAAACAAAATTGTGTAATTTCCTGAGAGGTGAAATAGGCTACATTATCAATAACAATTTTGATTGGAACTCCAAACCTAGAAATGATATTCTCTTTGAGAAAGTTGCATACAACTTCTGAAGTAGCATGCTTAGTTGGGATTGCTTCTACCCACTTGGTGAAATAGTCAGTTGCTTTAAGGACATAATCATGTCCATCACTTGAAGATGGGTTTATGGTCCCAATAAAATCAAGTCTCCATTATTGGAAAGGTTCTTCTATGATCACTGGCTTGAGAGGCATAACAGCTAACTTGGGTCTTCCAACAAATTGCTAACAGAGTTCACTTTTTCTCACCCACTTATGTGCATCTTGAAAAAGAGTTGGCCAATAATCTTGGCTCATAGAATCTTGTGAACAGTCACAGAAGTAGAAAAATTTCCTCCACAGGCCAAATTATGGAAAGATTTCAAAAGCTAGGTTTGCTGCTCCTTGTCTACACAACGAAAGAATACTCCATCTATGTTTCTCTTATACATGCCATTATCTCAAAGGACAAAATTGGCAGCTTTCAACTTGATAGTCCTCTTTTCTTTGTAAGACAAATGAGAAAGACATTCACCATAAGTTAGGAAATGAGCGATACCTGAATACCACTCATTAGTAGTAGAGACAAAAAAGACTATTGGAGTCTCTTCTACTTCAATTTCTTCACGCTGTGTGTCTTCTGGCTTATTGTCAGCAATTAATTGGCATAGGCCTTTACCCCTGACCAAATTTTTTGGCTTGATGTCTAGACCAAAGTCTTGGATCTTTGCAATCCAATAACCTCTTTTCGTGCCAAACTCCTGCTGAGTTAATATAGACTTGACTGTAGTATCAGGCACTAGGGCAGTAGTATGTGAATTCAAAATATAGAAGCGGAAATGTTTGACTGCTTTCACCAAGGCATAAGCATGCTTCTCTATATTTGAATATTTCATCTCATGAGTTTTGAGAGGGCAACTCATGAAAGAGATAGGAGATTCCATAACTTCCTTGTCCTGTTGAACAAGAATCACTGAAAGAGTGTGTTTAGATGCATAGCTGTATATGATGAAATCTTTGTTGTAATCTGGGTAAAATAAGGTAGGGGCGTGAGCGATGGCGGTTTTGATATCTTGAAATGCTGATTTACCTTTTTTAGTCCAGCTGAAGACAGTCTTCCCTTTCATCATGTTCACAATATGTCTAGTCTTCTCAACAAATTTAGGGATGAATCTCTGTAAGAAATTCACTTTTCTAAATAAAGAATGAACAACATTCTTATTTGTAGGTAGATTAAGCTCTTGAATAGACTTGACTCTGTCTAAGTCAATCTTTATGCCTTCTTTAGACATAATGTGTCCAAGGAGTTTGCCCTCTGTTACTCCAAAAATAGACTTTTTAGGATTTAAGGAAATACCATTCTGGCGGCAGCACTCCATCACTTGTTGTAGGTGGCATACATGATCAAATCAATGCTTTGAAAAGATAGTTAAATCGTCAAGGTATACCACTATGAATTTGCCAATCTCATCTTTGAAAGCCAAATCCATAGCTCTCTGAAAAGTAGCACCAACATTTATTAGACCAAAAGGCATTCTCCTATATGTAAATGTACCCCAAGGCATGGCGAATGCAGTCTTGTGTTGGTCTGCTTCACCAACTTCAACTTGATTATAACCTGAGAAGCCCTTTAACATTGATAACATCTCTGTACCTATCACTGTTTGAAGCACTTGATCCATAATTGGCAAAGGATAATTATCCTTCAAAGATGCTTGATTCAGATTTCTGAAATCTACACAAATGCAAATTTCACCATTCTTCTTCCTTACAGGAACTATGTTTGAAATCCATGTAGAATGATGTATTGGGAAGATGATTCTAGCATTTAACATCTTTTGTATCTCAGACAAAATAGTACCTGATATTTTTGGATTATACTGTCTAGATTTTTGCTTGTATGGCATTGAGTCGGCCTTGAGAGGAATGTTATGGTAGATTTCATCTGGTCTGAGAGACTTCAAGTATTCATAAGAATATGCTAAGACATACATGTATTGACAGAGTAAAGAAGTGAACTTGAATCTTTCTTCAGGGGTGCAACACTTACCAATATTGATCATCTTGGGATTTTCTTCAGTAGACAGATTCACTTGATCGAATCCTTGAGAGAAACTTGAGTCTATTTGCTGTTGTTTAATGAATCTATCATGTTTGTCAAATAGCTTTTCAAGAGAAACTAGGCCTTTGGGAATTTTGTTTCCTTTCAGCTGCAATAATTCTTCATTTATATTTGAGCTGAATTCAGACACAGATTCATTCTTCTGAGGTTCACTACCTTCAAAACATAGCTGTTCAAAATTATCTTTTCATTCTAAGAAGGCAATGATTTGGTGATCATCATTGAACACTTGCCAATGATCATCATTGTCAGGAACACTTGGTCTATAAACTAGCTCAATGGTATACCTATCTTCTTTGAAATTTGAATGAAGAACTAAGAGAGTTCCTGAAACAACAAGTGCATCAGCTCTGTCATTAGACTCTCTAGGTATGAAAAAAATGTTGAAAGCATCAAAACTTTCAATTTGGTCTTAAACCAAGTTATGATAGTGGCGTAATCTTTCATTCTTAGTTTGGTATAAATTCTTCACTTGACAAACTACTAATTCAGCATCCCCTTTGGCATGAAGAAATTTGATGCCTTTTTCTTGAGCAGCCTTCATGCCCAGCAACAAAGATTCGTATTCAGCTGTATTATTAGTGTTGTTGAACTGTAATTTGTAAGATGAAGGGAACATATCTCCTTGAGGAGATATCAAAACAATCCCAACCCTTGAACTGGTAGAAGAACAGCTGCCATCAAATTCCAAAGTCTATATTTCATCTGATATTGAATTTTCTTTAGACTTTCCTTCATAAAAAATGGAGAATCCTTTTTGGTCTGTACTACAGCGTACCAATTTTTTTGTTGTTCTTGTTGAACTAATTTCTGAGTTGATACTTTCAGGTGTTTCATGGACTTCATCTGTAGACAAAAAATAATTACCCATACCTGCAGATTCAAAAAGAATTTGAGCTTTGGGGGCTGATGTCTGAGTGACCACATATTTTGCTTCCTTTTCAGGGAGAAATCTCTTCATCACACCTTGGATAGGGATCCTTGCCTCAGATAGATCCATGCTTAATTCTCCTCCCACATCCTTGCAAAAATTTCATCCAAGCAAAATGCCATAAGATGCTGGGACGTCAGCCACCAAGACAGTCATCTTGATTCTCTTGTTTGGGAAGGCTGCAAATGCAAATTTGGCATCTTTGATTTGTCCCAACAATGGTACTTGATTATTCTCCATGGAGAAACATCTCCCAAATGTCTTGGTTAGTGTGAGATCAAGGGATTCAGCCACTTTAGTAGGCATGACATTGTCTGAAGCTCTAGAATCAATGATGTAATTATTCAGCTTATGTCCATTTATCAGCAATGTGACATAAAAAGGTTCAGTCCTGCCAGGAGCAGCAGGGTGAGTGATGACAAGGTTATTCCTGGTGGGTGCATTTCTGGTAGCATCATGTGTCACTTTGGGAATCATTCGTTCAACAGGGATGTTTTGATTTTTAACACATTGAACCAGTTTGTCTAACTGCTCAGGATGGGACTGTAGAAATTCAAATTTAGACATTTGAATTTTGGTTCTCTTTATATGGTCAATGATATCAAATGTCTGGAATGAGCTAGGAGCAGAGGATGGGAGTTCATCCTTTTGATTTTTTAAAGGGGGAGGATTGGACTGCGAAATTGAAGTAAAAAGCGTAGAGGCATTTGGGGTACTTACCTTTCTTGAAACCATGGGGTCCTTTGGCTAAAAAGGAAGAGTGGATCCCCACTTAGCAATTGAAACTACAGATTGAGGTCGCTCCTCTACTTTCTTTTTATTAGCTTGTTGAGCTGATTGATTCTTAGACTGGGTAAATATAACATACAACCCTTCAACTGCATGACCTTCACTTCTGGGTTCATCTTGATAGTTGAGGAAACCAATATGGGAGTCGCCAGCTAATTCTTCTTCTTCCTCAGTGAAGAGATTAGCATCATCTTCAAGATTTAACTTGGACTGGAATGAAAAATTTGCTTCAGCTTCAAGATATCCAACTACTGAGTTGTTTGGAGGTGCTTCAAGGGTGAGATTCCTCTATGGGGGAGGAAGGCAATTTTGTTGTCCCTAATTCCTAGCAGCATTGCCTTGGTATGCTTGATTCTAGAATGTCCTTTTGGGCATATCTCTATATGCAAGAATAAATGACATCCCTTGCACCATTTGCTTTCTGAGAGCTAGCATTTCATTTGCTATATTTTGTACCATTAGGTCAGTAGTGATTGTAGGGGAGTACTCAAAAGATGAAGAGGATTTACCTTTATTAGGGTCTCTCCTTATCTTTTCTACCAAGATAAGATCATCTTCTACCTTAGTAGCCAAGTCCTGAGCAGCAACAAGGTCTATGTGTCTGGCCCGTCTCAACAAGAAACTCACTTCAGGTAGTTGTGAGTTGATGAAGAAGCATTTGAGGTTCTGAGGTGTTGACTGAGCAGCCATGGGAATCCTATGCCACAGCTTGTCTAACCTAGCAATAAAATCCCTCATAGGCTCATGAGGCTCTTTCTTCATCTGAGTGAGCTAGGCCAGCAAGGCATGTGCATCTTCTGCAGGCTTCAACTTGGCTTCAAATTTGTCTTTTAGAGTGTCCCAATTAGTCACTAACCTAGCCTGCAAGTGGTAGAACTAGTCTGCAATAGTGCCTTGTAGTGTCTCCACGAATAGCCTGACTGCTATATCTTCATATTCCACCCCTATTACCCTGCAGGCTATGCTAAAAGCTGCAATGTGTTCATCTAGATGAACCTTCCCATCACCGAAGAATTTAGGGAAATTCTTCCTTAAACTGGGTGGAAGCTCATGCAAAGGTGGAGTCAAATTCAGGGGACCAAAAGAATTACCCTAGGGTCCTTGAGCCATGATTTGATTATGCAAAAGTGGGATCACTAATCCAGGTGGAGTGTGGGTAGGCAAGGCTCGACCAACAGTTCATCCAAGGTGAGATTGTGGAGGAAACAACTCAAAATTACTCTACTGCACCAACTCAAAAGTAGGGTCAATAACACCTTGATATTTTTGGCTTTTGGTATATCATGGAGTTGCCAAATTGTAGAACAAAAATTGGAAAAGAGCAGAATCTGCTTCAGCTTGAAGTTTGAGACTTCAAACTGTGCGCTCTTCCTCAGTGGAGTCACCAAAAACTATTGGTTGAATATTTTGTCAATCAGTGTACTGATAAATAAAATAGGTTTGATAAGCCAAAGTAGGAAGATTAGTCATCCAAATATGTAGTTTTACCACATTAGAAAGACACTGATCTCTTCTCTCATCAAGGGGAGGTTCCCTGTAGGTATGCTATATATATAAATAGAAAATAATACTCATGGGTAGGACAAACCATCCATCTCTCTTTCTTTAGAGATGATGTGCATGGATCAAAAGAAAAAACTCAGGGGAAATGATAGATAGTACTCCTCTTCTTTCAGAAGTACTATTTAGCAAACCACAAGAATACTCCTGGTAGTAACAACAAAATGTAGCAAAGGATGTAATAACCAACAAATCGAGATGCAACACAAAATCTTCACCTGGATTGCTCAAGAGTAAGATATGAAGGACAATGAGGGCACAAAGTCACCTCAAGGTCCTTTACACAGAAATGAAAAGAAAACACACTAAAGGCAATTATGGGGGCACAAAGTCTCTCCACAGTTGACTCTTTAGGACACCTTGTTGACTGCTGTCACTAATTCTGCTTGTTGAATTAAAAGAACAAAAGATATATTGAATAAAAAGACATAAGAAAAATTTCCTCAATAACAAAGATATTACAGTACAAAGTCTGAAAAACCACTTGCTTTCTTATTCCAGTAACAAAATATGATCAGCAATCTGAGCTCAAAGTCTCAGTAATGCCTTACAATTTGGGTAGAGTTTCATTTTAATTGTCAAAAAAGAGATCCTTATTACAATAAAAGAAAGTCCCTTATATAGCCTCTTCAAGAAGGACTCAGGAACAATAAATACATCATTTTGCATTGGAATCTGTTAAGAAGACACACTGAAACTTAGAGGCATTTTTACCCATTTGATTTTATCAATGTAGGGAAATAAGTCACGCTTATTGAAAGTTTGCAACTTTCAATGTCCACCTGGCAATCTGATCTTATCTTCATCATTCCTCTTTTTCTAGTTAATTGAATTGGGTCATGGATTTAGTTTGCTATTCTATTCCTTCTCTACTTTTTGCTGGTCTTGGCCTTGAAATCTGTGAATGTATTTTGGTATGTATGTTCAAAGGATCAACGGCTAGTTCACTATGTTGAATTTGACATTTTTGGGCACGTCATTCCTTTGTCCTCTTTCGGCTTTTCTGTTTGGCACTTTTCTGGATTGAACTTGCCCTTTCGAGCCTTAATAAATGACCCATTTTGAGTCAAGAAGAGCCTCCCGCAAGGGTATCTACCCTTCGGGCAGTCTTTGAATGGCCTTTGGGCTTCTTCGGGAAACTCTTTGAACTTTGGCGATGAACCAATTGTTGAACCATTCCATTGAACCTTGGCTTTGAACCATCCTGTTGAACCAAGGCTTTGAACCATGTGTTTGAACTAACCATTGAACCAAGGATTTTAACCTTTTCATTGAACCAAGATGTTGAACCAACTGTTGAACCAAGTTTTGGTTCAACGGTTCAAACAAAGGCTTAAACCGACTGAACAACCGTTTGATTGAAATAAAGAATGAATCAAAGCATTGAAACAAAGTAGATGAACCAAATGTTGAAACAAAGCATTGAATCACTTGATTGAACTTGCCTTTGAACCATTTGACGTTGAACCAAAGGATGAACCAAAATTTGAACCTGCTGCTGATGCTTGCCGATGGAAATTTCTATTTGAACGAAGGTGATGAACCAATTCCAAAAATAACCAATTGTTAGAAACCGATTCTTTTGATTGAACCCACCTAAAGAAGTCATGAAGCCCGTTGAACTTGTAGAAATGAGCCTATTTGCAGAGTCTGTAGATTTTTGAAAAGCTTGAAAAATGAGGAATTTGAATGCCCAAGACAAATTTTGGAAAGGGAAGAGATAATTTTGGTCTGTAGGACCAAAATAATTCAAATGTTGTCCCAAAAATAGCTGAATAATTTTTAAGACTCTATGAATGATTTTTTAATGATTAGATATGTTTTTTTTAATATAATGCATGCTATATTAAAAAACAAAGTGATTTTATATGACTAAAAGATACACTGTACCTTTTTAATTGTTTGTTCCTAGGATTACAATATAGAAAATATGCATGTGAGTGTTTGCCAAAATGGAAGCTTAGCTTGTCTCCTCATTACATTATTACCCTTAGGTAATTATGTGATCATAGTATACTATCTTTTAATTATTCCCTCAGCAACTTGCATGCAATCATGATGTCCTGCAAAGGACTGGAGTAGTGGTATGAGAGACTATTTTCATCCTTGCACAAGGTGGTTGCTAAAGATATTTGTTTTTTATCCAAGTCATATCCCTTATGAACATGGAAGATGGAGGGTGATGGAATTTGTTGCTCTTGATCTCCTCTACATGACCTTGCTGATAGTTTGTTTCTCTTATGTCTTACTGCTAGTGAATGATGATGTTTGCTGATGGAATCTTTGTCTAGTGAAATTTTAATTTGGTAAGCAATCGGGTTATCAAAATTGGGACCTATGGGCCAGAAAAGATCCCAATATTTCTTATTGATAGAGTGAAATTATTTTCCATGAAGTTAATAGAAGTTGAGAATGGTTCTTTTTGTATTTTGTAGTCATAAATTCTCATCTGCAACACTCCAAATAGAGATTGGAAGTGTATGCTTTTGTTGTAACACTTACTTTGTTATTTAGGGGTATGGTCATTCCTTAGAAATGTTTGAATTTTCTAATCTAAGCTTTCTTCACTCCTCTATCTTGTCTATTATTTTCCATGAATTTTTTAATAGCCCATAGCCAAAGCGATAGCTCATAGTTTTTGAGAAATTAACCTGTAGCTACTAGAGAAGTGTATATAGGGGTTAGGATGTACCTACAACAACTATATGTTGAGCCCAGATCCACTATAAAGTTATGCTCAATGGTGATGAAGGTACCTATAATAAATATAAAATATCTCATAATAACTGAAGGAATTCCTTCATTGACAAAGGTGCCTGCAGTAATGGTGAGGGTGCCTATAGCAGTTACAAAAAATGGATGTTGCCTATAATAGTTATAAAGATGCCCTCAACAACTCTAGAGGTACCTATAGCCCCCTTTTTCTAGAGTTGTTTCTTTCCCATAGAAATTATAAGTTGAACCTATAACTACTGAAGATTGAGGTTAGAAGTAATTGGAAGGAAAGATGTGTTATAAGAAGATGAGCAGTTTTGCTCAAAATGATTCCATATTATCCATTTTTGGTTTTTTACCCCTAAATAGTTAGCAAGTTGGTTTTTTATTTAGGCCCTTTTTACAGTTTTAGGTAGCCATCAAGCTAGTTTTCTCCCTAGAAATTACCAACAACACCCAAAAGGGTTTTCATTGTTGGAATTTTTGAACCTGTAGCTATTGAAGATTGAGGTTGGAAGTAACTAGAAGGAAAGATGTTTTATAGGAAGATGAGTAGTTTTGCTCAAAATGATTCCATATTATTCATTTTTTATTTTTTACCCCTAAATAGCTAGCAAGTTATTTTTTTATTTAGGCCCTTTTTATAGTTATGATCAACCATCACACTATTTTTCTCCCTAGAAACTACCAACAATGCCCAAAAGGGTTTTCATTATTGGATTTTTTTAAATTCTAATTATTGCCTATAGTAGAATGTTTATTTTGGGTCCTTGCCATGTTAGCTATGAGTTTGACTATTCAAGGACTATACAAATATCTCAGTCTTCATGCTAGAGGAGGGATAAAATATCCTCCTCTCTTTCATTTACTTATTGGTTGATTCTCCTTGTAGCTAGGGAGACATCATGCTGACCTAACACATTATTGAATCCATTTTGTAATTGCTTGTGTACCTGCTTAGTAAATTCCTCCTGAGTGAGTGGTTTTTTTTACAATTTCAACTTATGGCCATTGATCAGTAGATGAAATGTTATCAAATCAATGGTTCAAAGTTGCACTACTCCATTTTCATGAACATGCTCAATCTAAAATGGACCAATCCATTTAGTCTAGAGTTTGCCCTTATGATCCTTGTATTTTGAATAAAAAAGAAGGGACCAATCTCTTAAATTAAATTACTTGGTCTTAATATACCTATCATGCCATCTAATCCACTGTTACTATACAAGTTCTATGTTATACAATGCTTACTATCTGTATTCATCTAAGGTATTAAGTTGCATAAGCCTTTATTTTTGTGATTCAGATATATCCATCCCAAGTTATAGTGTCATCCATAAGGTCTTATGCTCAAATTCAATTGGAAATATAGGTTTCTTCCCATAAACCAACTCATATGGGGTGAAACCTATAGTGGTCTTACACATGATTCTATATGTCCAAATAGCTTCAAGAATTCTAGCCTCCCAATCCTTACGAGACATACTAACAGTCTTAGTCAAAATATTTGCTAACTCCCTACTGGTGACTTCCACCTATCCATTAGACTATGGATGATATGGAGTTGATTTCTTATGCCTAATCTCATATTGTTAGACCAGGGTCGTAATTAAACCAATAGTAAATTATGGTCCTTGATCAGTGACTATATCTCATTGCACACCATATATTTTGAATATTTATTTATAGAGAAAAGCTACCACCTTTTCATCCCTGACATGTGTAAGAGCCTTTACTTCCACCCATTTAGTGACATAATCAATACATACAAGGATGTACTCTTTGTTATTTGATTTTGGATCAAAAGGTCCTACAAAATTTAGGTCCCATTTGTCAAATGGTTCAAGGACCATTTGAAGCTACAAATGCATCTCATCTGAATGTGTGGGTCTCCCCATACATTGACATCTATCATAATGAGATGTATAAATTATTGCATCTTGATGGATTGAGGGTCAATAATACCTTATATTCAAAATTTTTACTATTGTACGTTTTGCTGCAAAGTGCCCTCCACAAGGTTCATTATGGCAAGCTTTGAGGATATCTAAAAATTCATCTTCTCTGAGACATATTTTGATGATGGAGTCAAGTACAGTATAGAAAAGGAATCTAGACAAACAAAAATACCTTTCACTTTTCTGAATCAAAACTCTTTTTTATTTAGGGAGGAAGTGCTATGGACGTAGCCCTATTACAAGGTAGTTAGCAATATCAACATACCAAAGTGTGGTAAGGGAGAGAGAGAAGAGGTGCTCATCAAGAAATGAGTCATCTAATATGGTAACCTCTTAAGGGGATTGTAGTCATGATAGGAAGTTAGCCATGACATTATCCTTACCAAACTTATCTACAATAGTTAGATCAAATTATTCTAATAAGAAGAGCCATCTTATCACTCTGCTTGGGACAACTGGTTTATTCATAAGGTACCTAATGGCTACATGGTTTGTATAAATAAAGGCTTGGTAACCTATTATGTAGTGACAAAACTTATTGATATCATAAACTAATATCAAAAAATCTTTTTTAGTGATCGTGTAATTTAATTCTATTTCCTGTAGGTTCTTGCTTATGAAATATATGGCATAGTTGAGTGCTTCCTATTTTTGGCCTAACATAGCTCCCAAGGTAGTATCTGAAGCATATATATGAATATGGAAGGGAAGATTCTAATCAAGACCACATATAACTAGGGTGGTGGTCAATAATTCTTTCAATTTCTTGAAGCCTACATCATAAGTAGGAGTCCATATGAATTCAACATCTTTAGTCAGGAGAGTAAACAATAGTGCTGCTACTTTACTAAAATTGTTGATAAATCTTTTGTAGTAACTAGCATGTCCTAGAAAACTTTTAACATCCTTCTATTTTTGAGGTACATGAAATTTTTTCTATTATGCTGAGTTTTTTAGGGTCAACATTAATTCCTTCAGCAGATACATGGTGGCCTAGGACAATACCTTCTATTATTAGCATGTAACATTTATTATGGATTAATGACAAATGGTTTTACTAATAGAATTAAAAAACTTTCTTCAAGTTCTTCTAGCACTCATCAAATATTTCTCCATAGATAGTGACATTGTTCATGAATATTTCTACACATTTATTGGCCAGATTTGAAAAGATACTCAGGACAACCCTCTAAAATGTTGTAGGAGCATTGCATAACCTAAAAGGTAATAAAACATAAGTATAATTACCCCAAGGATAAGTGAAGGTGCTCTTTTGATGGTCTTCAAGAGCAATTCTAATCTGGTTGTAACCACTAAAGCCATCAAAAAAGGCAAAATATTTTTTCCTGCTAGTGTGTCCAGTACCTAATCAATGAATGATAGAGGTAAATGATCCTTTTTGGTTGTTGTATTAATTTCCCTGTAATCTAGGAAAACATTCCAATCTCCATTTTTCTTTGGTATAATTACCAATGGTGAAACCCATTCACTATTTGAGATGGGATATATAAATCCAATGGCCAAGAGTTTTTATAGTTTCACTTTGACTATTTTTCTAAGAGTTGGATTCATTCGATGTTGTGGTTGTTTGATTGGTTAGCACTCATTTTTTATATAGATGTGATGTGTTCATGGTTTTGGGATACTTTTTTGCATATTCTCATAATCCCATGCAAAAACATGTTGGTTTACATGCAACATGTTGACTAGGCACTTTTCCTCATTTGACTCCAACATGCTGACTAGGCACTTTTCCTCATTTGACTAGGCACTTTTACTGCAATGAAAGTGATTTATCAACTATATTAATTTGTTAGATATGAATTTACTAATTCTTTTTGGGTAATTTATGTGAAAATTCACCTCATTTCGTTAATTTTAAACAACATGCCCCTTGATCATAATAGTAAACACATCAACCATTATTTTAACCAATATACCAAGAGTTGGTGACATAGACCTTGGGGAGATTTAATCTCCTTTTAGGAGAGGCAGTGCATATTCCCATCCTATCCAAGTTGGTTTGTTAAGCAACCCATCAACAAATTGTTGTTAGAAGGAGGGCCATAACCTAAGCTTTAAAATTTTGGACACATTATCTAATTTGAGATATTTCAGGTATCAAACTAAAAAATAGAAGGATTACCACAAGGTCAAAGTCTATTGAGGGTGAATTTGAGCTATTATACCTCACATAACATATAAAAACTAGATATGACAAAGAAAAATCCAAAACTAGACATATCTATTCAACCGATAATTCTACAATAGCTATTGTTCCTTTTGTCAACCACTTTATTATCCATATAAATCCACTTATGGATGTTTATTGGTTTAGATTTACCCAACCATGAGAAATTATGTTCAAGATATATTCACAGTGGAATGTAAACCATAGATAAATATATACAAAATTTCAAAGATGCCATAATAAGAATACAAATCTAACATGAATATGTGGCTTGTCAATTTTCCCTAACACTTCAAATGAAATGGCTTATGTTAGTATCTTGGTTTTCCAAATGGATCCATTACATATTGGAATGACCTTGAGACTATATCTATCAATAATTTTAGGGTGCCTATTAATGATAGAATCTTATATCATTAATTTGAAGATGCTCATAGAAAATCAAATGAGCCTATAAATATATTCAATACTCATTTTCAAAAAAATTACAAGAGGCTAAAAAAACCCCTATATGAAAATAGAACCTATAGTTATTCATACTTATTTGAGAGCTCTGGATCCATTAACTTTTATGTTTATTCGGAGGACTCTAGAAGCTCTTGCATCTTTATCTTTAGCATATAATTAATCCATAAACATTGAACAACAAATTAAGACACATGGATATGGTGCTGGTCTGTTACTTTCATTAGGAAAGTCAGGTGCATACAATTTTTTTAGAATGGTTGACCAAGCATTCATGCAAAAGATCCTATTAATGAACCTAATTATGAGTGCCATGTATTCAAACCAAAACCAAATTTATAATCCAATGCCTTTAAGTTAACTACCTTTGAATTAGATCAATCATTAAAATTAAATGTTTCCTCAAGTGAATGGTCAAAAAATTGTCCCTATATCCTATAATAACACTTCAATTACACCTTATGTATGTGGCCATGCTAAGTTAATTAGTAATAATCAAGCTAGCCCAAATTTTTAAAACAATCATATTCCTATCAACACTATTTATAATCAAATGCCACTTGTTTTTCCTACATTTTTGAATACTGAAACACTTACAGTTAGCACAATTCCATAAGATAGAAACAATTAAAATTTAAATTTGAGCCCAAAAATAGGAAATACATAATAAATGGTTATAGGTTGATCAATGACATGGTTGAATTATGTATAAAAGTTCCTTAACATTAAAATAAATCCATGAATAACCCCTAAAGAACTAATCATCAATGGAATACTAGGCCTAATAATGGAGGTGTTCCTAATATTTTTGATAATTTAAATCAAACCAATACTAATGTTTGAAACTCAATGAATCTAACTAATTTGGAAATTCACACTTAGTGTAGATTGCATACTATAGCTGCACATGCTAAGACTAATTGATTTAAATTTAAATTGGTTTCAAAAAATTTCCAAAAATAAATACAATCTAGAGATAATGCTTACACCTAAGAATAATCTAAATCAAAATGTAGGAAATCTAGACACTAGTTTAGTTTTAGATACTTATGAATTCATGAGTGAAAGTGAAAATGAACTAGAAGACAATATGGATGAATTTTAGGCATTCAAATAGTATCAAAAGAGAAAAAAATTACATGTTGAGGTATAAAATGAAAAAAACTTTGATGGCCTCTACTCATCCAAATAATGCTCAAGTTCTACCCAATGAAAATTATAGAAATATCACTTTCATATTCCTACCAACACTATTTATAATCAAATAACACATATTTTTCCTATATTTTTGAATGCTGCAACACTTACAATTAGCAAAATTCCATAAGATAAAAACAATCAAAGTTTAAATTTGAGCCCAAAAATAGGAAATATATAACAGATGATCTATAGGTTGATCAATGACATGGTTGAATTACATATAAAGGTTTCTCAACATTAAAATAAATGCATGAATAACCCCTAGAATATAAATTTCAACTTCTAAATAACTAATCTTCAATGGAATACCAGGTCTAATAATGGAGGTGTGCCTAATCCTTTTGATAATTTAAATCAAACCAATAATAATGTTGGAAACTCAATGAATTTGACTAATTTGGAAATTCACACTTGGTGTAGATTGCATTAGATATTTGCACATGTTGAGACTAATTGATATAAATTTCAATTGATTTTAAAAGTTTTCCAAAAAGAAATAAACAATCTAGAGATAGTACTTACACCTGAGAATAATCTAAATCAAAATATAGGAAATCTAGACAATACTTTAGTTTTAGAGACCTATGAATTCATGAGTGAAAATGAAAATGAACCAAAAGATAATTTGGATGAATTTTAGGCATTCCAATAGTATCAAAAGGTAAAAAATTACATGTTGAGGAGTAAAATTCAAAAACCTTTGATGATCTCTACTCATACAAACAACACTCAAGTTCCACCCAATGAAAATTATAGAAATATCTCTATTTTACCTAAAGGATGTACCCCATATTCACAATCAAAGAGAAATGTTACATCTCCACAAGCATAAAAACCTTTAAATAAAAATGTATTTGGATACAACATTATTGAAGACTTAAATTAGACTAAAGCTAATATATTAGCATTTGAATTGATTCAAATATTAGATAAAAAAGAATAGCTATTAAGGATGTTGTTTGATTTAAAAGGAAAATAAATTAGTAAAGTAGTTGATGCTCATGTTTCCATTTATAAGGAAAAAATTGAAACTCCTCATTTTCTTCCAAAAAATTAAAATTTTAGAAAAAACTTACATAATTATTTTGTGGATTTAGGTGCCTCAGGTAATGTCCTGGCATTCTTAGTATGTTTAAAGTTGGGGTTGTCTCCTATTAAATCAAATAGAAAAGTGATCCAACTCAACAAAATAGAGGTTGAGGTGATTAATGAATTGAATCACATTCACATGCAATTTGCCTTAGATCCTAGGGTACAATAGGTTATTGATATTCAAGTGGTAGATATACCTAATGCATATGGTATGCTGATTAGTATGGAATGGTCTAAAATATTAAATTGATATATGGCAATTAAATTCTCTCATATGTGGCTCTCATGGCATTGTATGCCCAATCAAATCAAAATTGAAAGAAAAAAATGAATAATTCAATCATAGAGTATGACAAGAGAAATGAGATATTGTATACAAAGTTAAAAATTAGAGTCTATATGATTGGAGCTAGAGCAAGAGGCAAGGAAATCATTTTAAATGGAAGTGCATCATTTAATAGGTAATAAAAGATAAGGGAAATTGTAATAGTTCTTATTTGGATAAAATAATAGTTGTTTCAGATGATTTAACTTGTGAAAATTTGAGTGTAAATATTTTTTTTTGATGAAATATATCAATATATTAACTTAAAAGAAACATACAAATAATTCACAAAAAAATATAAGGTATGAGAGCATGCCATGCAGTCACACTAGGTAAAACCTAGGAACCAAGAACAAAAGCACCACAAATAACTAGGCAAAGCCTAAGAATAAGTCATAAGGTCATAACAAAAGATAACTTTAAGCAACTAGAGCAAGGCTAGAAGGTAGAGGATCCATATCATCAATACCCCAACCCAAGCTTGGCAAGTCATTTCCATCTGAAATAGGCTCCCAATCAATAGCTTGAACAATGTCCCTATCATCTTATTTTTCCTATGTTTGAGTGGGTGAAATGGGTAGAGAGAGATTGGGGAACTTATCTAGCATGTCTGCTTGGCCTCCATGTGGCACCTTCCAAGCATTTAGGCATAAAGGAGGAGGAGGAGCATCCCAATCATCCTACCTAATAGGGGAAGGAGGTAGACATTTCCACCCTCATTATTGACCAAGAGGGGTCATGTGATGGTATAGGGTGTTATTGTGAGAGCAGTGCTAAGAATGGCTATGACAATGTCCACCACAAGGTGGAAGAGCAATTTTATCCTCCAGTCTGGGATCCTTGGGTGGAGATGGTGAAACCTGAGCTATTGCACAAGGAACATCTCCCTAGTAAGAGAGGAGATCCTGAAGGTGCTCAATCTCCATAGTAACTTTATTAGCTTGAACTTGAATCTACAAAAGAACATTGGAGATGATAGAGGGCTTGCTCAAAGTAGAGACATTACAATCAGTAGAAGCATTATTAAACATAAAATTATTTCATTTTTTCTAAAGCCAGAAGAGAATATCCACTCTGAAAGTATGCCAGACTTGGGTGTATTTAAAATTCATCATAGGTTTATCTCTAAGAAGGATGTGCTACCAAAGAAAAAAATTGGGTTGAAAAGGCTTGAAGAGATCGTGGATCCAAGTATAGACCCTTTGAGCTTTGGAAAAATACCAAAAAAGTTGTAGAAGTGTCTCAATGTGGTCATAAAAAGGGAGAGTAGGAGGGGGAACTCCTAGCTAGATGAGTCTTCTACCAATAGGTAAGCCTTGGTATAGTATACACCAAGCAAAATGAGCAAGCTTGGGCTCCACACAAGCCCCCCAGATAATGTTAAAGTAGAAGCTCCACATATTAGCAAATGAATGTAGCCCCTAATGGGGATTAAGCTTGTACACCATGGGAAAATTGGGGGTGAGCCATCCATAGCCAAGTTGAGGAGTGTAATTATGAAAGGGGGTCTCCACATACCACTTATAGTCCTTCCATCATGGATGAGTGGAGTGAACAAAGATTTTGTGGAGCATAGAGAGAAGAACGACATTGAGAATCTCCTAGTAGGATTTTTTATTCGAATTGGCAAACCAAAATTTGGTTTTCACCTCCTGGATAGCCAAGAGTGAGATTTATTGTAGTAAATATCTTAGACAGTATGAATACCCCTTATGGAAGAATTTGAGAGCATTAATCCAAAGGACCTCTTCCAATGACACTTCATTGAAATTAATAACATGAAACCACTAGAGAGAGTGGGTGTTAACAGATAATCCATCTCAAAATCTTGAACCATTACAAAGAAGCCATGGTTTAATCTTTTCTCATGTATTCTAAATGTTTCTAGCCATAAAGGACCATGTGATTTGGATGGGAGACTTAATGAAAAACAAATTAGGGAAGCCTAACCCTTTACATGCTTTCTTGCCCTTAAGTAGGCCCAAGGAGATGTAGTGTCTAAATAGCACATTTCAATTTTTATGGCCCTTAATGGCCCAGACAATCCATTTGGCACATAAGGAAGTTTCTTGCTAAGCTATGTCAATGAGCCCCATCCCTCTGACATCCTACATGAGGTATTAATATTCCCAGGCCACCCTATGGAATCCTTTACCTTGAGGAAAATTTTCCCAAAGAAAGTATCTGAGAAATTTCTCCAAATTATGGTAAGATTTATTATAAGGCATCCAACATGAAGAGTAGTATACATGGGTGGTCACAAGTATTTTCAAGAAGATTTGAAAATTTCCTATTAACAAAAGAAAATTGGTCACCTAGTATTCTAGCTTCTTAGAAACTTTGCCAATAATATATTTCATCATGTTGGATCCACTTCTAATTGTATTTAGCAGCCCATGTTGGTGAAGGGAGGTAATATTTCCTATAGCAATGAGTTTTTTGCCATTGGATGCTAGAGTCAGAGGCCAGATAGAAGGTGTTGAGACACTACAAGGCATTGTCCACATTAGACTCATCCTCAATTAGAGTAAGGAAGGAGTCATTTGTAAAGTGACCATTAAGTAATTACATATATTTTTACTAGTTAATATCATCTAGAGGAAGAAAATTCCCTTAACAAGGCCCATATCTTGGGCATTACTAAGAAGATATCCAAAACCCTCAGCTGCAAGCACATACAAGGTGAGAGCTAGAGGGTACCCTTGATGAATAGAGCAAAGCAAGCCAAAATACTTAGAGGTGACTCCATGAATGGAAAGGATGGTTGAGGCATCTAAAAAAATCATCTAGATGGTTTGGATGAAGTTAGGCCCAAAGCCCAACACCCAAAGCATGGGAATGAAAAGCCATTCGATATGGTCATAATATTTTTCAAAGTTAATTTTTATGAACATAACTTGGCCCAGTCCATCCCTTCCTAGACTACTATAATGTTATCCAAAATATAATGACTTTTGATGAAGTTTGTTTGTTGAAAATGCATGATAAGAGGTAGCATATTATGTAATTGGATTGCTAGAGCTATGGCAATGATCTTATTGGGGACATTTAGGAGGGTGATGGGCCACTAGTTGTAGATCAACTCAGGATATCCCTGCTGAGGTATGAATTTAATGTTTCCTTTATTTATATTTTTACCCAACGAATGCATCTAAAACACTTATTATAAACCTTATGCAAGTCATTGCCCACAAGGTCCTAGAGGGTTTTATAAAATTCATAGGGGAAGACATCAATGCTAGGAGCTTTGTCATTAGCCATGTGAGACACTACCTCATGCAAATCATCGATAATGAGGGACCTATCACAAGCCACCCACCAGGTGGGAGTGAGATTTCATGGCACCATTACGAGACATTATTGAAGGGAAATTTCATGCTTGACTGAGGATGCTTAAGATTTGAACACTTATTAATAGTGGAAGATAAAGGCTTGAACAATGTGAGGGGTCTCTATGAGTCTATTGCTAGCCTTAAAGATGACTTGAATTTGTTTCTTTGATTTCTTGGCTCACAACATTTGAAAGAATTCCTTTGAAGCTTTATCCCCTATTTTGAGCCAATGAAGCCTGACTTTAACTTGAGTTCCTTGGGCATTGTAGTTGTCTACAATCTAGATGTGATGCCGCAAAGTTGATACTTTGACCTATAAGATCTCATTGAAGGGATCATTTTCTAGAGATAAATCCATGTGGCTCAACTCTTAGGAAGTAGCAAAGTAAGAGTGTCTTTGAATTTTATCAAGTTATGGCCATAGATTCATAGAAACTGAGAGGTCCTTCTAATGGCATCATCCCACCAAAGAGTCCAACTAGATTCTTAGGGAGGACGTGGATCTAAGTTCTAAACTCTCTAAATGTGTGTTATGATGGGCCCATGTTTGAGCAGAGAAGTGTTAAGGAAAAATTACATTTTGTGGATTTTGGGTTTCATGAACTATCATGTCATTTTGAACTAAATAAGGGAGTGGTCAGAAAGCCCAAAATCTAGTAGTACTTACACTAGAGGGAAAAAACCATTATCAAAGGAGAAGTATGATTAGATGGACATCATTACCCTATTTAGGTGCTTCAGAATCCAAATGGGTCATTACCTAAAATTAATTTAGGTGTACTAAACTCCATTTATAGGATGGTGGGTTAAATTGGGGTCATAAAAGGCCCATTTAGTGCACATGTAGAACCACACCTCCCATTCACCAACTACCCACCACATTGTCAAGTAGCCCACTTTGTCCTTAGGAGACACCACCATATTAAAGCCATCACATAATACCCAATGGACATCGAGAGATCATCCACTATCCATCACCATAAATGGGTACGCTTCAAGGCATCATTTGAGGCATAAATATTAATAAAACCAAAAGAGTGGCTTTTAATGATAAAAAGGGCCCATACTAAGTGGTTGGTGGGGTCCACTCCAAATTACACTAAGTGTGGTCATCACCTTGGAGAAATGAATGTGATCACCCCTCCACATCCTACATCATTATTTATATGTAAAATGATACCATCATACCAGATGGAATTAATGACAGTCATCAATAAAAAGTCTACCACCTTGACTTGTTGTAGATAAAGAATGTCCATATCAAGAAACTTCCTTCTGAAATCATGCACAATGAATTTGTGTTTTGGGTCTGTGAGACCCCAAGCATTCCATGAAAAATAATTCATAGATGATGGGTGTTGAGGGACAT
This sequence comes from Torreya grandis, assembly GCA_037957365.1. Lineage (NCBI taxonomy): Eukaryota > Viridiplantae > Streptophyta > Pinopsida > Cupressales > Taxaceae > Torreya > Torreya grandis. The sequence goes on from JARHVA010003365.1 coordinate 486,608, forward strand.
ATCCTCTAAGTTTAGACCTTCCAAGGAATCATACCAATTCTATATAATTTCCCACTATTGGCACTTAAAAAATCATCAAATTGCTTCCTCATAGTAAGGTCAACCTGATACTCTCCTTCCTCCACCTCATCACTCCTCCAAGGAGGGATACGAGAGTGTTTAGGCGTATCCCATCGAGAAAGAAGTGGAAAAGTATTTGGTTGTAAGTCTGAGAATCCAAAATAATTAGGTACAGAGGCCTTGAAACCTTTGGATAAGATGTTGGCATCCAGAGGGGTGTGAAATACCCTAGGATTTTCTACTAATTTTGAGGCTTCAACCTAAGAAGGCACTTTCTCAATAGGAGCCTACTCTTATGGGCCATTGTTCGGAGATGAATTTCCTCCTTTGGGAGTAGCAGATAAGCTTATGGATTTGGTAGGTTGTTCTTCTTCCCTATTATAGTCCATCTATCCTCAGCTAGTTTTTCTATCTTTTGGAGAGGGTTTGGGGGGAGAGGATGAGTGGTTGGATACATTGTTATGATCCAACTAAAGGGGACAATATTGTATCTTATAGTCTATGGTTTGGCAACAAAAAAAAGTGTTAGGCAAGTTGATATACAAGACTCACTGAGATTGCCTCACGTCCCTGACTTGAATTTCTACAAACTCCTTGAGGTCCCAAAAAAGGCCTACTTCTAAATAGACCTACTTTTACGGTCTAGTAGAGTAGAACTGGTTTTGTTCATGGAAAACCACATGACTTATGGAGGATGCTATCTAGTGAATAAAGTGCTAGAAAGGGGGTGTGAGGCCTAGAAATTCAACCCAAACTGGGACTTTAAGAGCAGTATGCTCTAACACCACAAAGTCTCATGTCTAGGGGGAGAGATCCATAAGAGAGTTCTTGACATACCAAATCGCAGAATTATGGAGGATTCCTCTTGCATGGGATGGGTTGGAAAAGTGAAAAATAAAAAAACCCTTTGTCATGTTCTGGATACTCTCTAGCTTAATGCTATGAGCTAACCAATGAGTTTGAAATCAAGATCAATACATATTTTCAGAGGGAATTCTCCCAAAAAAAATCCCATTAAACAAAATTTATCTAACCATTGACATTCAAAATTAAATTTAGGAATAGGCAATATAACATCAGGTTTTAAAGAATTACCTCATGGTAAACCTTTGGGATAAACTTCCTCAGATGCTTGTAGGGGCCATTGCTTGATGTTACACCATTCTTCTTCATAGATGAAATAACTATCATATAATGGGGAGAAGTAATTATAAAGGTTGGCCTCACCTGAAGGTGAGAAACCCTAAATGACAATAAATCTAAGTGCTACAGGGGACTTAAGGCCATATTCTGACACAAGTTGGACTGGATAAAAAATAAGGGTTGACTCAATGGTGTGCATGGAGGAAACCCTAGTAGAGCAAAAATCATAGCTAAAAAATATTTTACCTGAGTGTCAATATTTTATTTATGAAAGAAGTAGAAAATACAGCGAATTAGTTGAAGGATAGAGTTGAAAAGTTAGAATAGATGGGTAAAAAAGATACCTTTTTTGCATCTTAAGTAGTTTCATCACACATTTCTACTCTTACATCTGAAAATGTAATTCATTGTGAACAAAATGCATAATATATTTTTCCAGTGCCCCTCTTAGTATTGGAAATGGTTAAAAAAAAAAACTTAAGTAATTTTGAACACGACATCCTAGATAAAGAAGAAAAGTTAATAAGGTTTAAATTTGAATATGCCTCTATTCCAAATAGATATAATCCTAATTCAACTAATGAAGACATGATAAAAAGGATAAAAATATTTATTTCAAAAGAATAAAAAAGAATATACACCCTTGGTGTCAAAAGGAAGAGAAATGAAGGTGATGTTTCCATAGTACTGCTGTCATAGAATCAACAACAAACAATTGAAATCATTTTTAAATTACTTGAAGAAAACATCATTACCAAGTTTGGGATTCCATTTTATCTAGTATGTGATAATGCCCCTGATTTTTTCTCTTTTTAAATTATTTAATGGGTGTGTCACAACAAGTTAATTCTCAAACTTTCTTAAAGTTATTATTCATAAAATAATGGTGTGGCTGAATCTACAAATATAAGTTTACTAGATTTGATTGAGAAAATATTAGATGAGAATTATTGGGATAAGGTGCATGAAAGGAAAGGATACCATATGAAATTTGATGATATTTGGTTGTCTTTTTCAAATTTATGAAATATTGGTTGACAACGCATTCAGGATTAAAAGTTTAAGTGGTGAGGATGTCACATTGCCTATGAATGGGCAACTCCTCCAGCACTATTTTCCAACATGAGTCAACATGGTGTGGTTTTGCATATAGTTTCCCCTTTATTTGCATGTTCATTTTTTTTATTCATGTTGTTTTGTCATTTTTTTAGAGGTTGGTCTATCCTCGACTTGTGTCTCTATTATGCACATGGTCTTGTTTTGGATCAGGTGGACACCAAATGATTACAAAAGGAAAAGAGGTTGTTAGTAAATCAAAACAATAGTGTTTTATTTTTTAAATATTGTCAGGATCTAAAACAACAAACAGCTCTGATACCACTTTGTCAGGATTAGGAGCACAATTGATTACCTTGTATAAGCAACTAAACATGGAATTTAACCAGAAGTAACAAGTAACTAGAAATAAAAAATAACACAAAATATGAGAGACAATACAATATGTATTAATACTCATCCAGAAGAAAATACAATAAAGAAGTCACACTCTTCTTCCACACCTCTAGGGCTCCCACAACTCTAGTGCGTACCAATAATCTTCCCTCAAGAGTTCTCTTTCTCAATTACGGTCACAACAAACAACTCAAACACAGAGTTGTTGTTCACCTCCACCAGTCAGTAACAATACTGCCAGTCCACCAGTCAGTAACAATACTGCCAGTCCAACAAGTACTCCACGTACTTCAAGTCTGAGTACACCATGTACTCTAAGTAGATCTCACCTGATCTTGCTACCTGCTGTGTTGCTGATATCCCTAATCTTGCTGCCACCTGTAGATCAATCTGGTTTTGCACACCTACAAACTTAGATCTCGCACACACACACACCTATAGATCAATCGACATTACTTACCATGTAGATCTCACCTGATCTTGCTATATCGTAGATCAACTTAGCCTTGCACACCTACCGACCTAGATCATACACACCTGAAAGAACCCTTGTCCTTGCCTCACCAAGTCCTTATGATTTTCTCCACCAGCACCCCTGTGGATCTTCTACCAGATCTTGCTCTCCCACAGATCTACCTGATCATACACACTTGGCACTGTGGCACTATGAGGAGCTAACCTTGCTCTCTTCCCTCTGAAGGAGATAACCTTGCTCTCTCTATCTAGCACACTTTATAATACAGCCCATGGGTCTCTTAAATAGATCCCATACAAACAATAATTAGACTTCTAATTACAATAATTAGAACCACAGATCCAAGACTAAAATTAGTCTTTCACATGCAAACTAACTGTCTATCTAAAATTAGACTAGTTTTGGAGATGTATGCAAAGACATGCACACACAGGCTATAGATGTCGATTCCTGTCTGACCGATGTTGGCCAACCCATAACTGACGTCGGTTATTGTGAACATTGAATATGACTGATGTCAGTTGATCAGACCAACGTCAGTTGCCTGAAACTCAACAACCTCTTCCATTTGCATCCTGGTGAAGCTTTTAGCTCCACAACCTAACAATCTCCCACTTGGAGATAAACAACTGCAGCTGTACCTGTACCTATACATCATCTAATTTGTTTCTTGGCTTGTATCCCTCTTCAAGTTCAATCTTGAAGACCAACCACCATAAAACCTATGGTGCTACGCCTGTCATCCAAGTAACCTACCACATCCGAATCTACATACCCATGTAGAGAAGTCCTTGACCCTGCATAACATGAATCCCTACTGCTGGTCCCTCTCAGATACCTGAGAATCCACTGAACTACTTTCCAGTGCTTCTTTCTCGGATTGGCTACAAATTTTTTGATAGCAACCACTGCTTGGGCAAACTCAGGTCTAGTACACATGTACTCAACCTCATCATGTGAATCAGGACACTATTCATAGAACTGTCCAACCATCGATGTGCAAACTATATCTGCATCCTACATCTTGAACCTCACCACTACCTTATTCACACAATCATCTGGAGACAAAATCAACCTGTGATCTTCCATGTCTCTAGAAAAACTCATGCCAAAGAATTTTGCTCCTCCTAAATCCTTCTTGGCACACCTCTGAGCTACCTTTACCTTTAGCTCAGAAAAACCCTGCATGTGTGACCCTACAACAAGCATACACACAACATACAGTAATAGGATAATGTTGCAATCATCATCCAACCTGATAAAGTAAACACAATGGTTACATTGACATTGACTAAAGCCATGCTTTGTCATACACCTGTCAAACTTGTACCACTATCCTGGAGCTTCCTCAAGACCATATGACCTGGCCTTCTATCTCACATGTCCATTCTCTCTCTTCTTTAACCAAAGAATCCATTCATCTTTTAGTGCTTTCATTTTGACTGGAAACTCTACCAAATCTCCTATTTGGTTCTCATCCAAGGAATCAAATTCCTCATTCATGCCATGCTCCCACTGTTTCCTAGATCCTACCTACTCTTTAGTGAGAAATAAGTATAAAGAAGGGGAATAATGAATTTGAGGCTTACTTACCCTTTCAATCCTCCATATGGATGTTTGAGACTCCTTGACAGCTTGCTGTCCACCCAAAATCCATTTCTTGGTCGACCCTGGTCTGCACCCGATCGATGTCGAATCCACCTGATCACCGACACCAGTTCCCTAACCGACATTGGTCTCTCCTTGCCCAACACCACCAACTTTGGTCTACACATGACCAATGTCGGTACCTTCCTATTTGACATCAGTTCCACCTGACCGACGCTGGTAATTGTGTTTTCTTGTGAGTGATAACTTTTTACCCATGAGCTCACCTTGGATCAAAACCCTATCCAAACTGCCCTGCTCAGAGTTATTCAACCCACTCAACTGCTCTCTGTCCATCATCTCCTCCATGAAAACCAAGGCTTTTCAGTTCTTAAGTTTTTCAAACACATTTGACTTCCTCTTAAGAACATGCATCTCCTTCTTACTCATGTGACCAAGCCTATAGAGCCACATCTTTGCAACAAAAAGAGAATCAATAATATAAGTAGGTAGATAAAGAGTACCTACTTTCTTACCACATGATAATTAAAGTGCATCCACTGTGCATCTCTCATCACCCAACTTTCCTGAAGTAATTAGACTCCTCTTCAAGACTGGGACCTGCATGACATCCTTCAACACCCATGTGTTCACTGTCTGCAATTTCAGCCGCACTTCCCCTTTGCCAATACTTTGACAAGGCTCACCAACCCTCAAATAAATCTTTCCAAAGTCTCCATGGACCTTAACATGGAAAAATAATCTATTTGGGGCTACATGGAAAGAGGCAACAAAATCTATAATCCAAGATTCTACTTTATCCAAGGAACATACAAGAGCATCCTGTGCAATAATACCTGCAACATCTGCTTCTTCATTTCCTTCATGTTGATCTTCTACCAACCAACAATATTTCTTTACCTGCTCTTTCTTTCCATAACTCCGTAATTGATCATTCTTGCTATTGAGTTCCTCCATTCTTAGCTTACTTTCTTCTACCATTGCTATACTCCCACTCAATCAGAAACCCCTGAGAGTGACCTGTAATCAAACATAAACCTGCTCCCTGCAACCTCGCTCTGATATCACTTGTCAGGATCTAGAACAACAAACAACTCTGATACCACTTTGTTAGGATTAGGAGCACAATTGATTACCTTGTATAAGCAACTAAACACATAATTTAACCAGAAGTAACAAGTAACTAGAAATCAGAAATAACACAGAATATGAGAGACAATACAATATGTATTAATACTCATCCAAAAGAAAATACAATAAAGAAGTCACACTCTTCTTCCACACCTCTAGGGCTCCCACACCTCTATTGCATACCAATATTCTTCCCTCAAGAGTTCTCTCTCTCAATTACAGTCACAACAAACAACTCAAACATAGAGTTGTTGTTCACCTCCACCAGTCAGTAACAATACTGCTAGTCCACCAGTCAGTAACAATACTGCCAGTCCAACAAGTACTCCACATACTTCAAGTCTGAGTACACCACGTACTCCAAGTAGATCTCACTTGATCTTGCTACTTGTTGTGTTACTGATCTCCCTGATCTTGCTACCACCTGCAGATCAATTTGGTTTTGCACACTTGCAAACCTAGATCTCGCACACACACACATCTGCATATCAATTGACCTTACTTACCATGTAGATCTCACCTGATCTTGCTATACCACAGATCAACCCGGCCTTGCACACCTACTGACCTAGATCATACACACTCAAAAGAACCCTTATCCTTGCCTCACCAAGTCCTTATGATTCTCCCCACCAGGACCCCTATGGATCTTCTACCAGATCTTGCTCTCCCATAGATCTACCTGATCATACACACTTGGAACTATGGCACTATGAGGAGATAACCTTGCTCTCTTCCCTCTGAAAGAGCTAACCTTTCTCTCTCTATCTAGCACACTTTACAATACAACCCATGGGTCTCTTAAATAGATCCCATACAAACAATAATTAGACTTCTAATTACAATAATTAGAACCACAGCTCCAAGACTAAAATTAGTCTTTCACATGCAAACTAACTATCCATCTAAAATTAGACCAATTCTAGAGACGCATGCAAATGCATGCACACACAGACTGCCGACGTCGGTTCCTGTCTGACCGATGTCGGCCGACCCATAACCGACGTCGGTTGCTGTGAACACTGAAGATGACCGATGTCGGTTGATCAGACCGACATCAGTTGCCTGAAACTCAGCAACCTCCTCCATTTGCATCCTGGTGAAGCTTTTAGCTCCACAACCTAACAAATATTCTAGGTATTTTGAGATAAAAAATATTATGTTTAATATTTTAGTTTTGAAAACTTAAGACTATCATACATATATTGAATTTATTCATGTTTTGATATATTTGGGAAAACTATATGAGTTATAAAAATATTCACTTGAAACGTCACACACTAATTTATGGGTTTCATAAAAAAAATTACATTCATGATATCAAATGAAAAATATAAAAAATTATACCTTTTATAGTTCTATGGTGGTCCCTAATCCAACATTGAGATCGTTATTAAAAATAGAGAGAGAAAAAGAAAGAAAAATCAATTATCATAAGAACTCAATTATATATAAAATTTAGGTAATCTATAATAGGGCTATGGACACCTAAATAGTAATAGAGATATGCCTTGAGTGGGGTCAAATATAAATACATCAGGGTTATGGATGTCTGGTTGGTAGTAGAGCAATGCCTAGACAATCATTTGAGGGTAAAATTAAATACTAGCATGAAGAACTCACTGTGATGAGTAGTCTTTTTGAATTCCATGAAAATAAAGAATGCATATGAACACACTAAGATCAAGGTGAATGTATGATGTTATCTTGTGGAATTTACTTTCTCAAAATTTTAGAAAATTTTTCATGTACTTTTGTTATCTTAGCCAGAGATTTTGGTTTCATAAACATGTTTATTTTATTTTCAAAATACTCAGGAGTATTTTCTAGAAGATTCCCCATCTATTTTTACTCTCACAAAACACCATAATTTTACATTAATAAATAATCATACAACTTATTTTAACTTTTGAAATATGGTTCTAATCTTGTATACACATTTTTAAAGTATTTTGGGTGCGTAGTGCAATTTATGAGTTTTACCAGTCAATACTTTTCGAACCTATTTTGGCAGAATCAAATCACATCCAATTCTCTTGAAATATTGTATAATGGTATAAAAATGTGAGAATAGTTAAATGGTTAAATTATCATAAAATAATTTACCATGTGATAAATTCACAAAAATAAAAGTTGGCTTCTGTATTGATTTTAGTCATTTTATGTATCTTTTCAATTTTCAAATCCAACTAGAAAGCACTTTTTAGGAGGCTTTTCGCATAGTTAAATGAGGTAAAATTATATTTAAATATTATGTCATGGTATTAAAATCTAATAAAAATTAAATGGTGAAAAAAATAAAACAAAATTCTATCCCACATGAAAAATTCACAGTAATCAAAATTGGCTTATGCATTGTTTTTTTACTTGTCATTTTTTGCATCTTTCTAGTTTTCAAATCTAGCCTTTAGGAGATTTTAAAATCCATTTTACACAATAAAATGAGGTCAAAATTATTTTAAATATTTTTTTATAATATATTTATGATATAAGAGTACAATGCAGTTTGTTTCATAGTTCTTGTTTTTTCCAATAAAAAGATATGATTGTGCAAAATGACCATTTCTAGAAGATTCACCACTTAACCAACTTTTGATCAAAAAACACTTAACATGCACTACATATGGATTAACCTTATTATTTAAAAATAATAAAAATAATTTTTTAGCATCTTTACAAAATATTTATAGAACTATAAAATCTGATGGGTATTACTCATGTTTTATCTTGTGAAATTCTCTTTAAGTGTGTTTTGAAGATGTTGATTTGTTTGCTCACAACTGCGTAGTGGTTTTTGAGCCATATCTTTTGATCCATGGATCCATTTTTTTTTAATGTATTTTACTAAAATATAAAGGTGTTTTAACTAGTTTTTTCATGAATTAGGTTTTATATAGAATCAATTCAAGTTAAAAAACCTGTCAATGATTTAATTCTATGACTTTATTGTTTTGCTAACACATTACACATTTAATGTATTTGATATATATGGATATTATCAAGGAAATGTGATCATTAGTTTTTTTTTTTAGGATTAAATGAATATGAAACCATACTTTGAGATAGAACTTATCACCAACATTTAATGGAATATGACTTATGTATTGGAAGTGTACAAAGGAGATAGATCAAGAAACAATATTGGATAGATGAATGAGATCTTGGAATGGACGTGGATACTTGGGATATTTTATTGTTCCAAATAATTATCTACCACTTAACTTTAATAGTAGCTTATCATTGGTGGCTTTGGCATTTATTTCATTAGGATTATATAATTTCCCATTGATTCTAGACCTTGGTTAGTGTATTCCATTTAATGTTTGTAAACACCTAATAGGTGGGTGATCTTTGACTAAAAAAATATATAAGACCAACAATAATATTGAGTTAAATGTTGCTTGTTTTGGATAGGGATAGATAGATAGAGAGAGAAAATATAGTGTTTTGTGCAATTTCTATTTTTTTGTTATATTTTCTCTACTTTGAAAATGTGGACTATATTTTTATGAGCATATTTATGTAATTAAAATGAGTATGATAAATATAATAAAGTAATTTAATAAATATATTTTTAATTAAAATGTTGTGGGTATTGATATTCATTACTCGTGCATGATTATGGTGGTTTTGTTCCTCTTCCTTCATAGTTGAGTTATCTCCAGACTTTAACATCTTTGTTTGGTTGTGTTTATACTGGTCAGGAAGAATATTGGGTTGATGGGATTTATCTAGATCGACTGAATTAAATCTATCTTCATCACAAATCAAGCTCATTTCTTTCCTCATTACCATTGTCTTTTCCTCTTTTTTATGAATCTGTTAGATGAAGGATATAATAGGACTGAAACTTGTGATCTAATTTTATAAATTGAAATGTTTTATTCTTTACTATTATGAAATGATGAATGTATGTAATGAAAGTTATTTATCAATTGTAGTCATTTTTAGTTATGATTTCATTGATTTTTTTTGGTTATATGTAAATTCACCTCATTTTATTAAGCTTAAATAACATGCCCCTTGATCAAAATAATAAACACATTAACCACTAGCTTACCCAATATACCAAGACCTGGTGACAAAGATTAGGCATATTTCATCTCCTTTCAATGAGATTCAAACAACGTATCAACAAGTTGATCCTTACTATTTCCTATTCATTCTAAGCCAAAACAATGGCAATTGCTATTTTAGTTGCACATGCATAATCATGTTTGAGTTGATCATTTATAGTCATATTTTAGTTACACATAGTCAACCTAATAGGTAAAAATTAACGAAGTTTTTTTATCCTCTTTATTATTTTCATAGTTAGCTTATTTCAATCATTCGAGTTTGTCCATTTTAGTACTTTGGTTTTCGTATGCTAGTTATAAGTCATTTACAACATTTGATACTCTTCAATTCATTTTATCTTAATTATATTTGATATCCCAATTAATTCTAAATTCTATAAAACATATTGGTGAACTCATACACTTTATTCGAGCATTGCCTATCAATTTTTAATCTTAGGGTTTCATATATATTATTAAATATATGACACTAAACAAACTTTATTTCCACCATGGATCCAACATTTGACACAGAAATTTATTTCTACCTTAAATTTAATATCTAACACTAACACAATTTTATTTTGACCTTAAATTTTATGTATGACATTGAAAGAACTTTCTTTTAATCTTAAATTTCAAGGGAATTTACTAATCTCCATACACAAAAATTTTCCTTCTTTTTCTAGCATTTCATTTTTCAGTTATTATTTATAGTATCTTTTTTGTTATTCTTATATGTCATTTAAAATACCTACCTCCACTATTAATCTAATACATAGTACTAGGTTAATTAGAGACTATACTGATCATGCTCAAATCCCTTTGACAACATATAAAATGGACTTCCCTAATGAAACTAATGGTACCTCTTCTTTTGATGAAAAAATTGCCCATGAATATATTTAATAAGATAATCACAATGAACAAGCTAACTATTATGATCATAATAAACACGATAATCATGAAGTCTTAAATATAATACATATTGATAATCAATAGAGTAGATAATGAAAAAGTCCAACATTTATCCAAATTTTGAGTAGGAATCCATCAAATGCCACAATATATAAACAAAGTAATCAAAATCCTCTAAGATTTTAAAAGTGTACAACAATAACCACTCTTGTGCATTGTAAACCATACCATAGGTTTTGTTACCTCTAATATTAACATTGCCATTAAAACTAAACCTTTAAGTTTGAGGGAAACATAAGGCTTATAATATATATCTATACCTATGCCTAAGCAAATTAATCATATAGAGTCCTTTATAGCTACACATAATGTGTCACCTCACTTGCCTACTACACAAAACCATCATGTAAAATATTTCAACTTTGAATGATAAGGTGTTGATGTTAAATAAAGGTATACCAAAATATATCTAATAAATGGGTTCACAACTATTACCTCACAATATATTAACTGCTGATATTGCATCATATCCTTTACCTATATGATTTGTAGCTCCTAAAATTCCACTATATGAAGATAACAGAGAACTAGAACAACATATTTAATATTTTATGTGGCATGTTTGGACTATGATTTAAATCAAAAGTGAAGGTTTTTAATGTATGGAGGGAGTGAAAATAATCTCTAATTTAATTTGAAAATAAAGTTATATATCATCCAATCTTTCCCACAATTACTAGTTTTTAATCTAGTGGTGTTGTAAGTATAGTTGATGACTGAATATGCACTAAATAGCCTAAAATTAAGATAATAAAAATTGTTGGTTTTCCTTTGTGAATACCTAAAATAAAAATCAGAGATAAAAATATGAAATACAAATTTTCAAAAAGAATTATTGTGCCACACTTGTGCACAATCTTTTATTAATAAAAAAATCTAAAACTAGCCAATTAAAAGAAACTTGTATGACAAGTTAATGCTAAATTAAGACCTTTAATTAATAAATAAGTAAACTAAAATTATAACCCTGAAAATATAAATATAAAAATATAACTATTAAAATACAATTTTGACTAAAATAAGTTTAAATTCAGTTAACTAAACATTCAATGAACTCGACTCTAATTGACACTTCTAGTTTTTTTGGAAGTTCTTGAAAAGTGTCTAAAATTGACCAAACAATTAATATAAGTTATAAATAAATAAAATAAATCTCATAATATAACAAAAAACCAAATAAAATAAATTTAACATGAATAATCAAGTGCTCATATTGGCATCATACTCAACTTTCCCCCTTTGATACAAATAACATAAATGCCTATCATCTCCTTAAGTATTTAATCATAAAGAGATCATCTAAAAAATAAATTTGTGTATTAAATTATAAATAATATAATTTATGTTTTTAAATGAATACTATAATCATAATTACCTATTACATATCTAAAAATTCTCTTCACTGCTTGTCAATACTCAAGTGATGGTTTGTCATAATCTTGAAACTAGTGAACCCCATAACTGATATCATATCTTGTGAGTGAGATATATCAAACCTCCAAACATGATTATAAAAATAATTTTATTAGATTAATTAATTCCATAATATCTTATTATATTTTATCCCCTTTCAATTGGAGTGTCCATAAGCTTAAAATCTTGAATATTGTACTTCTTTAACATGTCTTGAACATATTTATGTTGACAAATGAATACTTCTTTATTTTGATGGAATTACATGCCAAGAAATTAATTTATAATTATAAAATCAGTCATTTCAAATTATGTTTTTATATCTTCCTTGAATTTATTCAATATATCCATAGAGCTACATGTAAATATCAAGTCATCTACATATAGATAAACATATAACACAATAGAACCCAATGCTTATATGCAAAGACTTGGTTCATTTTTTATTATTAAAAATAATTGATAAAATATCAAATTATAAATCATTTATTTGTAAGATCTTGGATATTTATTCAGCCCATAAAGATCCTTCTTCAACCTATATACCCAAAAATATTTACCCTTCACCTCAAAACCTTGTGGCTGCCCCACCTATACTTATTCAATATCTCCATCTAGGAATACAATTTTGACATCTATTTGTTATATTTTACATAATTTATGATAATATATATCAATAATTAGTCTTATATTATCTTAACATGCCATAGGTGTATAAATTTTCTCATAGTCAACCCCATATGTTTATGCAAGTCCATTTGCAACTAGTCTAGCTTTTAGCCTATCAATTGTTCCATCACTCTTGAATTTGGTTTGGTAGACCTACATATTTCTAATGAAATTTGTATCATATGGAGGATGAATTATATTCCATGTATCATTCCTAATCATTTAATCCATCTCAAATTTCATAGCATCAACATGTATAAAAGGAATCCAAGGGAAAACACATTAGTCACTTGTTAATAGAATAAAATGTCAAGAACAAGCTTAAGACAAACATTACCAAGCATAGATACTTGGGGAATAAAGATAAAGAAATAAATAAAATACAACTATAAGAAAAAGAGACAAACCCCTTTCACCTTATTTATAAATCTAAATTGCTTGTTGGCATGAAGGTTGGCTTATGCTTGGCTTGTGGATGATGGAGTCTTCGTTAATACTAATGCTTTGTGGGAAAAACCTCCCCATATTCACTTTGGTTTTGGATTTGGAATGGATTTATTTTGTGAAGCTTCTCTTATAAATTCTGCATAATAACTTTAGACAAAAGAGTTCTCCTAGGAATGGGTCATGGCACTTGTATTTATAACCTTTCAACTAACCCTAAGCCACATGTAGTTAGGCTAGGGATAACCTTGGGATTATAAATAAATTTAAGAATGGATTTAACTATGCATTTATTGAGGCATGGCTCAACATTTATAATTTTTATGGTATTTATGTTGATATTTTGCATTTCTTGACTTCGAGAATGATGACATCATCATGACCTCATTTTTATAGATATTTGTTGAATTTTGGTTTTTGAAAATTTGTTATTCACTAATTAAACGTAGATTTTTTACCTAAGCATTTAATTTTTTTACTTAGTTAATTAATTCTACTTAGGCTTTTGGTCATTTTAGGAATTGGATTAAGTGCCTCACTTAATTGGTTGAAAATGTCAGTTTTTTGGGTCACAAATTGACTAGGGATGAATCTTTGAGAGGTTATCATTGTGTATAGGGTAATACCCCAAATAAGGATGACTTGATGCAATTATAGGCACTTACGTCTGATGTATAAATGAATTTGGGATGTTCAATGATCTTTAAGCTTATTGCATAGTTTGATAGAAATTAGTCCGAAATCTATTTTGACATAAAAGTGGCTAAAAATGAGTGTCTATATTTTTATCTTATTTGGATAGACATTTCAAGACACAAGTAAAGTAACATCTTCTCAAAGAATGGAAGAGTTATTATGTTAAAAATAATAGTTTTTAAGAAAAGGTGAATACCTTAGAGGGTGGATGATGAATCTGGGATGCCCCCTTGAGGGAGAAGGTGACAAATAATGTTGCCAAATAGGCCATTTAAAAAGAGGAAAGTGACATTATATATTAATAATAAAGGTCTAAATAATTATTTTCCCAAAGGAGGTTGTAATCATTGGTGTAGTTATTTGCCCCAATAAGGCAGATAGGTCAAAATAATGATTTTCCCAAAGGTAGTCATAATCATTGGTATAGTGATTTTACTCGATAGGGAAAATTCAATCATGGAATTAAAGTGATTTTTCCCCAAGAAGGTAGAATAAATAATTGATTGATTGAAAATTTAATTTTTCACATTCGAACAAATTGGAAAAGGGAGCTCATGCAATAAACCTATAATACTTAGTGATAATGAGCTAGCATAGAATAATAACATGAATCTAAGAGAGTTGATAGTATGAAGATGCATGTTCAAAGTATCACAAGGTAAAAAAAGAAAATAGAGTTGTGAAATAAGTCTTAAAAAAGCCCAATAACATGGTCTAGGTATTAAAACATTAAAAAATAATAAATATAGAAATGAACAATGTGAAAAATGGACCATGGAGTCATAAATAAGATCTCATAGAATAAATGAAAGGAACCTTAGGCACTATAGGGGTGAAAATTAATTCTCGAAGCTATATATTCACCCCATGGGGTGAAATTTTTTAATTTTCACCCAAACCATTTACAATTTGGAGGTTTGACTTAGTGAGAGAAAAATAACAAAAAATGGCACGTGTATGAGGATGAAGGCATGTGAGTGAATAAGTGAGGGAGAACCGGTGACCACCACATGATGGACCATCGAAAATTCATCTTACTCAAATATTTTTGACATTTATGCATAATTAATGCTAAGAGTAGGTTTAAAATTGGCAAAGTAACCATTTATGTGGAAGGATAAATGACTTCACCTAAAAATAAACAATGACATCACTCATAAATAATGGAAATCATCAAAATGGTGATTTCATAAAAATAGGAAAATTAACCAATTTATGCAAAACAAAAATGGTGAATTCACCAAATTTCCTTAGAAATCATTGAATTGGCGATTTTGCCTAAAATTGGTGAAGTCACCATTTTCATGCAAAACAAAAATGGTGACTTCACCAAATTTTCCTATAAATCACCAAATTGGTGATTTCACCTAAAAAAAGTAATGCCACAATTTTCATGCAAAATGAAAATGGTGACTTCATCCAATTTCTTAGGAAATTGGTGACTTCATCAAAAAACACTAGTTAAGGGAAAATTAAGGCAAACAAGCATTTGGTAAATCACCATCATTCGTTAAACCTTTAGGAGAGAAGAGTAAAAAAGTAGGTACTTGATAGATAGTAGTGTAAGATAATGTATAACTATCTATGGTTGTAAGAGTGGCTCAAGAATTTATTACATAGGAGTAACATTCTCAATGTTTACAAATGTTATAGAAATAGACAAAGGACATTGTTGCATTATTATACATCTTGGGCTTACTAGATGTGGTTTAGATGCCTGTGATCAGATCTAATTAAGCCTATTTGAGTGCACTAGATAAGTAATGGAACTTAAAGACTTCCACCTTACACCTACCAATAGGGGAGGCTATGATGATTCTTGAGGATATGTTACGTCTTAATTTCTTGCCAAGTAAACTTACTAAATTATTCGAGGATATCTGTAGTTGATAATTTAGAACTGGCTATTTTAAACTAAGCTTGGACATATGTTGTTATGGGGTAGTAGGATATTGCTTAGGTCACATGTTTACTTTGCTATGAGGTAGTTGTCATGTATGAGATTACATTACAAAAAATGTTGATTTGTCATTTCAGTTATATTTTATGATGAATGTATATCATGATATTTATGGTCCAACTACCTATTTTGTTGTGAGGTTAATGTAGAATAACCCATCCCTTAGGTGTGTCGGAGGGAGAGCATCATAAGAGAGGGTGATGTAGATGGAGATGTCAAAGGTTGACTACGAGCTGGCAAAACCCTGCACAGACCATAATAGTTAGTACATGGTAGAAATACATTAAAAATAATTACTTATGGTGTGTTTATTTCTTACTTGAAGTATTGATTTATATGATTTGTGAAAGTAGGTAAACATATCATAATGGATTCTTTTACGTGTTTGGCACATTTTGTTATTAATGATGGTAGGAACATTTTTGGCAAAAATAAAAATAAAATATGAGATATTTGTAAATTTGTAAATTATCATTTAAAATTGTTCTAGTATATTTGAATACTAATTTAATTTAATAAAATTATGTAATTTTAGAATTTCATATTAAAATATATTAAAATGGAATAAGATAAAAGGAAATTTAGAGGTTAGAATTGGAAAAAAACAAAAATAAAAGAAATAGTTAAAATTTAGAAAATCTAAAAAAAGGGGGTTAATATATTAAATAAAAAACCAAAAAAAAAAAAAAAAAAGCCTTAAAACAAAAGAGAAATATTTTAAAGAAAGAGTACTCCTTATTATGGGAATCATGGAATGTGAAAGGGGGAGCACAGGGAGAAAAGACACAATCGAATAGAAGAAACTCCAAAGACTATTCACATTATTTCAAGTAATATGTTTGACTGCTCAACATGGCCATAACCATTCAACTTGGACCATAAGGTACTGGACATCTTCATATTACTCATAAAATCAAGTATGTGATTATCCTTTCTTCCTTAACTTCACTATCTAGACTAGTTTGTTTTATTCCTATGATATTTTCCAGAATGAAATGGGCATAATAAAAAAAAATCATTTCCTTCAGAATTATACAAGAACTTATACAAACACATTAACAAAAAATGTGAATTAAGGAAAGCCATTATTATTTTTAAGAAAAAAGGTTAAATAAAATAGAGGGTTCATGTTTTGGTTCGATAGGGATACGTCTGCTTCTTGATTTATGTGGAAAATTCTTGCCTATAATATCATTTTCTGATGCCACAAATGCTGGATTATCTGGTGAGGTTTTGACTTGAGCAGGAAATTTTGATGTTTTAAAAGTCACTCAAGAGAAATCCTATGAAAGGAATTTTCTAAGAGATATGTCTGTTCTGATGCCTCCATTATGTATAGTAATTAACAACACTAGTTATGCTAGTTTGGAGGTAGAGAGAGTGTTATAAGTTATACTTGAACTTTATATATATATATATATAATCTTTGTTTGGGAATTTTACTACTCTCATGGCTAGAGCGATTCCTCCAGCTAAGCATAATTTTTGAGATATTGGGGTCGCTAGTCTGCTATCCTTACTATAAAATTTCCCCACAACTGAGCTTAACTTGGTCATATTACTTCTTCTTTTCCATGGTAATAACTGAAATGATTATCTACCACCTGACCAAGCTTGATAAACTATTCTCCATTTTAAAATGTATAGGTCGCTCACTCAACCAATAATTTTTCATTTTAATTATAATAATTTCAATTTTCTTCCTTTGTAGCATTGGATCTCAGTCATGTTATCATTTTCTATTGTTTTTCATTTTTTCAAGGTTGTTACATTTATTTATTTTCCTGTTCATGGAATTCAAAATTAAAAACTAACACATAATCAATTAATTAATAATTCCTGTAGCATAACACACCTTCCTATATAAAATGTTAAGGGAAGGGACTCACATCTCAACATTGATAACACATAGAAATACTTAAAAATATGCCAAACATAAGTATGTACATAATATATGTCCTTTCACTAGTTTATTGCAGTGATTCATACCATTTTATAGCATTACATACTGATAACCAGACTTATTTAGATTTGTTTTAAGCTTGTGGGTTTATTACAGAAATAATTTTTTGTGTATTTTTGCTATGCCTATAACCAACTAGTATAAATTTATAGACATGGGAAAACTTTATTTTAGATAGTTTTCATATCTAGTAATTTTCAAACTTAGAGAGTAGATAAGATATGTTACTTATCTAGTTATTTTGATCATTAAAAAAAAAATTTGGATGTGGTGCCATGGTAGATTATGCCAGAATGAATTCCTAATTGTTGTCCATATGTATTAATTGATGTTAAAATTTTATAGCATGGTGTCATGGATTGAGAAATAACCAGAAACTTAAAATTGAAAATACAAATATTCTTTTATGCCATGTGGTAGTTTGGTAGGTTGTGTGAGTTGCATATCACCTTAATGAGGTTGAGTTTGGTGGCTATTTACTAGCCTGGTTTTGTCTTTACTATTAAAGCTATTATTTTCCACTACGCTTTAGCTTATTCTTGTAATTGTTTGTGGCATTTTATAACTATGCCACAATTAAAAATCTTTCGAATTTAATGTTGTCTTATTAAATTGTGTTCCCCTTTTGTCTAGAGTATCTGGTATTTAAATACAGTTGTTTATTATAATATATTAGAGTGTATTGTACTCCTTGAGGTGGTCGAGCATCATTAAATTTACCTAGGCATTAGATCTAAGGCACGCTTCCCTCAAAGATTAGTTGGATAACATATTATTTGGGTTTGATAATAGTTAATGGTGCAAATATTATTATACTTAGGTTGGTTAAGACAAATAATTATTATAGAAAATATAATTTTCAAGGTTGACTTAGGACCTCTGATTTGTAAAATAACTGAGAAATGGGCTGTGGAAATTGAAAATTATGAAATTGTGTCAAAAGTTATAGTCTCCTGACCTAACACTTAGTGATAGATGCATATTTATAATTTAGCATGGGTCTTCATTATCTTGGGATAAGTTTTGTGATTTGAGATCCTCAGTTAGAATTATAATGACTATAGGGAGATCTTGGCTAAGGTATAAATAAACAATGGTTTAGTATTTTCTTAACATCAAAATAACTACATGTGGTGCATAATATATAAGTACTCATACATAGGGATTTTACCTATAGTTTAATAGACAGTTTGAGTAAGTCTTTAAGTGTCTTAAAAACCAAAAACTATGACCTTTTGGAACAGTCTCCAAGAAATAGAATGAAGTGTTGGAATAAAAGATCATAGCAATTTTATGAGTTTTCTATTTCTTTGTAATGATTGATTAAATGTTTGTTATATGAAATTCGGTATTGTATACTTGCGAGCGATGCATATTATAGGAGTGTTAATATGTATAAATGCTTGTCTATATTTAGAATATAAAGGTGCATCGTGATGCATGATAATTAGTTATATTTTCTTGAATGATAGTTATAGTTTAGATTTAGGGTATACCTAGGAGCTATAGCTCCATACTTGCTTAATTGTTATTATGTAGGTGTGTCACTGGAGTATTAAAATTATAAGTTTGGGTTGTGTGTTTTTATGTAGTTGGGAACCTATGTTAGTATGGGATATCATAGAGTAAAATTATGTTGTACCCAGATGGTACATACTATAATTATTATGTCTAAACTCATTTATATATTTGACTATTTTACTTTATACATGATGGTTGTTGTTATGGTTAATGTGCTTTATATCAGTTGGTAAGATGTGTGTATGAATGCATGCAACATTTAAGAGTTTAAAGAATGTTGTTTTGGTGTGTTAATGTGTTCTATGGGATCTATGACTTGCTTCACTATATTTAGTTACTTGTATAATTTCTTATGTTTCCATGACTTTAAGACTACTTTAGACAATGGTTTTAGGAAAACTAGTAGTTATGTCTTAGAATACTAGACTATGGTAATATGGGTTATCATAGGTGTAGTATGTTGAGAGACAAATTATGGTAGTTGAAATCTATATTTGAATGTGCATATACTAGAATGGTATAAACTATAGTCATTATTTATAGTATGGGATAGAAATAATGTAAGATTCATTCATATATTTGATGGAATAAATGTATGCTTTGGTTACTCCTATATTTAGCATGTAATATGATGTATTTTCTAAGTAGGATGTATATTAAATGAATCTTATGGTTTAATTTTATTTGACCAATCTACATTAATGATATGGAGTAAGGAGTGAGATGGACTTCATTGCCTTACTAGTCTCACAATGATAGATGAAGGCAATTCGATCAAGTGGTGTGTATGAATTTGATTGATCTAGATCATTATTATTTATTATTTATAGATATTTGGGCCAAAGTATGTTTAATGAGACATTATAATATCATGAGTGTGATTCACATGTTGTGTGATATCTTTCAATAGAATTGATTTCTATGATACACTGCATGTTGAGTTTAGAATCATACGACACATGGGTGCTTGTTTGTCTTTTTAGATTCTTGTGCATTCACTATCTACTCATTCATGAAGGGAGGGAATTTATTGATGGGATTAGTATGGGAGATCGTTGGTCCATGGTTGGTGTGGAAAATTAGATGATGCTCTCCCTACCCATAGTAGTCCTACTTATCAATATGACACTTGAGATTGCCACAGATACTTGAGTTTAGAAACTATACTCTAGTGTAGCCATGTATCTATATGTACATTGTATTGTACTTATCATTGAATACTATCATGAAGAGATTTAATTACTTATTATTGTACTTGGATAGATATGGCTATATACTTATTATAGTTATAGTGGAGTTAATGTGATTACTTTTTATATTTACATTGACGTGTACTCTCATGATATTATAGATCAATATTATGTGATGTATTACACCTATTGCTATTATCACCTTGTGTTTTTATTATGGCCTCTATAGATTCTTGTGGTTTAATCTCTATTTAGTATATGTGTTAAATTAAAAAAATTATGTATTTCTATATCTAACCCAACGGAGTTGTTACATGATACTTCATATATCCTCAGGCTACCTATGTGATACTGGAGGTTATTTTGGATGAATCCAACACAAAAATAGGCTTTACTACATAATTTGGTCAGCTTCAAAGACATTCCCATGGCACATGGAAAGGTTTAAAGTGACTTAAATAAGTCATACACATATATTCAACTAGATAACCTAGCACCAAAGGACCTAACACCACTAACATTGCTTGTTAAAGAGGTCATTATTCTTATAACAACATATTGCTCCCTGACAAGATTGGCCAATTCTTTCACATGGGACTAGGAGTCATTAGGGTTATGATGGATGAATGATCAAATTTTCATGGAGGCTAACAATATTAACACAACTATATAGTGACTTGCATATAGTGGCTTATCGAAGAGGCCAAGGCATTGGTGCTTATACCTTACTCCAAGTTTGGGGATGGGATCACATAGTGGTGGAGCACCTAGTTGGCCAAAAATATGTATAGGGACTATAAGATCCCGTGTCATATGGATAGGTTTATATAGGTGTAGGCCATAAAGGACACCGTAGTGAGATATATTTCTATTAGCATATGTTGGATGAGCTGACGTTAGATTTTTTCTTTTGGTATCCCTATTTACCATATTAGCTCTAGTGGCCATAAGATAGGTTCTATAAAACCTTAATGACAACTAGGTGATTCTTAACAAGGAGAAAAATCCATATTATTGAGGAGTATAACCCTGATTGGGTGATATAATAGTTTTGTATGTTACAAGATGTCCCTAATGGTCTAAGGTGGTTTTCACACAACACTTATGAGATTAGTAACTTGTCCCAAGTGATCCTTAGGAGTACAGTGGTGGTAATCTATGAAGGAGTACCATGGATTCCATGGGCCTATGCAGGAGGCCTTATTTATATAGGTGTGACATGGGATTATATTACATGGTAGGCATAGGTTTATCTAAAGATATTGATAGACCCTAGACATACACTTGGATAGGGTCAGGGTGGAGATGGGATGGAGGTAGATGTGGAGAGTGAGATTGAGGCTAAGACTATTAATGATGGTAGTAGTAATGATAGTAGTAGGGGTAGTAATGATGATGATGGGGATAATGGAGGTGAAATAGAGGGGGTGGGTACATAGGCTATGATAGTATACCCTGGATCGATAGGTATAATAGGTAATTTTTTAGATTTAGGCTAGGTAGGGACATTAGGTATAACTAGAGTAGCCAAAGATAGTTCCATACTTGAAGAGGAGATTATGAATAGAGTAGGTGAGATTTAGGGTTTAGAGGGAGGGTTGATTAGTTACAAGCTCAAATGAACCTTGGGGATGGTTAGATTACTTCCCTATATCTAGATATTGACTGACTAAAGGAATAGGTGGCCTAGATGACATAGGCATAGGCACAAATATACGTAGAGAGGGATCAGGCTAGGGTAGATGTTTAGAGGCTCCAACATGAGTGGGATGAGACACAGGGGGATAGTATATAGGCCAAAATTTATCAGATGATAATTGAGAGCCTTTGGGATAACGATGAGGCCTCATACTATCATAGGACATATGAGATGGTAGTGCCTAAAAATCAACAAATTCTTACTTTTGAGGTATAATATGCATAAAGAGTTGGTGGTAGGTCTTCATGATCTAGACTAAGGACACATAACACATCAAAATTAGGGCAATCAATTTAACAACCATGACCACTTCCACCACTAGGTATACCTCCTAAAAACCCATGGATTTGTAGAGTTAAATTTGATGCTTTATAACTTCTTGGCATTTTTTATTTTGACACTGTGATATGTAAATAATCATGATGTATATGCCATTCATTTTTTTGAGATATACGACATTCATATTTTGTCTACAGACTTGTACATGGACTGTTATTCTTTTGATATATATGTGATGTTATATTATTTTCTTTATCATGTTTGGCTATGGTTCCATGCTTATTTCCATGTTATACATGTGTATGTTCTTTCATTTTTCATTATCACATGTTATGTCATGTTGGACTATATTTATCTACTTATGGTTATGACCTATGATATATGCTTAATCAAATATGCACGTCTTCATTAGAACATAATATAATCATTTTGATTTGGTTATTATGGGTTTGGATTGATTTAGAATAGGCATGTTATGAATAAGAGGATATATATTACCAGCATCATTGTCTGATAGATATTTGACCTTATTTTTATTATAGATTGTGATATTATGCATCATAGTTATAGAAAACTATAATAATAATGTGTATCCTATGCATGGAAAAATTAATTTAAATGCAAATATAAACAACTTAGGTGTAAGATATTAATAATCAAATCCCAAGTGTGAATATAATGCAATAAATGAAGTGTAGGAATGAATACAAATACTCACAACTTAAGGACAAGATATGGTTAATCAAAACTCAATTGTAAATAAAATCTAATAATCCTATGGAAATTGAGGAAAAGGGAGGCACAAGAAAATAATTCAGTCAACAACCAACTAAAATAAACAAACCGATCAAATAAATAGATAAATAAACAAATAAACAACCTAAGGAAATAACTAAAACACTAATGAAAGAAACAATGTTAGTCATCAACCAATTAAAATCAATAAATCTAAAAAATAAAACCTCAGTAAATAATCAAAACAAAGACTAAATAAATAAAAAAATTCAAATCAAATGGCACAAAAAAGAAACAAATAAACTAAAAGCATCCAATTAATAGGTAGCTAAATGAATCTAAGGAATAATTAATGAACAACTCAACCAAAGCAATGTAGCAAATGACCAAGCTAAAGTGATATAAATAATCAATTAATATTAAAGAAAGAAAAATAAATAACCTAAGTTAATATAAAAAATAGTAAACAAGTCACTCTAATAAGTAAACTAAGTAAAATAAAAAATAAACAAATACAATACAATAAAGTAGTGAACTAAAACTACCTAACCAAATTGTTTGTGCATGTATAATAAAAGTGTTATACTTGGTAAAAAGGTTTCCCCTAGGATATAAAGGACAATATCATAGATAATACATCACCAAAATAATTTTTATAAGGTTTCCCTTAGGCTATAAGGAAAAACAACATGGGAATAGAAAAAGGGAATTGAAGAATAAGGAAGGGGTGGTTGAGTTGACTCCATATGTGCTAGGCAAGTGGATGTTGCCTACATAGTCCCATGGACACAAGGTCCAATATGAACTTCAATCCAAATTTAGTTCTCCCAAGATTTGGGATAGAATAAATAATAATGATAAGGAAATATGATTAACTAGTAGAGGAAAATAGGAATGGTATCGCAAAATGGCAAGTACATGAGAGAGGTCTAAGGGTCATTGGTGCATCAAGTTCAAATGCACAATTCCCACAAAAGTGACTCATAAAATGGTGAGAGAATTAAATAAAGATTATTTGAAAATAAGGAAATGGTCCATTGCTAACTTGGGATGCCCCATGCATCCAAGCATTGCCTACATAGTCTATGTGGACCTCAGGATGATGTAGTGATCCTAGGAATGGGAGTAAACACAATCAAGAAATGGAAAAGGTAAATGGAAATGGTCACAATTAGATAAGGGGTTACCACCTAGGTGCAGACTTTAATTATACTAGTTAACTAGGATATGCACATCCTAAGTAGCATGGATAAAATATAAATGACTTAATGTTTAAGTCTTGTTTTTTAGGAGTTTTCTAGCATATTTTTGTGTTTTGAGGTGCTTTAGTCATCTCAACTCAATAGATAATATTGAGACACAAAATGGGATAACTCATAAAATGGTGAGAGCATGGCTTAGGTTTTTCACAAAATAGTGGGAGCATTTGAGAGATGTTTAGGGGTCATTAGTGCTAAAATACCCACAAAAATGATTCATAAAATGGAGAGAGCATGAGACAAATATTGCTCAAAAATGAGGAGATGGTCCATTAATGCAATCAATGACACTAGCTGATCTAACCTCAAGAATCATTAAGCACTGCCTACATAGTCTAAATAGACCTCAAGCCATTTTAGTTCACCCTACATGATTGATCTAAGTAATAACAAG
Organism: Torreya grandis; assembly: GCA_037957365.1. Lineage (NCBI taxonomy): Eukaryota > Viridiplantae > Streptophyta > Pinopsida > Cupressales > Taxaceae > Torreya > Torreya grandis. The sequence goes on from JARHVA010003365.1 coordinate 511,735, forward strand.
TTTACGATTAATCAAATTATAGTGTATGGAATAATGGGATGAAAAAACATGGTAAAAAGGTTATTCTTAGGCTATAGGAAATAATGGCATAGGATAGTTTCCCCTAGGATATAGGGAAAAATAACATAGGAAGGTTACCTTAGGATATAGGGAACAATGACATATGAATAATGATCAAGAACTTGAAAAAAATGAAGAATTCAATTACTAGGATGATTGCCATACTGCCCCAAGATACTACCATCAAAAGAAGGCCTTCAAAAGTCTAAAATTTGAATTGACTGCTAAAACTACATCTAAATCCAACCATTAAAGGTGTTTGAAATATTAATGAACTAGAACTAAGGTAAAAATAATAATTGGATAGGGGAAAGTAATTTACAATAGATATGTAAGTATAGAGGGAATGGAACAGGGCATGGTGTAAATGAAGATATGGTTAAACATGAAGTACATAATCCTCATAGATAATGCCCCAAGTCACTCAAGTGAAAAAGTGCTTGAGATGCATTATGTTCATTGGCTCATAAATTTCATCTCCTTTTGATGTAGCCAACCTATATGCTCCAAAACCATAGTAATAAAAACATAGGGTACTAACTAGTTAGGTTGAAACTTCCCATTTTTCTTACTTTTAGCATTGGTATTTTTCTAATTTTTGTTCAGTATAAGATTACCAAGCTAAAAGTATTTATTATTTATGCACCTATTGTATTCGACACATAATATGTTCTAATATGTTTGAAGTTTTTTTAAGGATGCCATTCATTTTCCATCTAGTAAGTCCTGCTTATGCAAATGAGCTACTATGTACTCCTCATCATCAAGGATATGTTTCAGTCAAATACAAAGATAAAGCAACTCAACCTCGATAGGAAGAATGGATTTAGTGACATAAACCAAGGAATAGGGTGTGCCTCTTATTGGAGTGTAAAAATTGGTAAGGTAAGCCCAAAGGGCATGAAAGAGTTGTAAATACCAATCATGAACAACATCATTGACAATCTTCTTGAGAATTTTGATAATGGTTTTGTCAGATGCCTTTGCTTGTCCATTGCCTTGTGGGTAATATGTAGTGGAAATGTGTTGGGTAATATTATATTTGACACAAAGGGATTTGACATATTTATTTTTTAATGAACCACCATTATTAGATATAATGTCAAAGGGGATATATTAGCGGTAGATGAGGTGATTGAAATTGAGCTTGGATATCTATTTACCAGTAATGTAAGTTAGAGGAATGGCTTCCACCCACTTAGTGAATTATTTTGTGGTAGTCATGATGTGTTTATGGCCATTTGAGGATGTAGGGTTAATATTTCCTATGAGGTCAAGTCCCCATATTGAAAATGGCCATGGTATTATCATTGGTTTAAGTATTTTAGCTAGAGCATGGATCAAATTATCATTCTTTTGATATTTTACACACTTCTTAACATATGTAGTGGCATCAACTTCCATAGTCAACTAATAATAACCAATGCATAGTAGTTTCTTGGCATGGATAACCTCATTGGTTTTGGCCCCACACACCCATTCATAAACTTCCCTTAGCACCAATCTAGATTCTATCAAAGTTAAACAATGAAACAAAGTTACATAAAAGCTTCTACAATAAAGTGTTGGTCGAAGTAATATATAATGGGAGGCTTGGTGGATGATAAATTTTTATAATTTATGAGAAAGGTTTGGTTGGAGGACTTAGTCATATAAGTAGTTGAATAGTTTATAATCCCAAATATAAATGAGATGAATAATATCATAAATCATCTCAATGGCCAAAGGTTTGTGGGTAGGTGCTAGAAGATGTTCAACTAAGAACTAACAATCTCTTGCCTTATATATGATGTAGATCATAGAACCAATTATATCTATGGCATGTGCTATTCTATTATTAGACCAAGGTATCTTTTCAAATTGAAGATGTAAAATCTATTTCTTGAGAGTGTCTACCATGGATTTATAAGGTACTAGCTTCTCATCTTTGGTATGCTATTATTCTATAATTTGATTGATGATAAGTTGTGAATTACCATGAACTAGTAAATGTTTAATGTTCCATTGTACCACTAGCCAAGTCCCTACAATGAGTGACTCATACTCATCCATGCTATTGGGATAAGGAAAATTGACATGAAAGGACCTGGGAATGAGACCCCCATATGGTGTTATGAAAAACAAACTTTCTCCTGATCCATGATATGTAAAAGAACCATCAAAATAAAGTTTCCATTTTTGCTCTTTAGGAGATGCTTTTGATATGGTAATGATGGACTCATCTAGAAATCCAAAGGTGAGTGGCTGAGTAATGGAAAAAGGAGCTTATGTAAAATGGTATACAATTAAATGTCCCTTGATGGCCTTTTGGTTAGCATATTCAATCTCAAACTCACTTAGAAGCATGATTGACTTTCCCATGTGGCTCTGTAAAGCTATTTTTGAAAGTAGATACTTGAGTGGATCTCTTTAGCAATGAAAATGGTCTTATTATTTAGCATGTAATAAATCAAAATTTTGGATACTAAGAACATAACTAAATGAGATTTTTTTATCGGTGTATAATTTTTCTCATATGCGATCAATGTGTGGCTCAAGTAGTATACACCATGTTCCTTTCCTTGCTCATCATACTGGGCTAAAAGTGTCTCCAAGGCATTATAAATAGTAGATAAATAAAATAGTAATGGATTTTTTGAATTAGGAGGTAATAAAATAAGTGGATTAGCCAAGTATTCTTTGAGTTGTTCAAAGGCCTTCTTGTAATCTGCATTCCATGAAAAAGTGGTGTCCTTTAGTAAGTGGGTAAATGGATGACATTTGTTAGCTAGTTGTGGTATGAAGCATCTGATTAAATTTATCTTTCCCTATAAAATAAGAAGTTTCTTCAAAGTAGATGATGGTGGAATCTTGATAATATCCTTAACCTTGACTGAATCGACTTCAATGCCCCTATGAGAGATAATTAATCCTAGTAATTTTCTTGAAGTGATGTTGAAGACACACTTTTTAGGGTTAAAATTGTCTTTATACACCGAAAGTATTTTAAAAATTCTTTGAAGTAATTCTAAATGTTCATAATAGGTCTTAGATTTACCCAAGATGTCATTAATGTAGTCATCGATAATGTCATGTATCATGTCATGGAAAATGACTGTCATGGCCCATTAGTACATTGACCCACCATTCTTAAGGCCACATGACATTACCTAATAAAAAAGTGTTCCCCAAGGAGTGGTGAATGATGTCTTGTGTTAGTCTTTTGGTGTAATTTTAATCTAATTATATCTCAAAAAACCATTCATAAGAGAAATCATTTTGATTCCTAGTTGTATATTTAACAATCATATCAATATTTCATAGAGGAAAGTAGTCCTTTAGGTAGGCTTTGTTGATGTCATGGAAATTAGCGAATGACTTAATAACTTATAGATTTTATGACTGACATGATGTTTTAAATATATTCTATATTATAAATGGGATGAATGTATCCCACATCTAATAATTTATCTAGTTATTTATTAACTAAGATGGTAATATGAGGATGTATTTTCTTTATCTTTTGTTTGACTGGCTTGGTATTAGGGTCCACAACAAGATGATGTAAACCAAGGTGGGGTCCACACCTAACATGTCAAAATAGGCCCATGAAAAAATGTATATGAACTCCCTAAGGAGGGTTGTAAGGAATTCATGCTCCTCTTCAATGAGGGATGTGACTAGTTTGATCCACTTTGGATCATCTAGCATTCTAATGTTGACTTCAAAAGTGTCCTCCATAAGGAGTGTTGAACCATCCTATAAAAGAGTTTTTAAAGAAGTAAAGTGGTTGACAATACAAAAGTACTCTAGTGGGACTAACTCATGAAATTTCACCAAACAGGATGAATTAGAATCACCTAATGGTGGCAAGGGCCATGTGATAAACACCTCAAGACATTCTTGGATAATATGTTTAAAAGCCCTCTATTCTTTTGCACTAATTTCTATCCCAAATATGAGTGTGGAATTGATGGAATCATGAGATTCATTTGAGGAAGGGTCAACATCCGCATATAATGACATCTAAAATTTTTTTTTACTAAGAGACTGGCCTTTTTATTTAATTTTACCCTAGCCTAAAAGTGCCTTAAAGAGGTTTTCACTCTAGGACCTCAATGTTTGATTTTATTTTTGGAAAATAAAGTTCACCTTATCTCCAAAATAGGTAACAAGATCAATGTGATAGATAACCCTTATTTATGATGATTCCTAGAGGAATATACTCTCTTAGGCCTAGGTAGTCACAAATGGCCTCATCATTTTAAAACTTGTCAAGTGATACTATGGATTATTGCTAGTCCTAGTCAATGAGTTGAGGATGATGAAAGAAAAGTGGGGAATGGCATACGATGGGTGTAATGGTGCATATGGTATAGGGATAAAATAAGTTGGTATTAGAAAGGTCCTTATATATACTTTAATTGGACTCTACTTCATTGTCAACATTGTCATCATTAGTCATTAGTGTAAGAACATAGATAAGATATACAAGGTCACCCCTAAGTGGTTTAAATCCAATACCATGAGTTCATTTATATCAGGTTATATAGATATGCTTAAGAGTTCCTTACTAATTTACCCATAGGTAGAACTTTGCCTTCATAATCTTGATTATCCATGATCTGATTAGGAATGGGATACCTTTTACTTTGGTAACAATCAACCAAGTCATCATTATATCAATGACTAACTTAGAAGAATTTATATGACAAATCTAGGTCTACCAGATAGAAAAGTGTGTCTTGGGTTAAGGGCCCAATGAAAATTGGCAAATAGATTGTTCCCTATGATTCTCATTATTCATTATCATAGGCCTTGATGCTAATTGTCTTTAGCTTAATGTTAGCTATTATGTATCCTAGATGCTTGAATAACTGTAGAGACATAATGTTTAGGCTTGATCCATTGTCTATGAGGACATGTTTAACTTTATGATGCACTAAGACTTCACTATATAATGGGTTATTGTGTAGAGGGCCCAAGGATGACATGTCACTTTTGGTCAAAGGTCAATTATTGGCCAAGATCAAGGTGTCCCACTAAAGCTTAGAATTTATCTAGTGTAATGTCATTTAACACTTGGGATTGGATCATGAGTTCTATAAGGATGTTCTTATGGATATTATAGGTATACAACAAATCTAAAATAAATATTTGTGTGAATGTCTTTTTCATTTACTCCAAAATATCATACATTTTCTCCTTGGCATATGTTATTGGCTTATTTTTGGCTGTTATGATGGGTTGGATGGGTTCATTGGTAAAAAGTGGTTGTGGGCCTAGAATGGTGAAATTAGTCCATGAAGTTTCAATTACAAAATAAAAATTAGGTAAAGTGCCATTATAAATAGTAGAAGAATAAGGGAATAGGATGGTAATTCTTGGGCCTTGATAAGCTTGGTTGCTAACATGGGCCAAGGAAGGGTTACCGACATTGTGAGGTCGTTGGGGACTATTTGGAACTAGGCATGGGAAATTGGCTATTGGTATAAGGTTGATGGTAATAATGGATATCTAGATGCCCAAAACATAACCTAAAACTTTTTTATAGTCATGTACAATTGCATGGTAGGCCCCTTGGCTAGTTTGATAATTCTAAGCTTGGTTCTATCCATTATGTGGTTGATGTTGCCATTATTGTTGTTGTTACTATTGTTGTTATGATGAAGGCCTTTATGGTTATTAGTTTTTATTATTAGTTTTATGTTTTGGAAAAGGATTTTGGTAAATACATAGGTTATGGTTGGAAGTAAAAGCCCTATTATCCAACTAAATCTTTCCATTTCCAACATGATCTGAATGAGGTTCCTTAGTTTCACATAAGGACATATGGAATGGACATTGAATTGATGATAATCTTAGAATCCATTATCTTAATACCAATTCATAAATGGAACACCTTCAGGGAATGGTTTAGGAATGGGATAACTAATCATATTAGAATTGGCTAGTTTTTAGAATACTGACTCAATTGGTTCTCCAAGATCATTGAAGATTATTTCTATTGGCCTTGTTCTTGAATGAGGTGTTTAAAAAGGATGGGGATCAATGCCTAAATATGTGTAATTATATTTATAAGTGGAGTTGGTTGGGTAGATGGCACCATTTAGACATGGTGTGATTCAGTGGATCTATGATTGTTAATGCTCTTGTTGTAGTTGTAGTCTTTGGGATTTTCAAAAGTATATGATCGGGTTAGAACATAAGTCTATGTTTGAATTGGGATTTGGTTTTGATTATGGCCTTGGTTAGGAGTTTACAATTTTATTACTCCTTTGTTGATAAGGGTTTTCTCAATTTGTGATCTTTTATCAATGATCTCCTCAAAAGTATGGGCACATTGAAGCTCCAAGAGATAAGATATATCACTTCATAAATTATGATTAAATACTATGGCCAATTATTTTTTTGGTAGATTATGCATGAAGTGGCTATCAAGTGCTCTCCATTTATGTAAATAACTTGAGAAACTCTCACCATACCTCTCTTGGGCTTGGCCTAGATCCACCACAGTAATCTCATGCTCGAGATTATACGAGAAATTTTGCACAATTTTTTTTGAGAGATCATCAAATTATATCACATAATTATTAGGGAGTTGTAAAAGCCACTCCAAGGTTGTCCATATGAACTACATAAAAAGAGGAAAAGCAAATAGATATCACTATAGGCCACTAGCTGAGAAGTTACAAAAAATTCCTTTAGATGTTCTTTTGGGTCCCCTTTACCTTTGTATTTGTTAAAATTTGGTGGCTCAAAACCTAGAAGAAAGGGTATCTGAAGGTATTCCATGTTAAATGAATATGAAAATATCTCATTTAGTTTAAACTTCTTTACCTGCTTTCTAGTTTGAATAGTTGTAATTGCATCCTTCATTTGTTGTAGCTCTTGGGATAGGAATGTGGATGGTACAAATAGTATAGATGGTTGTGGTTGAGGCTAGGTGTTCCAAGGTGGATTAGTCTATCCTGGGTATAATGGAAGATAAAGGGATGCATATTTAATTGGTCACCCTACTAGGTATACACATCTATGGATTAGGGTTATATTGATGGTGTGGTATTTATTTTTGGTACACATTAGAGTTGGTATTGGTAATGCAGTTATGATTTGGAGGGAACTATGGCCTTAATGGAGGTATTTGGTGATGGGGAATGAACTATGTATGGTGAGATTGTAAGAGAACTTTCTATTGGATATTTTAACCCTTATATATGAATGGTACCCACTTTTGGCTAAATGTTTGTTGTTAAAGGTGTTGTATGGTAGGTCCTTGTTGTATGTGAGGTACATGTTAGGTATGATTAAATTTCTTCCTAGTGGGTACTCATTGTGTATTAGGTACTTGTTTTTGAATGGTTACTTGTTGAATGCTAGGCACTCATTGTTGAATAAATACCAACTACATTGACTAACAAGGATACATTGTTGATTAGACAATGTTTATGCTAAAGGGTTTATCACTTATTATGATGACATATTAGTTTGTATTTATTGTTGTGGAACATTGGTCATTACCTTTTAGGGTGGATTAGTGTTCACCATATGTCAACATAGAGTATTGGTCTATGTCTGGTTACTTTCTCCTTGTTGTGTGTTTGAGGAAATGGTTGGTTAAGGGGGAATAGCCATATATTTCATTTTTGAACTAGGAATTCATTATCCCTACTATTGTGAACTAGCCATAGTGTTTGTAGGAAGAACCTATTACAAATTTCTCCTTTAAACATTTGAATGAACTTGGTTCAAATTTTGATACACTTGTGTGCTACCCACCATGTTTTAAGAAGGGTCTTCTAATAGAGATACATATTCCACTTTAGTTATAAGGACATTAAACATGTCTACCACATATTTAGTTTGAAAAAATGAGTCTTTATTTGGATTGGCATAACCTGACGAGTCAATTTATACCTTAATTGAGGGAGCTAACTCTATGAGTGGCACACTAGAAATGGTCATGGCATTTATATTTGTGGGTAGGTTAAGATATGTTTGATATGCTTGTTACAATTATGCTAATTGGTCATTAATTTGACCTTTTCATTTTATGAGTATGGCAAGCTCTTGGTTATGCATTAGCACAAGGGCATGGTTTTCACTAGATGAAGACTACTTGAATGGTTTGATGAGAGGTGCATTACTAGGTACCCTAATCAAGCTAGGTAGACTTTCATTTGGGAACTCTGATGGAAACTTAGCACCTACCTATACTACTCTAACTAGAATATCATCCCTATTTTCTAGAAAATGACAATCAAACAAATATGGATCATAACTTGTTATATTTGGTGTGGTTACATAATAAGGATGTTTTTGTTGGATTTATTCCATGTTAGGTGTTATGATAAAAAGGTATTGGGTAGTTTGATCTTGATCTTGCCCTAGATAATAATTTGTTTTGGCAAGATAATGTGTTGATGGGTCTTGATCTTGATCCATATAGTGCATAGCATATGAGGGATATGGATCCATCTTGTACATGACATCATCACCATAAGGATCTTGAATAAAAGGTTTAATCATGATAATATTATCATAATATGTATTATACATGGTTCCACTATGTGTATAGTGAGGAATGGTTTAATTAATGGTTAGTGCCTCTCAAATTTTTTTGGTCTACTACTGTAAATGTTTGGAACTTGGTCTAAAAGGGAAACTTGAAAAACTTGATAATGGTCTAAAAATATCACAAAAAACACACTTCGCTATTGAAAATAGGTCTAAAATTGAAACATGAACATGGTCTTTGCAAAGGTCTACATTAAATCTAAGTCTAAGGCAAATTGGAATGAAAATGTGAAACTAGTCTTAACAAAGGTCTTGAACTTCTCTAAAGGTAAAACAAACTTGGTCTAAGTCTACAAATGAAATTTATGCTAGGTCTTTGGAAAAAGTCACAAATCTAGTCTTGGAAATGAAATTATCTAAGCACAAACTTGAAATCAACCTAAATTTAAGGTAATTGGCTTGAAACACTTAGTTGAGGTAAAACTTAGAAACTAGGTCAAATGTGAACTTGGGCTAAAAAGAACTTGCAATCTAAAAATGAAGGTTTGAACTTGTTCTAGGAAAATATCTTTAAACCAATTGAAAATCCAAATCAAGTACCACATACTAAGTGAAAAAAATAAAACATTCAAGCCCAAATAATAAGTAAAACTCAAATGTAAACTAGTTGTCCTTTGATTTATACTCGAAAGTGGGCTTCAAAATGGGTTTGAGAAGGAAACTTAACTCTTGGTAAAAGGGTCATAAGTCTATGTGAATGGAATAACCAAGATAGATTTGAAATTGGATCCACACTTTTAGGATGTTTAAAACTTGGTCGATAATAATTCCAACTAATCTAGGCAAAAAAGGCTAGCATAAAAATGTTATTTAGAAATAAGGGAACACATGATTTTGATATCATTTGAACAAAGTAAATAATTTGGAAAAAATTTGGTAGTTTAATGCTTATTTGTGTAAATTAGTGTGTGTAACATGTGTTTGTATGATGCTTTGATTTTTTTTATTTGGAAAAGTTATTTTAGACTCAAAAAATGCAAGTAAAAGAAGAATTAACACCCAAGTGTACACTCATACACTAAAACTGACACAAGGTGTGCATAGTATCCACGAAACTTATATTGATATACCAATTATTGAAAATAATTAATTATTAATCCAAAAATAAATAGCTCATATAGGTAGAGGTTTTTAATCCTCCCTCTATCTCTTAATAATTGATACATGGTAAGGAACTTAGAGCACCAAAGCAACTTGGAACTAGGATGATAATCCATGGAAAATGGGTTCAATCAATCTAAAATTTCAAATTGGGTCTTCTAGATGGTCCACAAGCACATAAAACACTTAAGCACAAAATTCATGTCAATTGGATCTAAACCATCTATCTTATTATGAAAGGGTCTTGTTCCTTTCACAATGACTTTAGTCATGTACCACATAGTGAAGTCCAATGTCTAGATTGTTACATGGCCTTGAAATTTGTTTGACTTGTCAGGCTAACCACTCAATCACTATCCAATCTAACAATGGGCCCAATTTATATCCCCCATTAGAGAGTGGAGTTAGAAAAATGCTATGAGATGAAACCCTAGATTAATTCCCACCTAAATAACCCATGAGGAGGAGATAAACTCCCATTCACAACCCAAAAAAGAAAATAAAAGAAGAACTAGGTCATTTATGAGTCACCTAAGTCCCTAGGAATAAGGGGAGAGAATACACAACATTTATTTAGGTTTGACTCAATAAAACAAGAAAAATAATGTGATGTTGGTCATCCACATTCCCTAAAGGGGACAAGGGGAGAGCATATGCACAAGACTTTATTAAAAAGAAACTATTTTAAGAAATGAAACTAAGTTTTTTACAAAAAAATAAGAACAAAAAGAAAAGTGCTCTTAGGATCTCTAAGTCTAAATGTGATTGTTATTTATAAACACCTATTTGAAGTGTGGTTGAAGTTTGGCCTTTGTTGAAACTTAGAAATGAAAAATAGGAAATTTGTTTTGCACAAGTTTCAAAATCACCAAAAAGACAATGTGAAATGACTTTGTTAATATGTAAAAAATATTCTCTTTTTCTTAATTCCTTAAAAAAACATTAGAGGATTGATTTGTGCTTAGTTAGAATGCCTAAACAAAGAAAAATTCAAAACTTTTAAGGTTTTAGGTTTTGGTCTTAGGGAAAAGATGTTATTTACTGGATAGGGAGAAGTCATCATTTTCCCTATAAATATAGAACAAATAGAATGCAAAAAACTTGGTGAAGTCACTACTTAGCAGGCGTAAAGTCATTGATTATAATTTTCAAAGTTGTTATTTTTCCTAAAAATGGTGAAATCACCAAATTCATAACAAAATGTGACCTGCTAATGTCACCAATTTCTCAATTTGAATTCATTATTTATCATAGGAGGAAAGTTACAGGTCAAAGTCATCAATTGTAGGCAAAGTCATTATTTTCAATCAAAATCACATATATGCAATAGAAAAGTCGCTAATTTCTTGAAACAACCAAAATAATTACAGAACATAGAAAAGTGGTGAATTCACCAATTTATCGAGTCAAAGTCATCATTTAGTAATCAATAAAAAAATAGTTTTTTGGATGAAAATGCTAAAACTAAGGTCTAAAATGAGTTTTTCTTGGTTCTTAAGAGGTCTAAAAATGAAGCAGAGCATCACCATGTGATTTGAAGTGTTTGTCTATTTAATAGGTTATTATAGCCTTTTTTGGTGTGTGGTAGGTATTATAGGTCTTATATTATCCCTTAGTTTATGTTTGAGTCTTTTTAAGTCTTTAAAGTATGTGTTTCTATTCATTTTGGAGTTTCCTGCCAAAATGGATAATTTGAAAATTTGAGATTTTGTAATTAGTTTTGAGTGGTGTTTTGGATTTAGGTGATATCCAATTGTTAATGATAGTTAGTGAAGGGTCCTAGTTGTTCTTAGGTGTGTGTTTTATGATGTATCAAGGTGAAGGAGATCAATCAAGAACCATATAAATGAAGAATAGTATATTTTTAACTACCACCCATGTTGAGTTGGCAAGAAAAGAGACCTTTATTGAAAGTTTGATGTTTTAAAAAGAGAATATAATGCATGTAAGAGAGAGAGATTGTGTATAATTTTGTAGTAGGATATATGAGAATATAACCATGAAGTACAAAGAAGGATAATAAGAAAAGAATAATATTTTTCAAGAAGATTGCCTATTCTACTAACTCTGTATATGATTGTGATTGTGCATTAGCATGAATAAATATAAGATGGGTTTTAAGACAAGTAATTTGATCTTAAAAGGTTTATTTTATGTGTTATACTATTTATTTATGTTTTCCTTAAATATATAATATTTTTATTGTCATTAACCTATAGGTGTGGATCATAAAACATAATACAATCAAGCTTGGAAATACCTTGTTTGACACAAGTTGGATAAATAATTTATAATGAATCATTATACATGATATAAACATTTTGAATGGTGGAAAATTAGTAGGAAGTATTTATATGGTGTAATTTATCCCATTTGGATTCTTAGAATACTCTAATAGAGCAATATTAAATTTAAACCTTTAACAAATGAACACAGTCCTATAGTTAATTCTAAAATTTTACATAATTTCAAGTTAGAGGATCATAATGATTGTTTATAGACTTGTATATATTGAAAAAATTAAATAAGGTTTGGGCTGATAGTATTTGAGTGTTATATGTGATTGATTTTTTTTAGGATTCAAATTATCTCCTTTTATGAACTCTCATTTTGCTTAGTTTTACTTAAGAACCCAAAATTCTTTAAAGTTGCATTTTGAAAACTTTAGAGTATTAATCAAGGTTAAATAACTATTAGAGGAGTTTAGTATAGTTCTTAAAGAACTAAAATAAGTATTTTAAGTTTTTAACATGTCTTTAAATTCAAATTATCTCTTTTCTTTAGGCCTCAACCTTGTACAGGCCTGTCAAAACTTAGAACTAGGGTTTAATTTTGTAACTCACTTATCTTGAGTTCTCACCCTCCAAAAAATCATAAAATTTTGTAATCAAATATATTTTCATGTTGTATAGAGGATTAAGGAGGCTTTAGGTTTTTATAGTATGGGTTTGTATAGAAACCCTAATGTGGCTTTGAGCTAGGCCCAGTGGAGACTTAATTGGTGAAGAAGGTTGGTGAATTGATAGGTTTTCCTTGAGAATTGTGCCCTAAAACTTTTCATGAATTAGTAAAGGGTTAATGGGTACCCAAAATTGTGTATATTTTGTGTGTAAGTGTTATGGTTTGGTCTAATATATAAGGTTTTTGTGAAAACATGGCTACAAGCAATTAAGACCTTAAATAAAAAAGATAGAGTTTTGTGAGAGTTTTTTGCTAGGGGATTATGTGCTTTGGTTGGAGGTCTAGGAGAGTTAAATAAGGTAAGTAAATATCCATATGAATCTTAGTTGAGGAGTCAATAAAAATGGATCATTCATTGAATGGTAAATCTAATGAATCTATCTCAAAGGCGAGTAAGTCTAGTCCATGAACAAAGAAAGTGAAGAGATGAAATTTGTGGATCAGAGGATGGTGCTTAATTAAATAAGCATTAGAGTGTAGAGGGTGTTAAATAATAATATAGTAATAGTATAACTAAGAAGGTTATATGTTGAAGGAGAGATGAGTGAGATAGACAAAATAATAGGAAGGATAAAGCTCTTCGTGGAGCTCATGTAAGAGGAAAAGAGCCAATGGTATGGTTGGGTAATCAAGAAGAATAGGGTTAAGTGGCCTATAAGGCTACTTATGGAGTGAATAAGGAAGAATAAATGCATTTAGAGGACACCAAAGTTGAAAATATGAACGAGAACAATCATGAACATCATGTTTATTTAAAAGATGAAGCTGATTGGATAGCCAAGTATAGAGGATGCCTCATGGAAGGCATAAGAGCAGAAAGATTGAATCAAGAGGATGGATACAAGAGGTATGAATAAAATAAAATTGAATTTACATTTAAATAACATCTTGAACATGAATTTTAAAGTAATAGAGAGTTGTTAGGTGAGCAACAAGACCAACCATTTGTTTATGAGAGCTGGGATCAATTAAAAAAAGAGCTAGTAGCCGTAGAACATGCCATAAATAATGGAGAGAAGGATAAAATCTGTAGTAGAACAAAAATTAAAAGAGATGGATCCTAACTACAAGAGATGGCCTAAGATATGAGAGAACCCAAAGTAGAATAAGAGTGGATATAGAGAGGATTGATATAAGAAGCTAAAGACAACTTATTAGATTTCCTTAGTCCAGGTAGAGAGAAGATTAGAGCTATCATAATTGAGCAAGAGACAATATTGTAAGAGGAAGAAAAGAAGATGTCAAAGACAATGAGCATGTTTCCCATTAGAACATTTATAAGAGATGAGGTTGTAAGTCATATAAGGATAGAAAATTAGAATCAAATAATGAGTAGTAACAAAGGAGATGGACCATAATTGGTATAATATGAAGCAAAAAAAGTTGTAATCTAAGGTAAGTAAGGAATAAAATTATGTGAGTTGGTTGAAGAACAAACAATGGAAACCAATGATGCAAGTCAAGAGCATAGGTTAAGAGGACAAATTGAGGAACTCAAGAAGAACAAGTGGATGCCTATAAAGGATTAGAAGAAGCATATAATAACTAAAGAGAGTGGGAAAGATAATGAGGTCCTAGAAGAGACTGTCAAGTATCATGAATGAAATTTAAAAGTTACTAAGAAAGGTGGTGCATGTATGGAGTTTTAAGAGAAGGATTTACTCTATGATCACATGGAGAAGAAAATAATGAATTTACAATAGCTCATGATAGATCCAATGAAAAAGGAGGAAAACCATGATCTTCATAAAGGATTTGATTGGGAGGAAAATTTAAGTTGGGAGGAGGATGAGATAGTCCAAATATGATTCAAGGAAGGAGTGAAATAAAGTTATCTTGGAGAGAAAAAATAAAGGGCAGTCCTAACCCAAGAATTACTCTGAGAAACATGCCAAGAGTTGAATAAGTAATACTCATGGAAAGAGAGCCACAAGAAAATAAGAAAAGGAATCAAGAAAAAGGTAAGAGGTTAACCTAATTAATAGTTAATATTATAGATGAGTTGATTTTTGTTGAGCACGAGGATAAAAAGATAAGAATTTTCCAAGAAGTGTGGTGCTATGTTGAAGATGACGTGGTCAATGATTTGTCATTTTAAGATAAACAAGAAGTTTATGAGAAGGCTCACCATAGGAAGGTGAAGTGACATGAAGAGGTAGTCAAAGAAGATGTCAAGGAGAGTATGAAAAGGATGAAGGAATAATATAGGTATGATCATCCATTAAAGAATAAGGACAAAGAATAAAGCATGGTTGAGAAATAAGACTAGAAAGAAGTGTATAAACCAAGAATGACAAGTGAAAAAGTAAGATATGGAGTAGAGATAGTAAGGTGAATAAAGTGGATCAACCATTAGAGGCATAACAAGATAGGGAGAAGTTAAAGATATAAGAGATAAAATATGGGGTGAACAAGGAGTTTCAACAGATTATACACCTCATGGAGATAGAGGATGAGTTAGCAAAGAGACAAGACAAAGTAAGAAGGTAAAGGCAAAGACACCTACTTAGAAGAAAATAAAAATAAAAGAGGAGAAAAAATAAAATAATATTAGAGGATCATATGAGAAATAATTGGAAAGAAAGGAAGAAGGTAGATAAAGAACATTTAAGCAAGAGCCGAAAATTTCCCCACTTAGGGAATATGAAGCAAAGAATCACCATGTGATTTGAAGTGCTAGTATGTGTAATAGGTTATTATAACCATTTTTAATTTGTGGTAGGTATTAAAGGTCTTGTAGGGTCCTTTAGGTTGTGTTTTGTTCTTTATAAGTCTTTAAAGTGTGTGTTTCTTTTCATTTTGGAGTTTCTCACCAAAATAAATAATTTGAAAATTTGTAATTAGTTTTGAATGGTGTTTTGGATTTGGGTGATATAAAATTGTTCATGAAAGTTAGTTAAGGGTCCTAATGGGTCCTAAGTGTCTATTTGAGGATGTATCAAGGTGAAAGAGATGAATCAAGTACAATATAAATCAATAATAGTATATTTATAACTGCTACGCATGTTGAGTTAGCAAGAAAAAAGACCTTTCGTCAAAGTTTAACAAATTAAAAAGAGAATAAAATGTATGTAAGAGAGAGAGTGTGTGTGTATAATATTGTATTAATATATAGGAGAATATAAACTATAAGGATAGATAAGGATAATAAGAAAATAACAATATTTTTCAAGAAGATTGTATGTCATGCTAACTCTGCATATGACCATGATTATGAATTCACATTGATGCACATAAGAAGGGTTTTAAGATAGGTATTTTGATATTTTAAGGCTTATTGGTATGTGTTATACTATTTATTGATGTTTTAATTTAATAGATAATAGTTTTATTGTTATTAACCTATAGGTGTGGATCATAACACATAATATAGTCAAGCTTGGAAATACCCTATTTGACACAAGTCGGATAAAGAAGTTGTAATGAATCATTATACATGATATAATAAATTTTAATGGTTTAAAATTAGTAGGAAGTATTTATATGGTGTAAATGACACCATTTAGATTCTTAGGATACTCTAATAGAGAAATATTCAATTCAAACCTATAACAAATTAACATAGTCATGTAGTTAATTCCACAATTCTGCATAATTTTAGGTTGGAGGATAATAATGATTGTTCATAGAATTATACCTATTGGAAAAGTTGAATAAGGGTTGGGATTATAGTATTCAAGTGTTAGGTGTTATTTAATATATTTGGGATTCAAATTATCTCCTTTTATGAACTCTCAGTTTGCTCAATTCTACTTAAGAACCCATAATTATGTAAGGTTGCATTTTAAAACCTTTGGAGCATTAATCAAGATTAAATAACTATTAGAAGAGTTTAGGAGAGTTTTTAAAGACATAAAATATGTATTGGAAGCCTTTAACATGTATTTAAATTTAAATTATCTCTTTTGTTTAGCCTTTAACCTTGTATAGGCCTGTTAAGACCTAAAACTAGGGTTTGATTTTGTAACTCACTTATCTTGAGTTTCCACCCTAAAAAAATCACAAAATTTTGTAATAAAATTTATTTTAATTTGGTATAAAGGATTAAATAGGTTTTAGGTTGGTAAAATATGGATTTTTATGGAAACCTTGATGTGGCTTTGAGTTAGGCCTAATGGAGACCTAATTGGTGAAGAAGGGTGGTGAATTGATAGGTTTACCTTGAGAATTATGACATGAAACTTTGAATGAAGTAGGAAAGGAATACTGGGTACCCAAAAGTGTGTATATGTTATCTATAAGTTTTGTGGTTTGGTATAACCTAGAAGGTTTATGTGAACATTAGGCTACACATAATTAAGACCTTAAATAAGAAAGAGAGTTCTGTGAGATTTATTGCTTGGGGATTGTGTGATTTGGTTAGAGGTATAGGAAAGCTAAAGAAGGTAGGTAAAGATCCATATGAATATTATTTGAGGAGTCAAGATAATGTTATCATGCATTGAGTGGTAAAGCCAATGAATATATCTCAAAGGATGAGTGAGTCTAGTCCATGAATAAAGAAAGTGAAGAGATGAAATTTGTGGATCAAAGGATAGTGTTGCATTAAATAAGGATCAAAGTGTAGAGGGTGTTTAATAATGATATATTAAAAGGATAGTTGAGAATACTATGTAAAGAAGAAGGATTATGATCCTATCAAGCTAAGAAAGTGATCAAGAGTGTCAAAGAGAAGAAAAGTACATGCAAGTTACAAGTAAAGTCAGAGAGCATAGGAAGGAATTAAATTAGATATCAAAGCTAGGAGGATAAATTAGGTATTTGTATGCATAGGTCCTACATCAAAAAATGCTCCTATGATGAGTGTGGGGTGTGTGTGTCCCACAGAGCATGCCATTATGTATGCAAGGAATCCGATGGAAAATGCATTAGTCACTTATTAATAAAATAAAACATCAAGAAAAAGATTAAGACAAGCATTACCAAAACTAAATACTTGGGGGAGAAAGATAACAAAATAAAACAAAACACAACTAGAAAAACAAGAGACAAACCCCTTTAACTTCTTTGTAAATCTGAATTGCTTGTTGGTATGAATGTTGGCTTGTGCTTGGATTGTGGATAATGGAGTCCTTGTCAATGCTAATGCTTTGTGGATAGCACCTCCCCTTGTTCACTTTAATTTCAAGTTTGGAATTGATTAGTTGTGTAAATCTTCTCTTATAAATTATGCATAGTAACTTTATACAAAATATCTCTCCTAAGAATGGGTCATGGTACTTATATTTATAGCCTTTTGACTAACCCTAAACCATATGTAGTTAGGCTAGGGTTAAGCTAGGGACTCCAAATGCATTTAAGAATGGATTTAGTTATGCATTTATGGAGGCATGGCCCAAAATTTATGATTTTTATGGCATTTATATTGACATTTTATAATTCTTGACTTTAAGGATGATGAAATCATCATGACCTCATTTTTATAGATATTTGTTGAATTTTAGCTTTAAAAAAATTGATCTTCACTAATTCAACATGGATTTTTACCTAAGTATTTAATCTATTTTAATTGGTTAATTAATTATGCTTAGGCTTTTGGTCATTTCAATAATTGTATTAAGTGTCCCACTTAATTGGTTGATAATGTTAGCTAGGTTACAACTTGATTGGGGATGAATCTGCAAGATGTTATCATTATGTACAAGGTAATACCTAAAATAGGGATGCCTTGATGCAATTATGGGAACTTACATTTGATGTATGGATTAATTTGGGATGTTGAATGATCTCTAATATTAATATGAATAGTTTGGTATAAATCAATCTAAAATCCATTTAGACATAGAAGTGGCTAAAGAGGAGTGTCTACACAATCATTCTTTCTTTTGACTGGCTTTTACATAAAATTTAGGTTCACTATCCACACATGATAATGCAAACATAATATTTTAATCATAAGCATCATAAAAAAATTACATTTTTGATGTTGAAGCTTTATAATAATGTTCTCATAATTTTTATCTAACATTTGACTGTGTGGATATGGATTCAAAAAATTCTTATTCTTGTTTGGAGTTGATGAATATGGATGGTTAATCTCTTGAAAAGATCTAGTACTATTTTCTATTGAACTAGAAACATATCTAGAAATTTGTAAGCTATTGGGCCCTTTTTTCATCTTAGTATGGATCTATGCCAACTCAGCATATCTCTCAGAATGAGGAAATCACTTGGTATGATTGCCTTTTTTATATCTTCTATGCTAGTTGGAGGAATTATTATACACCAACATTAGCTGGTAGGTGGTTACTTAGCACCCAATGTTTTAGGGCATCTTCTTGAGTGGCTGCATGTGACAACCATAGTGCAAAGGGCATAAGGTGATGGAACTGATGGAATTATCAACCAAGGCTCCAAATCATCACCTAGCATGTGCCCTCCACCCTAACATGAAGATGATCCTATATGCTATAAAGTTGAGCTCTATCCATTGAGCACAAAGAAGCAACTTTGATGTAGTGAAGCTCTGTAGAATTGGTTCCAAATAGTAATAATTCAACCACCTTTGAATATAAGGATTAGCATGGATGCCTTTGAGACTCCAAATTACAGTGACCAAGCTCTCTTTTGAGCCTCTAGGTCATGTAGTATCTTTGCTATCATTTACTCTATTTCACATAATATGGACTCTATTCTACATTTAAACTTTGAGTAATGAAGAAAAATAGTTGTAGTAATTCATGGTGTTCCTATGTTTAATGTCTTTACTTTTGTTATTGCAATGTATAATGAATGTGATGACTTTAGTATTATAAAGTAAATCTAAATGTTGTTTACAAGATTTTGACTCATGGCATCTCTATAATTTATGATGACATCAACATATTTTGTGGAAATACTTAAGTGTAGGAAAGACCCCATGTCAAGTAATGACATCTATGGCTAAAGCACTAGCCTAAGCATGAACCCTTGATCTAAAGCCTTCCATCAAACCCTCCCAATGCTTGAATGATACCAAGGTAAGGGAACTAAAGGCTTGTGCCCATGAGACTATAGAACTAACCTGATATAGTTTTGTACCCTTATGACCAAAAGTAACTCCCTAAATAGGCTTTGTGCCTATAGACCAATTGACTCCACCCAGAAATAGCTTGCATAAATGAACCTACTAATGACATTATTGTAATGACCAAGTCTTATGAAGAATGAGTCATGCCATGGCATAACTAGCCCAATGCGGGCCTTGATTATTTCTATACTATTCTTTGGGTGAGTGCATAAGGCTTGTACCTTATGTGAATTGATGCCAGTATAGCCGAGTGGAAAATGTTGAATGTTGTGGGATTATTCTATGCTTATGCCTAGTTTTAATAAGCCAAGAAATGACTTGGAACAACTAGATAAGCACTTGATAGAGTAAATGAATTAAAACCTTAATTAAACTATGACATTTTGGTTCTATTATTGGGACCCATGTTGAATTTTATTTCTGCAATGGTGAGACAAAACAATGATTCAAATATCCCTTGAGAATATTGAGCACTAGATACAACAAGTGGAAGACAAATTTGTGCTAAAGCATCTATCCTATAAGGGATAAAAGTTGAGGAAGTGGGTTCAGAACAACCTATGTGATGTTCTATATGAGGTCTTCTTTTATGAACTACCTAAGCATGTGTATCGATAGTTGGCTACCTATGTGACCCAAAAAAAGTCAAAGCTATGGACAATGCCTTAAGTGGACAAAATGTCTCCTAAAGAGGTTTAAAAACCTAGATGCTACTTAGACTAGAGCAGTAGACAAATGGTGGCAAAGAGCATTGAACAGTTATATACTTGAGTTTTTTGTGTTGACATACTCCTACCTTGAAGAAGTAGAGTATTAGATTTTACATGAACCTAGAGGTGAATTTATGAATAATTTCAAAATAAAGCTTAAGAAATTGATGGTGGATTATGGCTTTGAAATTGTGAGAATGGAAGGCTAAAGTCCTTTTCGATATGAGAAACACAAGAGGGGAGAAGTGGATATGTAGGTCAAGTGCAATGGAGGGGTATGAGCATATTAAAACCAAAGAGCTCAGGAGGTAGACTTATAATAAAAGGTGTATATTGATAGAATATATAGAACTTGGACGTACTGAGAGAACCTATAACAAGTAGGAAGGTAATTGGGAAGGATCTCTTAATTTTTAGTAACATGAGGAGAGGAACAATGAAGCCATAAATCAAGCTCAACTATTGATGGGTGAAGAATGAACTAGGTCCCTACAAAATTTGACCATTGAAGATGCGCTAGAAGTGCCTACCCCCTTCGAACCTATAACACTATCTCATGTGTTATATCCCCCATATGAAGAAAGAAGAGTGATAACTAAACCTATGGTCCACATCAACTTTGATAATTTTATAAACTTGGACTATAATTTTATGATTGAACAAGTTTTTATTATGAAGAGTTAAGTGAGGATACCTCTAGATGTTTGGGTGCTAGCTTGATAACATAAAATATAAGCACAAGCATTGCAATTTAGCAAATGTTAGTTATGTAGACTGGGCAATAGCCCACAAGAAGTGGCCTAGTACCATAAGTCAGTAATAAAACACCTTCATCATCTTCAATGATAGTAGTAAAAATGGGACCAATGCCTAATCCACTAGATGGAGGCATTGGAGGGCCTCCACCAAGACAAGTAACAAGGGGCTACTATAGATATATTATGAGATGGCCATGCACTTTCTAGAGTATCATGGTGTAGAGAATGTTGTAGAGAATATTCTAAAATGTGAGCTACAATGGCATGCTTTGGGTGTAACCCAATATAAGCATAAGGCAACCTAGTTCATGACAACTCTGCTTAATTATGCCCATACTTGGTATAGGAAATTTGATCCTAATTAGGCTATGGTTGATTATGACACCTTGAAGGAAGTATTTTTGAAATAAATTGATATACCCATGTTTGAAAAATAGAACATCACCATGCTCTAGGAAATTAACCAAGGAGTATCATAGAGTGTGTTGATATATGATGCTAGATTCAAAACTCTTCTTTCCAATATTCCTTATGATATTCACCCCTCCTAGCATGCAAAATGGTTTATTGGGGGATTGTTAGTAACATTCAAAAGATCAATTTCCATGAAGACATTTATAAACCCTTGAAAAGTGCTTGAAGACATGATTAGATCCATGGTCAAAAGCAATGATACTGAAATCAACCCATTCATGGAGGTGCATATTGCATCAATGGCTAGATGACTCCAAAACTTACCACTAGTTCATCACAAGATGTTCAAAGTGGGTTATGGTGCACCAGTTATGAATCAGAAGGCCATAATAGGAACAAATACCATCAAAGGAATATGTACACATTACTTCTAAGTTGTGAGGTTTATTGTGAGGTACATAATATTTGCAACTATCTTTTATTATAATGTGCTAGTCAAGTTAACACAACCATCTATTATTGGTTGTATGATGCTTACACTCATATCATAGCTAACTATTGAGTGATTGATGAGATGTATGAGAACATGGAAAGAGGTTAATGACATGCTAATACAAAAATTGGGGGGTAAGCTAATCAAGGCAATGAAGGCTATGGCCAATAGAATGCAAGTTATGGGATTCAAAGAGGTACCAAAGGGGGAGGTGGAGGATGAAGTGGAGGCTAATTCCCACTGTAATAATATTACATGTGAAGTTAGATAGAGAACTATTAGCATGATTTACCTACACATCCAACATGTGGGTATTGTCGAGGAACACATAAGGTTGAGGAATGCCCCAACTTATACCAAAAATTGACTCAAGGTGGGTCTAGTGTAGACATGGGTACAAGAATGATCAGGCATAAGCCTAAAGTAGAGAAGTGGACTTTGAAGGTGTAACCAACCCACACAGAGCCAATCAAATTATAAGCAACCAATCATAATGGATTCACCACCCAATCACTAGTTATGCCAATATCAAAGTTGCACTTGGAATATAGGGACCAGAGCCACATTGGTCACATAAAATGGCTTAAACCCAAAGCTGTACCTTAACTAGACCCTATGTGCTAGAAAGATGTATTAAAGTAGGCTATGAGTGTGATTCAAAACCTGCAAGGAGAGATTCAACTAGCATGAGACCTAGAGGTGTAAGTTGTCACCTCTTGAAAAAAGTAAGATCGTCAAGAGGTTGAGATACAAGAGCTAATTTAGATCTTGTACCTCCTACAAATAGAAGGGATGCTACCCCTATAAAAGAACTTGATTTTAGAGAATGTAAAGTAGAATCTAGTTGAAGTTGTTATGCCATGCATAGAAAGGGAAAAAGAAGTTAGGTATACCCAGAATGTGGAGTATAATTAAGAAATCTTGGTTAATTCCACCATTGATGGATGATCTATATGTGAGGTCCTTGTTGACATAGGCACCAAGGTCAATATCTTAACAAATAATGCATGGGATAAGATGGGTAAGCCAGCCTTGAGGCCTTCCCCTCATGTACTTTTTATGGCAAAAAATATAGGATATAACCAATTAGTATTTTTAAAAGTGCCATTGTAGATATCATGGGTGTCAAGTTTTGTGCTAACATTAAGGTAATCGAGTTGGCTAAAAAAGATAATTATCCAATGCTCCTGGGAAGGCCATGGTGTTATGTGAATAATGTCGATATGTGATTAGAGAAGTAATATACGACCTTTGAAAATGGTAAGGAGAGGGTAATTATCCCCCTCTTAGGTGGCCAAGGACCCCCTATGTAGAAATTGTTGATATGGAGGATGAGATCAACCATATCTACAACATCATGGTGTAAGGCATCGAGACACTCAACCCCAATGACCAAGAAGTGATTTCCTAGGAAGATGAATAGTTGGACTCAGACACCAATGAGGTTACTTGTGACTGATGGGTTGAAGAAGCTTATGAGATGATTGGTCAGAGGTGTCACTTAGTGAGCATGAAGGAATCAAAACCTATAAGGATTGGATGGGTCTAGATTGATCACACTTCAAAGAGATGGGTCTCTTGTAATAAAAAGAAGGGGAAGAGAGAATTTCACTTGAGCAAAGGTAAAATTTCCATGATCTTAAGATACAAGGGGATAAATCTTATGGAAGAATACATCTGTGACCTTGAGTTGTGCATCCCAAAGGAGGTAGACAGGATGGGCACATTGGTGTATACTATGATAAGTACTACCACTCATTGGTGGGTAGTGTGGAGGCCTAACTTGCCATCTTGGCAAGATGTAAAAGCATCCATCTACACCAAATTTTGAAAAAGCAACAAGGACCTAAAAAAATATGTATATTCTAGAAACTTAGAACTGATAGTACATATATGCTTGTGTAAAGAAACATGGATTGACAACAGTGCATAAACACCCTAAGGCTATGGGTACATGTATTCTAAAAAACCTTAAAGACATGGGTACAAGCTTGGTATCTGGTCAATAAAATGCATCATGAGACAACCAGTTGGGATGTCCTAAAGGAGAAGTTTGTGCACACCTTCTCCTTTTCCTAACATAACCTAGAATTGATCGAGCCATTATAAGTAATTCAAAGGGTAGTGTTTGAGGATACTAGAATCTTAGAGGAGCACCTAAAAGATATGTTCAAGGAGAAAGGATTAGAACTCTTGAATTTATTTGAGGAATAGGAAATCAACAATGAATTAGATGATGAAGTTATGGATATTTGGAAAGTGCATAATTAAATGCCCTTGATAGGAAATCAGAAGTTTATGCACAAGGTGGATGATATAACCCCTAATGAGGAAGATCCTATTCATCTTCACATTGAAATAAATGAGGGGAGTAGGAAATTTGAGGATACACATTAGGAGAAGAATGAGCCCTACCACACACCACTCACAACCACCCAAGTATATATCAGCTCGAAAGTGGAACCAAAGGTGGATATTCAAGGCATATATTGGTCTGACATGGAGCTAGCATGAATTATGGATCTCTTGAAGGAGTTTCAATATTTTTCACCACAAAATTATTGAGACATGAAGGGAACCCACCCATCCATTGGAAAAATGAGCATAAAGCTAGTGGATGGTGCATTACCTGTCAAGAAGTGCCCCTACAAAAT
Source organism: Torreya grandis (assembly GCA_037957365.1). NCBI lineage: Eukaryota > Viridiplantae > Streptophyta > Pinopsida > Cupressales > Taxaceae > Torreya > Torreya grandis. Next base: position 536,451 of record JARHVA010003365.1, read on the forward strand.
GAACCCCAATCTTTGTGCCAAGGTTATAATGGATATTGATGGTATGCTAGCTATAGGAGTGATCTAACTGGTGTAAGAGTTAAAATGGGTAAGCCCCATGGTTATTATCATTAATAAATATAAGTGCATCCACATTTACATTGATTAAAAATTGTTAAATGTCCCCTATATCACTGACCCCTTCCCAACTCCATTCACTGACAAAGTATTAGATGACATCGTAGGTTGTGATATATATACTTTCACTAATGGTTTCTCATGATACCATAAAGTCCAAATTGAAGAGGAGGATAGGCCTAAAAAAACCCTTATGATGGAATGAGATTGTTTCACCCATAACGTGATGTAATTTGGACTCAAGAATGTGCCAGTCATATTCTTCAGAGTGGTCATCATCACATTTAAGGATTTTATTCATAAGTTCCTCTAGGTGTACCTTGATGAGTGGAATGTGTATAGGCTCATGAAATACCATTATGAAAACTTGTGCCTCATGTTTGAGAGGGGATGATAGTTATAAATATCCTTGAACCTCAAGAAGTGTGTCTTCATGACACCTTTAATCACCTTTTGACTCCTTCCACACAGAGAGATGTTCATGCCTTTCTTGGTCATTGTGGATATTATGGAAAGTTTATAAGGAGATATGCAAAGATTATGGTACTACTAGAGGATATATTGTGTAAGTATGACCCATTATATTGAGACATAATGCAAGAAGATGCCTTTAAAACTCTAAAACTCAAGTTGGCTAACACACCTGTTCTACAATTTCCCAATTGGATGACCCTATTCCACATCCCTGTTGACTCATTTGCATTTGAAATTATTTCCATTCTAATGTAACCCATCAAAGGAAAAATGGATCATCCCATATCCTTTGTAAGTAAAAAATTGACCCAAGCAGAGCACAACTATACAAAAATTGAGCATAAGGCAATGGCCATGGTCTATGCCTTGCAAAAATTTAGGCAATACTTATTGGTGACCAATTCATCTTCTTTATAGAACATGAGGCACTTAAGTACCTCATGAAAAAGTCCATTATTCATGGGCACATTTGTCTATGGATAGTTCTATTTCAATAATTCCAGTTCTTAGTTGTCATCAAGCCTAAAAAATAGAACTCAGGCCCAAACCATTTATCCTACATCGATTATGATGATGTAGTAGTGCCTATTGAGGATGACATGTCAGATGCATAAATCTATAGAGTTTAGAGTGTCCCTAAATACTTGGTGGAGATATTTTATTTTCTAATGTCTAGATTTACACCCTAGACTATGACAACCAAATAAAAAAAAAACTCACAGTTCATGCTACCCCTTTTTAGCTCATCAGTGGGAAACTATACAAACTAGGTCTATATGAAGTCCTATGTTGATGTGTCTTAAAAAATGAAAGGGAATCCATTTAGAATAAGGTATAAGAGGGAATAGTAGGAAGCCATTGTGCTATGAATGTAATGGCATGCAAGGTATTGTAATCAAGCTTATGGTGGCCAAATCTATTCCAAGATGCAAAGGATTACACCAAGGCATGTGACATATTCTAGCACACAGGGAAACCTAACCACTAGGATGAGATGCTTCTCATCCCCATTATTGCACATGCACCATTTTAAAAATGGGCCATTAATTTCATTGGGCCAATCACTCCCGTAGTAAGGTGCATAGGCACAAGATATATTCTAGTAGCCACTGACTATTTAACCAAGTGGGCCGAAGCATTGCCAACCACAAAATACATAGCCACCATAGTTTTAAGGCTCATATAGGAGAACATTATAAGTCACTATGGGTTCCCCCACGTAGTTTGACTAGTGATATATGCACATACTTCATCAATGAAACTATACACATCTTATTGATAGAATACATGGTGGCACACCATAAGACCACCCCTTATCATCCATAGGTGAATGGAATTGCTAAGGCATTCAACAAGATACTAGGAATGTGCCTCATAAATATATGAAACATTGGTCATAAAGACTAGGATGATTGAGTATTAATAGTATTATGGGCATATCACATAACCTATAAATGCCTGAACAAGGCTAAACCATTTCAACTAGTGTTTGGCATAGAGGTAATTTTACTGATGGAGTTCATGGTGCCATCATTGTGCATTACACATATTGGTCATTTTGATGACCAATAATCATTGAGTGTGAATCTAGAAGACTTGGATTGCTTGGATGAATTACACGCCCAAGCAAGGTGGAGCCAACAAATAGAGAAGGCATGCCAAAAGTTGTGGCATGATAAGCATATTAAGCATAAGGTACTGACTGAAGGAGTATTGGTCTTGCTTTATGACTCCAAGTACCTCAATAACTCAAGAAATATATAAATTAGATAGATGGGACCATATGTCATCCATAATATATTAGAAATTGGTGCATGCAAGCTGTGCACATTTTTGGGTGAAATACTCCCTTGGCATTTCAATGGTAATTGATTGAAGCCTTATAGGTAATAAGATGGCACTTGTGCCATTAGACATCAACTTCTTGATCATAATCTGGTTGTGTTATGCTAACCTAAGTGACGTTGGGTAAAAGCCAAACATTTACTTATGTTTTTCATTGTTCTATGTTATTATTCTTGTAGAGTGAATAAGCAAGGAGATTTTAGGCCCACAAGTGAACTATTCTAGCACTTCCATGCATAACTCTAGTCGAGTGATTTGAGCATGGATGCTTTATAAGCACCTAAGGCCAAACACCTAAGTTTTTGGGCATATGAAGTTTTCCAAACTTGCATAAATATGAGTACCAAGTGATGCAAAGAGGCACACAAGATGCCAAGTGAACATACGATGAGAGAGAGGTGCACAAGATGCTAAGTGCATAAGACACATGGAAAGTGAGGTGCTGGAGGACCATTGCAATGAATTTTTATGGGGTAGGATAGGCTAAGGCAAGAGATGAAAGTATAGAGAAATTGACCAAGATAGGAAAGTGTGATTGAAATAAAATCACCACAAGAAGTGATGATGGAACTGTGGAGGCTAAATCATGCTCATGTGAGGTACTATGCCCATATTTACATAAGGAAGGAAAATGTCACACTAAGTAAACAAAGTGTAGGATAAGATCATCAAGATAAGATAGCATCCACCCAAAGATAGGTGGGACGTGACTGTTTGAACCACATGTCACTTCACCAAAAATACTATTAGGAAAATTTAATGAGGTGATGGTGGAGGCAAAAATATCTATATTAAATGCATAGGTGGTAATGGATTTTCAAGGATTTCATGGGTTTTTGTATATTCCAATAAATATAGGTACCAACACACCATTAATCACCTATAATTAAGAGGGTATCTGAATTAGGGGTATAAAGCATTGATAGGATGACTGGTTTAGGTTATAAACCTCATGTTAATTTACACCTAAAATATAGATCACATAACCAAAGTTGAACTAGAGATAAAGCAAACAAATGCTACCAGAGTGAAACCTTGAGCACCTCTAGATGCAACAAGAGAATGATTAAATAAAGAAAAGAATTATATTCCATTTGAGATTGACACAGAGAAGTGTGGGGCACAAATTGTGTGAAAACTAGACAGTAGAAAATTTAGGTGATGCCAAGGCTACCATTAATGACAAGCAAAGCTCAAGGGCTGAAATCATAGTCACAAACCTCATGACTATGAGTAGTGCCAATAAGAATTATAGGCTTCAATAAGTTAAATATACTACACTTCAATATTAGTTAGTTTAGGATGGGGAAGAAGCGTATGAGTTCTGGTTCATCATAGGCACATACGGATGCCAAATGGGCATAGGAAATTAAAGAAATGGACATTGCAAAGAAGAAAGTGTAGTTGGTAGAAGGGGTTAGAATCATAGTAATTGATCTTGGGGTGCTTGAAAATATGTCCTACTAGGAAATATAATTTCCCATAGAGGTTTTGGTAGGAGAGGAATATACATCTTTCATGCACACCTACTAACTTAAAGAATAAAACCATTGCACCTCAAGCAATACGCAAGATATAGTACAAGATTGGGTGGTTGATATAGGGCCAAGATATAAGTGGGCATGACATTTTTTTATGTCTCCATCTAAGATAGACTGGTGACCATTGACATAACTTAACTCTATGATTTTTCATGTTTTGGGAAGCTAGATTAACTCATGCAGTTCCTCCTCTCACACATCTATGAATACCACTTCTACTTTGTAAGGAGGTGCATGTAGTTATCAGTGAGCCTTATCAATAGAATCACCAAGATCCCAAACTTTGGCATAGACATCTATTATATTATGGCAAATGATGCTGAAGTTGAAAGGGTCATGAAGTTCCTTGGGTACTACAAGGGAGGGTTCATGTTCCACATAAAAGATATTAAGGACCCTAGAATGAGGGAGACAACATGCCTCATAAGTTTAAAACTTTTCCCTGGTAGATGGTGGAAATACATCAACAAGGCCTACCTATGAATATCCCACCACATGGTGTAGGGGGTCAAGTTTAATATAACAAATTTCATTATAAAATAAATGGTGAAAAATGTATTTGGGTGTCATACAGTGTGAGAGACCTTCTGGTGGGGCTCGATGTTGATCTTAATTATGATAAAGGAGATTAACGTGCCTAATGGTGATGAAGATAAGCTTTGGGTATTCTTGATGTATAATGAATCCCTAACACTTAAGTACCAAAACTTCACCTACCCCCCACATTCTCCTAGAAGGATAAAACTTGGGTGATGGGGTGGTACACCCAATATATCAAAGAATTCAGGATGGAATGGTGCATCCCAAAAGAGATCCCTTATAACACGTTTGGAATGTTGACCTTTTTTATTATGTAACACTTCTATGTAGTGCATTTAGCACTCACATATTAAAACTGATCAGGCTAGCTAAATCTCCCTTACACATTTTTTGCGAAGTACTTTAGGGATATGCTAGGGAGAATTCCAAATGCATAATAGCTAGACATCCTAGTGAAGGCCATGGATTTGGAAAGAAGTAGGTTGTGGTGCCAATATGTGAACCCAAGAGGGAAGGCTAACAAAGATGGGGAGGATGACTTAGATCTCACTGACATCCATCCCCTCCAAAAGTAAGTCATACTTGAGCACATCCACATTTGTATTATGAGATGAAATCAAGAAAAAGGGGTGCATATGCTAAGAAAGATGATGATCTCCCCCTATAGATCAATGACAAAGTAAAATCAATGCTAGTAGCATAGAATAAATCTCCCCAAAAACTATGGGGACAAACACTTGAAGAAATTCAAGAGTGCATAAGGTTGAAGATTGCTTGTAATGATGAAACTACCCCATTAGCCCCAAATAAAAAGTGTATGACCTTCATGAAAGGGACTAATTTTCCCAAAAATAAGGAGAATAAGAAAAAGAAATCCAAGGGGCCATTGGAATGCCCATAATAACCTTGATAGAGATGGAGGTGTAAGAAGCGTGTAAGGAAATGGAGGCAAAAAGGGAACATGAAGAGATGGAGGAGGAGGAAGAAGCAAGAATGAAGGTCTATATTGTAGAAGAAGCAACATAAGAAGAGCCTAGTGATAAATAATTTTAGGATGATCTCCAAGGTATCATTATTATCATACTTGGGGAAGTAGAGGATCTAATGAGCACCTCACCAGAAAAACCCACCACACAGCCTCTACAAACTAAGGAGGAAAAGAGAGAGGCATGGAGGAAACTAGGGATGAGTGAGGTAGATATCCTAAAGGCATTGATGCTAGAGCATAAAAGGGATGCCATGAGGAAGAAAGGCATGAAATAGGAGGAGATTAAAAAGGTTGAGGTTGAGGAAATAAATTCCAAGGAAGAAAAGGCCTTAGTACTAGTAAAGAAGAGGAAGGCCAATATAAAGAACGCAGCCCTAGAGGAAAAGGCTAAGAAAGAGAAAGAAGATAAAAAGGTTATCACAAGCATAGAACCAATTGAGAAAGTAACAACAAAGGTGTCTAGTGCCCCCATCAACACAATAGACCAAACTACACTACAAATATACCCAAGTAGCAAAGGGGTGTTTAAAGACAAGGAAGGTGGTGTTGGCACCTTAAAAGAGAAAATGGAGAGTGTTGAAGAAACCCAATAGAAATAGGAGGGAAAAGATGGTGTTGAGGAAGAAAAATAAGAGGATAAAGGGGACAAGTCTGAAGAAGAAACCCTATAGGAGAAAGAAGAAGAAACTATAGAGGAAAGTGATGAAGAAAACACTAGTATTGATGAAGAGGAATAAGAGAGGATAGAGCTAGATGTTACTAAATAAGAAGGTAACAAACTAAGCCTAAGATAAAAGGTGTAGAAGGGGTTTAAAATAAATATTACTACATGTTTGAGTACATGACCCCTGGAGCTACCACAACTACATTACACCAAAAATTGTCATTTGATTTTGATAGTTATATGGATAAGCCTCATTTCAAGGTGTCATAGAAGGCCATAATAGGCACAAATAAACTAGAAGAATGGAATTATTCACTTATCATAAACCCCCATATAATTAACCCACTCATTTCAACAAGCAAACTCATCTGGATGGCATCTAAAGTAGCATAAAAGAACATTGTCAATGATTTTAGGTCTTAAAAATGAAAGAAGATCATGCTGGACATTAAAGAAGAAGTAGAGGCCATAAAGTTTAAGATGCAAAAAATAGATAAACACATCGAGGTAGTCGATCCATCCCCCTTAGATGGATTTGAATCTTCAAACCTCTTAGAGGTTGACAAGGTATGCAAGCTAATGGAGCAGTTGCTCCTAAGGTTGAAGGTAGAGCTAGCACCAGAAGAAGAAGATGACCCATGTGTTGTGATAAAATAAAAGCTAGATGCAAATATTAAAGAGGTGAAAGACCTCTTTTAACAAATTCAAGAGTGCATAAACGTATCCAATGATATCATCTGTAACTTCTCTAACTAGGCATCAGTCATGGATGTGCACCTCAAATAGGCAAAGGGGGAGAAGGAAGAGCTGATGGTGTAGGTATACACTACAAGTAAGTTAGAGCATAGCCTAATAATGGGGAAGGTTAATGCCTTAATCACATAGATCAAATGCCAAGAAAAAATATTGAAAGTGATCTTCTATGCCTTACAAACCAAGGCTTGTGAATAAGGAGAAATCCTGGATGGAGGAGGTAAAATCTAAAGCAAACCTCAAAGCCTTTCAAAAATAATTGGAGAAGATGGATGTGATCACGCTCAATGATGCCTCCATGGAGATAGATAATTCCATTAAGGAACTCAATCTCACCATCAAAGGTGTTGAGGACTTTAGTACCAAACTGAAGGAGAGTGCACTAAAGTTATGCATGCCAAAAACATTGAAAGACTAGTTCGAGGGTGGACTAGAAATTTTATATGGGGTAATGTTGGGCCCCTTTTTGTCTAAGTGTAATCCATTTGAACTCAATAGACATCTTGATGTGAGGTAATAACTTGGTATGATTGCCTTTTTGGTATCTTTTATGCTAGCTATAAGAATCATTACAGAACTATCACTTGTTGATAGGAAGTTACTTAGTACGTAGTTTTTTAGGGCATCTTATTGAGTGGCTATATGTGGTAACCATAGTACGAAGGGTGTAAGGTGATGAAGCTAGTAGAATGATCAACCAAGGCTCCAACTTATCACCTAGTGTTTCCATCCACCCTGGCATGAATATGCTCCTATCTATTATAAATCCAAGCTTGATCAAGTGAGCAAGAAGAGGTGACTATGATGTAGTAAAGCTCTATAGAATTGGTTCCAGATAATAGTAATTTAACTACCTTTGAATCTAAGGATTATCATGGATGCTTTTGAGGCTCCACATTTTAGTGCCCAAGCTTACCTGTGAGCCTTTAGGCCTTGTAGTAGCTTTGCTAGCATTTACTCTATTTCACATAACATGGACTAGGTACTAAATTTAAACTTTGAGTAATGAAGAAGAATAGTTATAGTAATTCATGGTGTTCCTATGTTTAATGTCTTTAGTTTTATTATTAAAATGCATAATGAATGCGATGAATTTAGTATTATAAATTTAATTTTAATGTTGTTTGCAAGATTTTTATTCACAATGTTCATGGCATCTCTATAATTTATGATGACATCAACATATTTTGTGGGAATACTTAAAGTGTAGGAAAGACCCCATGCCAAGTAATGACATATGTGCCTAAAGTGCTATCCTAGGCATGAACCCTTGATCTAAAGCATTTTATTGAATCCTCTGAGGGCCCAAATGATGTCAAACTAAGGGAACCAAAGGATTTCACCCATGAGACTATAGAACCAAACCGATATAGGTTTGCACCCTTATGACTAAAATTAGCTTCCTAAATAGGCTTTAAACCTATAGACCAATGGAATTCACCTAGAAATGACTTGCACCAATGAACCTACCAATGCCATTATTGTAATGACGAAGTCCTATGAAGAATGAGTCACACCATGGCACAACTAGCCCAATACAGGCCATAGTTATTTATCTACTACACTTAAGGTGAATACATAAATCTTGCACCTTATGTGAATTGATGTCAATGTAGTTGAATGGTAAATTTTGAGTATTTTAATATTATTCTATGTTTGTGCCTAGTTATAACAAATCGAGAATTGACTTGGAACAACCATATAAGCACTTGATAGATTAAATAAATTAAAATCCCAATTAAACTACAACATAAGCCCTTAAAATAAAATTCAATAGGATACCCTAATTAACTTATGACATATGTAGCTATATTATCAGAATCTATGTTTTAGTTAATTTCACTCATTTCTTAGTTTTGGAAGTAAAGTAATGAAACTAGTAATAGGGTGTGTGGAAGAAGACCTAGTAAAGTGCACACATGAATCTAGATGATGATGGGAACTCCTCTTTAGCTTAGAAAGAATAAATTGTAGATAAAAAAGATACTATAAAGGGGGATTGTTAGATGGATGGTTGAGTGGAGTGCCTAGCATGAGCTAGATCGAAGAAGTGTATTACTTTCTAGGAGGTTGTCAATCCACTGTTATAATAATTAAGTTAATATAAATGAAAATAAAGGATACTTTCATTCAATGACATCAAAGTAAATGCATGAAAGAAAGATAAAGTAAATGTTTGTTGAAAGATAAAGTAAATGTTTGTTCAAAGAAAAGAACTAAAATAGCAAAAATTAGGTCAATACTTATGCTAAAGTAGTTGGGGTCTAGTCTAGAAAATTAAAAAAGGATATTATGATCAGGAAAAAATTGAGAAAAATAGGTTTAAATGGGGGTAAAGGGCTTAAAATGACTTGCTAGATTTTTATGCCATAGTGACTAATGGTGGTCAAATAAACTGGATGTGGTTGGGTCTAATCATCTATGGTTGGGTGATCAATGACGGTTGGAGTAAACCATCGATGGTTGTGTAATTATTAGTGGTTGCCTATGCAAGTATGGAAATGATCATAATAGTAATTTAAAATTAGATTTTTGAATAAATAGGGGTCTGTTATGGGGATAAGGGATAGAGAATAAAATATGAATAAGGCTAGGAAATTAGAAAGGATATAAATTAACCAAAAAAGAAAAAGATGCATGAAACTTGATAATGGAATGCTAAAGTTATTTGAACAGAGTAACAATACCTTAGATTTCAAACATGATTCTAATAGAGCTTCATGTCTCCAATGATATTTATTAATTACTAAAAGGATGTTGAATACCTATATACAAGATTCTAGATTCTATCTTGTGGATTATAGATACCTTTCACTTCCTCCTCTTCTCTTTTTGTAGGACAAAGTTACTAATTGGGATGGAGGAAGTTACTAATTTGATAAGGGGATAAATTTGACCATTCATGATGTTCTAAAGCAAGTTTAAAAATAAAATTTTAATTTAGGGAAATACTTATCTCATGCAAGGCTATCAATGCTTTAGTGCTTAAAAATAAGTTTGGGGGCCTAACCATCGATGGTCAAGCTAATCATTGATGATTAGGCTAACCATCAGTGGTTGAGGGGTTAGAGGAAAGTAGGTTAAATCAAGTTGAATTAAATGGTTTAGTTAATCATTTTAGGTTAGGGGTCAAGTTAGTAATTGAGTCTAGTTGACTAGGTGGTCTACTAGATACGAGGCCAGGTGAGGGTCAAAGAGGCAGTTTGACATCAAAAGTTATCATGTGTAGTTTTTGAGTGTCTATAGTTTTCCCCTTTTTTGTGTAGATTTGATCTAACAAGTTTTAGAAAAAAAATAGATGACTGGTCAAGGTCTGATTGCCCTAAATTTGGGAGGAGGTATTCCCCTCAAATTAGGAGTCAATGAGGCAAAAGTAAAATCAGGTCAGGGTTTAATAAATGGTAAATGGGTAGTCACAAGTGGAGTGACATAAAATGGTTAGAAATTTGAGACACAAACACACTCACAAAATATGACTAAGAGTGATAGTCAAGATCACGTAAATACTAAAGTTGCCAATGTTGGTAAAAAATAAGGTTAATGTTAGAGGGATAGGTGATAGGGATAACCACTCCACAACTTTGGTCAAACTGATTGAGTCAGACCTATCAAGCCATCTGAATAGGGTCAATATTGGTCACAAGTATCTAGGGTACGAAGTTCTCCTAAAAAACAATAGAATAGGTCAGGTTGTACATGAGGTGGTGCAAAGTTCAAAGTTTCAAAATGGTATGGTTAGTGGGTGCAGTTAAAATGACCATGAAAAGTTGTCATAGAACATGTGAATGGTCTGGATAAAAAATGACCAATGTTAAGGTAGATGCAGTGTAATGGTTGGTTAGGTATGGGTAGGTAGGGGATGGTTGAGCTGACTCCATATGTAATAAGTAAGTTAATGCTACTTGTATAGTTTCAGGGACATAACACCCCAAAATAACTTTAGGCCAAATGTAGTTTTGCTAAAATTATCAGATTATAAGTGGGGGTCTTGGTGAGAAAGTGGGTAAAATACTAAGAGACTGATCTAATGATAGTCAATGTTACCCTAGGGTTGACTGGCAATGGTTACACCTAACCATCGATGGTTAGGCAAAACCCTAAAAATACAAGATGTAAAAAATAAAATATTAAGTCATTTTTACCATTTTGAATTTGGATCCTGGTTGTTTGTGCTTTGAGAATTTTGTATTTTGGTGATTTGGCATGGATTGTGTTAAGGTGGAAAATTACAAGTGGGTGATTGCATGTGGTGTGGTTGATTTGAATGTTGACTAGATGGAGGGTGGATAAGGGTGTGGATAAGTAGTAGCACAATGACTCTGACCACACTAATGATCATGAAAGAGGTAAGGGTTGTTTTAAAATTGATAATATAGGTGAATTTGTGTATATAGAGATATATTGAGTAGGTTTAGAGTAGTGGGGTAAGGTATGTGAAAATGTCTTAGGGCCATGATGCCTTAGTATTTGGGTGTGGATAAAATTGGCCAAATTAGTTGAGTATAGTTGGAGGGGAAAGGTGTGTTTTAGTTGAGATAGACTGTAGAAGAGTATTAGGTTATGTAATTTTGCTTTGGGTTAGATTTAGTGGTGTTAGGGTGAAAGAAGGTAGCAGGGTTTCACCACTAGTGGTCACCCATAGTGACCATTGGTGATTTGACCCAACCACCACCGATCGATCTTGAGGGTAAAATGGTCCCTAAGGACCATTGATGGTTCAAGGAACTGACAACAGTCAAAGTGTTTAAGGGGTAAGTTTTTGAAATAATGAATGATGGTGCTTGGAAAACTTTTGAAAGTTTGAATGTGAAATAGTAGAATGTGTTAATGTAATGGTAAATGTTTGTAAAATGGTAGGGGAAAGTTTTTGAAAGTGGTTAAAGTTTTTGGAAGAGATAGGTCCAATGAGGGAAAAGAGAAAACTTAGTTTTGATAGGATGAGATGTTTAGAAGGGATAGTGGGTAAAGGGAAGTAAAAATTCCTATTAGGTGTTGAAAAATAATGTGTTAAGGTGGGGGTAGATAGCGATAGAAGGACTTAAGTATTAATATTCATGTAGATAAAGGTAGAGGTTTATATTGAGTAGGAAAGGTTCAAGTGGAGTAGGTTGAAAAGTGTAGGCATAGGTTGAGATTGAGTGTGATTTAGAAAAACTAAGAATTTTTGTTAATATGACTATTATGTAGGCCCACGATCAGATCCAGATGAGGGAATAAGTATCAAGGATGTTTGCTAAAGTTCAAGATGTGATGACCATAGAGGAGTGGAGGCACATGGAGACAGTTGTCCTTGAGGCCATGATCCATTATTAACACCTACCACAAGATGTTTCCATGATCGTTGCACTCATCAAGAGATGGGACTCAGTGATGAACACCTTCATGTTGCCTATGAGAGAGATGACCATCTTACTAGAGGATGTGATGAGGATACATGGATACCAATCCAAAGGGAACCAATTTATCATATCAAAAGTGAGGATAGAGACTATTAAATGGAAATTACATATGGAGTAGATCAGGATCATGTTCAATGACATGTGGGTGGGTTTAAGATCGAGTTGATGTACCAGAGAGCCTTAGAGGATAGATGCCTTTTGATGATGATGATGATGATGATAATGGAAATGATGTGTTTCACTTTATCAAATTTGAGCCATAAATAGTTTTCATACCTATTTTTAGGGGTATTAGTGGAGATGCTATTTAGGGGGACTATATTTGGATGGGCCCCAGTGTTACTGGTCCAGATATACAAGGAGATTTGCACCTTTTGGGAACACAAATGGTATGGTATTAGTGTTGGTTTCATTTTTCACTATTGGGCATTCAATTACATTCATGTTATGAGACCATTAGGTGTACCATGGGAGGGATTCACTCAAGTAGCCTTTCTAGTTAGTTTCATGTAATGGAGATATATTAATGCATTGACAAGTGTCATGGAGGATCTAGAGACATTGATTGGTTTAGGGATGATTTGGAGGGCTTGATGGTTGGTGATGTTACATGGAGGCAATTGTGGATTGAAATATTTGGCCCAGGCATAGGTACCACACATAATCACTCTAGAGTTGGTGCTAGATATATAGGAGATGGGATGGGGAGACTGAGTTGATCCCCTTTAACCAAGTGCAAAGATAATTTGGGCTTGTGCAGGGGATCCCCCCTAATTTTGCATGATATAAGAGATATGATGTGCAATTCCCACTCCCAAATCCATAACCATAAGAGTTTGTCTTGGATTTTGAGGACCTCCCAGTGAGGGAGGCCATAGATGATGTAGGGATTGTCGATGGTTATGTAGCATGATTCTAGGCCAGGTATGTAGCAGTTGATTTTGGATGGGGTGATGGGTAATAGCAGCCTATGGGCATGAATCCTATAGGGTCACCTTCACAAGGTGGAAAATGAGATGAATAAGAACTTGCAGTAACTCAAGCCTAAATTATAAGGTTATAAGGGCAAATGGCCATGTTATAGGCATAATTTGTCACCTTACAGGGATAGGTTGTGACTTTGACAGGTGAGTGTGATTAGGCACAAATCTCTCTAGGGTTAGTGATTGAGGAGAGAGAATCATTAAGATAGAGAGTAGGGGAAGCTATAGTAGTAGGAGGAGGACCACCTAACACAAGTCTAAAGACATGGTACTTAGACACCATTGAGGAGATTAAATATTATGAGGTGATAGTGCTAACATAGTTGCCATTAGAGAGGTGGTATAGTGAGTATAGGTCCAAATTAGTAGGTGGTCTATCGATAACTACTTTAGGATAGTGGGCATTGATAATGGGATAGGTAGGGATGGTAGGGGGTCACCACTAGATGGTAGTATAGGTCTAGGTCCAGATGGTTTAGATGGTGATGGTGTAGGTTGTAGTGGTTTTGATGCCCCAAGGGCTTGATAGAGGGGAGGTTTTATATGTACATGATTTGAATTTTGATATCAGCCTACGTACCAATGATGTGAGATGTATATGAGAGAGAGAAACTAATATATGATGACATGCATTGCCTCATTGATGTATATGATGATTATTATTGTGAATATGCATTTGATTATGTTGATGAGTATGTTGTTATATTATTGATTATGTTTTTATGTTCATGATGGTTATGTATTGATTTTATAGATGATGGATGACATATATGGTTAATGTTGATTCTTTAATGTAGGAAGTTGATGATGGATATGATGGATGTTATTTAAAATATGGTTTTGATTAAGATATTTATTATTATATATCATGATTGCATGTGAGCGTGAATATTTGATTGATATGTTTTGATGATGTTGCTTATGAGATGATGATGATGACAATGTGGTTATTTGATAGATGGGTTTTGATGATGATATTATGAGATGATTATGATGACATTTGATGATTATATTTATGATGTTATAATGTTATGATGGCATGTTGTGATTGTTCATAATTTATTATTCCTAATGTTTTGTTTATAGGCAAGATGTGTGCTAGATTCATAATGTTATGGGAATATAATGGAGACACATGAATTAGGTGTAGATAACAAACTAAATGTGAGAACAAGATAATAATTGTGAGACATATGACCATATGAACTAACGAATAGAGGGAAAGATAAAGGCATGATTTTTTTAGTTGGAAAGGATGAAAAAACAAGAAAACCCATAGTTGGACTGATTTAGTGAACATAAACCTGTTGAATGCTTCACAAGAGCATGCATTGATTGAGAAATATGGTGTTTTGATCACTTTATATCAAATAAGCTCTTAGTCCCTTAAAAGGATTTAAGGGAAGAGAGGTAATAGGTTTGTGGTTAGATTAGTTAAATAAGTGAAAGGTAACTTGATGTGGGTTATCTTTCCCTCTTAGAGGTGACCAAAAAACCATAATAGACAAGTCCCTGTCTAAATATGATATGTAGACTGACCAATGTGGGTAGTCTACTAATGCCATATATAGGATCTGATCACAACATAATGGGATAATGTGTAGATTAATTGATGAAAGAAGTCTATAAATAGAACTTTTAAGAGTCAATTACGACTTAATTATGTTAAGTTTGATATAGGATTGTTTGTTGATTTTGTTATTTTGATAAGTTGCTAACGCTGATTGATGTAGGAAGCTCCAAATAATTATTCCTTAGCCATTTTTTTAATATTTGTCTTTCAAGGGAGCAGTCTATCTTAAGCAAATTTTAATTATTGGGTAGCTATCCTTTAAAGGAGTAGTCTACAATGCTAGAGGCATGAATGCAAGTGATATTTTAAATGCATGTGAGATATGGACAAGTCTAATGAGGATTAAAGGTTTACCCTTAGGAAGGCAAGACTTTAGCACAAAAGTTGAATGAAGGATAGGGAAAGTGGTTTGAGAGATAATTGACCATGGGATTCCATCTAACTAGAGATGAAAAGTATCCATGAGAACCATGCCATGGGTAGTGTCATGGTTTCCAAGCTTAAGATTAGGCTATAACTATGATGGATAATCACACAGTTTTATGTTGTAATCAATTGTTCCCAAAGGTATTAGTGATATATAGGTGGAAGGAAGTGAGTATATTATATACTAAAGGATGAGCTTAAGTTAGACAAAAAGGTGAGTTTGATCCTAGTTAAAATAATAGAAAAGATACAAATGAAAAGAATTGAGAGGTTCAAATTCTAGTTTTCCTTCAAGAGAGGACAAATGATGAGCTCCTGATTCATACTTATGAGTTATGATGTAGGGTCCAATCCAATTGAAATAAAATTTTCCCTTTTTGATTTTCTCCATATTAGTTACATGTTGGGTTTCCTTAAGGATGAGGTCTCTAATGTTGAACTCTCACTCTTTTAGGTGTTTTTTGTATGCATGTTTGATTCGCTCTTGATAGACACGAAGATGGTTAAGGGCAATGAGGTGATGTTTGTTAAGGAGGTCAAAACGTGAAAGGGGTTCTTGATGATAGTCATTCTCATAAAGAATTTCATGCAAATATATATGAAGGGATAAAATTTGGACTTTGAGAGGTAAGATGACCTCTACTCTAAAGATGAGTGAGAAAAGGGTAGCACCTGTAGAGGTTTGAATGTTAGTGTGATAGGCCCATAAAGTTAAAAGAATGTGAAAATGTCAATCCTAACTTGAAATTCTTACTACTTTGGTGAGAATTTTAATGAGCATTTTGTTAAAGGATTCTACCTATCCATTTTATTGTGGATGATAAGGAGAGGAAAAGATTAACTTGATACCAAAAGCATTGCAGAGACCTTGGAATTTTTGGTTTTTAAAAGATTTTCCATTCACAGTGATGATCTCATGGGGAACCCTAAAGCAACAGATGATATGGTGATTGATAAAGTCAATAATCTTCTTGGCTTTAGTGGATATAAGGGGGATGGCCTCCACCCATTTGGTGAAATATTTAATGAAGGTAATGATGCATTGGTAATGTTTCAAAGAATGGGGATTGATTTCCCTAATAAGGTCAAGTCCCCATTGTGAGAAAGGCCAATAGTCTTTAGATACTTGAAGGCCATGGGGAGGTGCATTATGTAAGTTAGCATGTTTTTGACATTTAACACATTTATTTACATAGTCAAAATAGTCCTAATTAAGGGTGGGCCAATAGTAGCCCAGGTGAAGAATACACTTGGAAACAACTAACCCACTAAAGTGTTCCCCACAAACTCTAGCATGTGTTTCCTTGATAGCATGGGAGGCTTCATGACTATGCAGATAATGGAGAAGGATGCTATCAAAGCTATTATTATAAAATATTCCCCCTAGTATGGTGTAATGAGAGGTACCCTAAACACAATTTCTTTGGGTATTCTTCAAAATTTCAAGAGGAATAATGCCAAGGTTAAGGTAATCAAAAGTTTTGTCATACCATATGTCAGAAGGGGATGCTTACATACTGCAGATGGTAGGAAGATCAAAACTGACATATGAGGGTGTGATGAACTGATGGATGGTGATGAATAGTTTAGATTCAATAGGTTGAGATGGAATTTGGGAATCAAGGGAAGCCATTATGTCTGTGAACTTGTTAGTAGATTGAGGAATTGATTGGATAATGTAATAATCAAATGAAACTAAGAGGACTTCCATGATATATTTATACTTTAAGAGGATATAATTTTTACATTGATAAGATCCATTGACCTGGTTGATGACTAGTTAGGAGTTGCAAAAGACATTGATGGTTTTGATTCCTAAGGCTAGGGTAGTTTGGAGACCTACACCTAAGGCTTTGTATTTAGCTATGTTGTTGGTGAATTCAAATTCAAGTTTGAAAGAAAGAGTAAGAGGTTCACCATTGAGAGGAATGAGAATAAATCTAGCACCCCCACCATTTTGGCATTTAGAGCCATAAAAAAACAAGGTCATTTGGTAGGTGGGTTCTTCCTAGGACATAATTAAAATGGACTCATCTAGAAAGGTAAGAGGAAGAGGTTGATTATATAGTAGAGGTGCTTTGGCCAATTTATTAGTGATGAGCTATCCCTTAATGGACTTTTGTATAAGGAACTCAAGATCGAACTCAGCTAGGAGCATGAGCCACTTAGCCATACACTAGTTTTGATATGGCTTGGAGTGCATATACTTGAGAAGGTCAGTGTTAGTGATGACATAGGTTTTATGATTAAGAAGATAGTGACAGAGTTTGGAGGCCACAAAAAGTAAGGTGAGGTAGATTTTTTGGGATGGGTATATTGAGTTTCATATTTGATAAGGGTGTGGCTGATGTAATATATGGCCTACTCTTTATTTTGTTCATCATGATGTGCAATAATTGCTCTTAGGGAATGGTCTGTGATGGATATATATAAGTAAAAGGGATGGTCTTCCCTATGAAGGATGAGGATAAGTGGAGAAAGAAGATATTCCTTGATTGAATTTAAGGCTTGTTGACATTCCTTGGTCCACTTAAATGAGGTATATTTCTTTAGGAGGTGGTGAAAGGGTTGACATTTATCTAATAGTTGGGATATGAAGCATCAGATGGCTTGAAGTTTGCCTTGTAGGATATGAAGTTGGGTAAGGTTGGTAGGAGGTGACATCTCCAAGATTTTTCTAACCTTGGTGGGGTCTATTTCAATTTTTTTGAAGAGACATAATAAAGCTAAGAAATTTTCTTGATAAGACCCTAAAAATGCATTTCTTGGAATTGAGTCTGACATGATAATGGAGTAGTTAGTTGAAGATGATGGTGAGGATAGTTAGGTGATATTTGTGATGTTTAGATTTCTTAAGGAGATCATCTACATAATCCTCCATAATTTTATAGATGAGATCATGAAAGATATAGGTCATGGCCCAATGCTAGATCACCCCAACATTTTTTAGTCCAAAAGGCATGACCCGGTAGCAGAAGGTTCCCCATGCGGTGATAAAGGAAGTTTTATGCTGATATTTGGGAGCAATAAAAATATGATTATATCTCAAAAAACTATCCATGAGGGATAACATTTCATGGTCAACTATAAGATCAATAAGTTGGTCGATGTTTGGCAAAGGAAAGTAATCTTTTAGGCAAGCAAGGTTAAGGTCATGAAAGTTAAAGTAGAGGTGAAGTCCCCCTTTGGGCTTGTTGATAGGAATGATCTTAGAAACCTATTGTGGATAGTCAATGGGATGAATGAAGTCAATGAATAAGAGAAGTTGAAACTCTTCTTTGACTAGAAGGGATATGCAAGGGTGTATCCTACAAAGCTTTTACCAAACTGGCTTATCCTCAGGGCATGTGATGATGTTGTGGAGGGTGATAGAAGGGTCAATTCTAGGCATATCCTAATAGGACCAAGCAAATGCTATGCTATGAACTCAAAGGAAAGAAGGGTAGTCTTGTTACTTGGTGAAATTTGAATATTGGCCAATTTTGATGACATGGGGGTTATCTTGAGTACCCAAATTTACATCAATGGTTGATTCATTTAGCATGGTTTGGTTCTCAAGAGGAAGGGATTTGAGGATAAAAGAATATCCTACACTAAGGTAGGTGAGAATAAAATCATCATCCTAATGTTGCATGGTATTGATGGTAGGAGAATCACATTCAATAATTTTAGGATGGATGAGAGGAAGGGTTTTAGTTTATCCACCATTTTGATTAGTCAGGGGGTCTAAACTAATGGTATTGATAAAAAAAGTTAGACATGATGATATCGGTGCCCTTAGTTTTGGAGGGAGATGGGGTTGGCAAGGATGGAAGTTATTCATCGATGGTGGTAATGGGTTTTGGTATATGGGTTCTTCTGGTGGTACAAACCCAAGACCAAAGAACTCATGAGGTTTCTAAGTTTTGATGTCAGGTAAATCACGAGGTCCTTATTTATAAAGGCTAAAACCAAATCCCTTCCAAGCACACCTGTAAAGGTAAGCTTTGGTAAAGGCTGGTTTGTCTAGGTAGGGAAAATTGATGGTGAATGGTTGGATGAATGGGGTAGTAGTAGGAGAGAAGTGGCTGGTTGAGTCCCCCATAGACAAAGTTTGTTTAATTTTTGGGGATCCCAAAATGGATAATGGTTCTGATGTTAGGATCATAAGAGGGATCATATTTGAGATTCCCATATTCTTACAGAGTAAGAAAGGAATCTAAGGCTAAAAGGCAATATTTCTCAAGTGAGAGACATTGAAATGTGGATTTCAAGGAGTTCTCAAATGGAATTTGGGATGAAGGGATGGTTGACCTAGTTGATGCTTCATCATGGTTATGAGTGGAAGTGTTGATATTTTTGGTTGATGGGGTGGTTTTGTTAGAGGTTGATTGAAAGGTGGATGAAGGTAGAATAAGAATGTTATTAGGTTGATATGTCATATTGTAAGAGGCAAAGGGACTAGGATTAGCTTTGATGGTAATAACTTGTCCCTCATGCTCAAATTTGACACATCAGTGTAAGGTGGAAGGGATACAACTCATAACATGGATCCAAGGGCATCTAAGTAAGACATTGTATTGGAACTCACCCTCTATAATGTAGAATAGTTCAGGAATGGTATGAGGCCATAGGTAAAAATGGAGGACAATAGTCCCTAGGGTAGTAGCCATGGTGTCATTAAAGGAGTGAAGGACTATTGTACTTTTAGACATGATGTTTTTAGATAGCTACAGTTGGTCATATGCATGGGAGGAGATAATGTCGATGCTATCTCCTCCATCAATCATAACCCTTTTGATGAAAATTTTATTGATGTATGTGGTAATAAAAAGGGGAGGATCAGAGTCCTTAGGATTATTGGGTGGTATTTCATAATCTTGAAAGGTGATAAGGGCTAAAAGTTGGAGGGCTCCAACTAAGGATGCAAGAGGTTGAGGATCATTTGCTTGAACCTCTATAGATTCCAGAGCCTTGATCAGTGCCTGGTGATGGTGGGCTGAAGTATTAATTAGTTTATATAGGCTCATTTTCACTAGTGTTTGGTGAAGTTGTTTAAACACTAAGCATTGTATAAATGTGAAAGGGTTGGAGGGAAAAGCTCCTAGAATGGATATTTTGGGTTTTAGTGGTTGTGAAGGTAAGGCTAGAGATGCTTAGTTTTGGCTGGTGGATTGAGGGCTTGAAGGGTATGTCCATGGGATGGTTATTTTAGCTTTTGCCTTGTCCTTTTATTGGGCCTAAAATTGGGTCACCACATGAATAGTGTAGACAAAGGGGTTTATTGGGTTTGGTGGTTACTTCAGTTCCTCCCTCTCATCCTTAGGTAGGAGTGGGAGAGTAGGTAAAGGTTGTGTAGGTTGGGTTGACGGTAATATTGGTAAAGGGGGTAAGAAGGGTTCATTTGATAACATATAATCTTCATCATATAGGCTATGAAGAAGGGCTTAGAGAGATTTACAATTCTTTGTTTCATGATCCAATGCCCTATGGTATGCATAGATCAAGTTATCATTGAACTAGGAGGGTTTAGGATGAGAAGGGTCAAAAGGTTTTATTGGAGGTAAGTTAATGGAATAAGTTTTTATCAACCTTTGTAAAATGGTTGAATAAGACTCAAGAAAAGGTGTTGAAGGTAGTGGATTGTTGACTTTTAGGAGTGGGAACCTTCTTGGGTATAGTTTTTATTATGGGAGTTATGGTTGGAGGAATGATTTTAATTTGTGGTTTAAGTTGGGTTTGCTTGATTACGGTAGGTTTTGGGGTTGGAGATTTTGATGTGGAGGATTTGGATGATGAAGGTTTAGCTATAGGTGGGAAATTAGAGGTAGATAGGTTGGTTAAAAATGATGAACTAGAGGGTTTGATGGATGTAAGTGGATAAAAAGGGGATGGTTTCCTAGAGGAAGAATAGGTAATTGGAATGGTAGAAGCATGGGCTCCTAAGATGGAAGGTAAGTAGGACGGAGGTGGTATGGGTCTAGTTCAAGGGTGAGGTTTGGGTGACTCTACCTTCTTAGTTGGTTTAGTTGGAGGTTTTTTGGTGGACTAGATGGGGTTAAGTCTAACCTCAAAGGGGGTTGAGTATGAATAGGTGTGGGAAGAATTCCTAGGTTCTTGATTGGTTTGGTAAGAGGGCCATAAGGTGATTTGGCAATTTTAGGTGGAGGTGGTTGGGATGGTTCAATTATGGTTTTGGAAGAGATAATTGGTGAATACGTAATAATGGATTTAAGGGTGGATTCAAGTAAATTCAAGTATTCAACTTTGTTTTGGTAGGGGAGCCCAAGATGGTACCAAAAGGTGGATCTATCAAAGTTAGGTTGGGAAGTGAACTCTAAACTTTACACTAACCTAGAAAAGGGCTTATAGATAGGTTTGGTTCCTTGGTTGTTGGTTTCAAATCTTAATCCCTTTGGTGGATAAGAAGGGACATTTTATCTATCCTTATTTTTGGTGGATGGTTCCAAAATTTGTGGTGGGATAGGTGAGGTAACCTTCTCTTGGTTTGGGATAGTTTCGAAAGAAGGTGTGGATGGTTTCAAGATGAGGGAGGTAGGTATGTTTTCCCCAAGTGAAGGAGTAGACATGGTTTATTCCTTTGTTTGGGTGTCCAAAGGAATGGATGGAAATTATACCACTTGAATTAGTGGAGTGGAAGAGGAAATGGTTATAATGAAGGTTGCCTCCTTCGTGTTTCCATCAAAGGAGAGGTAGATAAAGCTAGGGTCTCATCAAATGAGGAGAGAGAGGTGGTTTATTCCTCATTTGGGTATCCAAAAGGATAGGAGGTGAGTTCACTATTTCTATTTGGTTGATTGAGGTAATGGTATCTTCAATAATGGGCTCATTATTAACATTGATCATATGTGCCTCATGAGAGCAAGATGATTCAAGTTGGTTATCATGTTTTTAGGTGAAAGTAGCATGATTTGGAAAAGGTTTGAAAAATATGTCAAGGGACTGATTAGGAGGTGCATTAGATTATAAAATGTGAGTTCTCCGCTATCAATCAAGTTTTGGACAAGACTTTTTAAGGTATTACATATATTAATGTCATGTCTTACAACTTGGTGAAAGGCATAAAGGTCATTTTCATTATACCACCTAGGTACGGGGTGAGAAGCACCAAATTATTGGGGTGGTTTAATTGGTGGGAGTTGGGTGAGGTTGGATTTGAGCAATTTATCCAAAAATGATGCATAAGATTCTCTAATGGGAGTATATTGTTTTGGAGGAGCTCAGTTTTTGTTTTTGTTTTGTTGATAAGGCAGGGTTGAAGAATTGGATTGAGGTGGTTGATTGATAGTTGGAGGTGGAGAGATTTTTAGAACAACTAAATTTGTGTATGATTTTTCCTTGGTATTGGATTGGTTGGTGGTTTTGGTGGAGGAAGAGTCATTGGATTTAAAGCTGAATCTTTTGCTTTATAATTTCAATTTTCCTTCATCAATGGCCCAATTTTCTAATTTACATGCCATGGTGAATGACTCATCAAAAGTTTTGAAGGTTTGAACTTGTAAAGTGGGATCTATATATTTGACACAACCACGAGAGAAGAGTTCAATAAATTTGAGTTGTGGTAAATAAAAAGTATGTTGGTTGATGAGGCTTCTCCATCTAGCAACAAAATCAACAATTGAATCATCATCAAATTGCGTAATCAGTGATAGAAACATTTTTAGATATGTTTACCGAAAAGTGTTCTAAAAATATTTGGGTTAGTTGAGAGAAAGAAAAGATGGAGTGCATGGGAAGAGCACTATACCAATCAAGGGTGGGTCTAGATAAGGACATGGGGAAGGTTCAAAGGAGAACATCATCATATGTGATTAAATAGAAAAAATGACAGAATGTTCTCAAATATTGTTGGGGGTCTTCCTTGCCTTAAAATTTGGAAAACTTGGGAAATTCCCATTGAGGAGGATAAACATGGATAGGGACGGATGGATGAATGGGTTCATTATAAATTTGTTCATAGGATAAAAGGTTATGAGACCTAGAAATGGATGACTCCAAGTTGGTAATTTTGTCCATTAATATCTTGATCAGATTTGGTTGGGGTTGGGAAGTTGCATAGTTAAGGGGCATGCTTTTTTGAGGTTGGGTGGTAGCTATATGTGGATAGGTGATAGAAGGTGCAAAGGAAGCCATATATTGATAAGTGGTCACAAGAGGCTAAGATGGTGCCCCATAGGGGTTGATTGGCACAAATGGTTGAATGGAAGGTGATATGTACCCTTGTGGGTTAGAGACATATTGATAGGTTGCTGTGGGTACTTGTTGAAGGATAGATATGGGTCGACGGTAGTGGGTTGAGGTTGAGTAGGTTGAGGTTGAGTGGTGACCCTAGTGTTAATGGGTGGAAGTGTTTGAGGTATAGAGAGCACTAAGTTCTGAAATGGTGTGGAAGCTGGTGGATTGGTTGAGATAAGGGGAAGGGTGGATATGGGGGTAGAAGATAACCCCATGGTAGATGGAGTATAGGTAACTAATGGTAAATTTGAACCTATATGGGAAGTTTTGGGTGTGGTAGGAGGTGTTTGGTTGGAGGTTAGAACATTGTATTAGGTTTGGGCCATGGTAGTAGATGGGATGTTGGAGGAAGAAGAGGCTTGGGTCAATAAGAGTTGGGTTAAGGTGATACCCACCAAAAGATGGGGAGGCATACCATAAGGAGGGTCTGTAGGAGGAACTAAAGTAATAGAGGTATGGTGAGGTAAGTTGTTAAGATAATGTTGAAGGGCCACTAGATTATTATTAAGGAAGGCAACAAAATCCACATCACCCTAAAAAAAAACTAGGATTTTAGTAGGAGGGGGAGAAAGATAAGGTGAACCCTTATCATTAGAATTATATTCCATGGAGGAGGAAGAGGAAGGTGGTGGTTGGTCAGTTTGGTTTCTCAACTATTGTCTAGTAAAGACCATATGAGAATATAGGAAACATGATGAAACTCACACCTCAAACAAAGAGCAATCAAAAGAAAAGAATTCAAAGGCAAAAAATGTATAGATTAAAAGTGCGTTAAATCCTAGAATTTTTTTTAGATCACTTTTGGCTTATGCCTTAACAAGTGTGAGAAGGAATTTGGCTTGTAGATCGAGTCCTAAAGAGGCAATCTAAGGTTGGTTTCAGGTTATTTAGGTGCTTAAGATAAAAAAATCTATATTGAACTTTGATACATGGCTTGGTATTAGATCCTACCCCCTCAATTCATGGTCCCATAATGATAAGAGTGTGGGGTGCTTAGCCAAAATATACCAATTTTAGAGTTTATACTCAACTAGAGAGCTGAGTTGGTTCTCCCCTTGGTGGTTAAATCCAAGTAGGATAGTCAGGAAAGGGTAAGTTGTTACTAAGTAATGAAATCTTAGTCGGGCCTTGTCTTAGGTATGTTTTGATGTGTTAATTATTTTTTGGTTCAGCTTAGTGTGTGATAACAAGTGAAAAAGCTATGATTTATTACTTTGCCCACGATGTTACTAGATGAACTAAGACAAATAGGAAATCAATGTATGCAAGAGGTTTATTTTAAGCCCAAAAGGAAATTTTTAGATTTAATTCGATGAAAAAATAATAAAGGAAGGAAATGGGAACTATGTCCCACTGGGCATGGAAAAATGTTTTAGTTAATTTCACTCATTTCTTAGTTTTGGAAGTAAAGTAATGAAACTAGTAATAGGGTGTGTAGAAGAAGACCTGGTAAAATATGCTCATGAATCCAAATGATGATGGGAACTCCTATTTGGCTTGGAAGGAATAAATTATAGATAAGAAAGACATTAGAAAGGGGGATTGTTAGATGGATGGTTGAGTGGACTGCCTAAATTGAACTAGATCCAAGAAGCGTATTGCTTATTAGGAGGATATCAATCCAGTGTTATAATAATTAAGTTAATATATATTAAAGGAAATGATACTTGAATTTAATGACATGAAAGTAAATGCATGTAAGAAAGAGAAAGTAAATGCTTATTCAAATAAAATAACTAAAATAGAAAAAAGTGGGTCAATACTTATGCTAAAGTAGTCAAAGTCTAGTCTTGAAAATCAGAAAGGATACTATGATCAAGAAAAAACTAATAAAATTAGGTTTGACTGGGGGAAAGGGGCTCAAAATGGATTGCTAGATTTTTATTCCATAGTGACCAATGATGGTCAGGTGAACTGACTATGATTGGGTCTAACCGTCGGTGGTTAGTTGACTGGAGATGGTTGGGGTAAACCATCGATTATTGTGTAACCATTAGCAGTTGCCTATGTAAGAATGAAAATGATTAGAATAGAAAGTGAAAATTAGAATTTTGGAGAAATAGGGGTCTGTTATGGGGTTGAGGGATATAAAATAATATATGGATAAGGCTGGGAAATTAGAAAGGATATAAATCAACCAAACAAGCAAAAGATGCCTAAAAATTGATAATGAAATGTTGAAGTGATTTGGCCAAAATAATAGTTCCTTGGCTTTCAAATGTGATTTCAATAGAGCTTCAGGTCTCCAATGATATTTATTACTTAAAGATGTTGAATACCTATATGCAATATTTTGGATTCTAGATTGTGGATTGCGGATACCTTTCACTTCCTCCTCTTCTCCTTTTGTAGGATGAAGTTGCTAATTGGGATAGATGAAGTTAATAATTTTATAAGGGGATAAATATTCCCATTCATTATGTTTTAAATCAAGTTTTAAAATAAATTTTCCATTCAAATAAATGCTTATCTCGCACAAGGTTGTCAATGCTTTAGTGCTTAAAAATAGGTTTGGGGGCCTAACCATCGGCGGTTAGGCTAACCATCGATGGTTAGGCTGACCATCAATGGTTGAGGGGTAAAAGGAAAATAGGTTAAAATAAGTTGAATTAAATGGTTTAGTTAAGCATTTTAGGTTAGGGGTCAAGTTAGTGAGTCTAGTTAACTAGGTGGTCCACTAGACACGAGGTCAAGCAAGGGTCAAAGAGGTAGTTTAACATAAAAATATATTGTGTGAAGTTTAAAAGTGTCTACATCAAAATACATCTCATTTATAAAAATATTACAATCCCTATAAACAATTATGGATTTACTAGTAGGATTATAAAACTTTTATGCTTTACTTTCATCACTATATGTTATGAAAATGTGATTAATCTTAGGATCTAGATTTAAAGAAAATAAAAATACTTTATTTCACCTTTACCTTGAATTTTGGTTCTTTTAATTCTACTATTTCCTTCAACATGGATATATATATCATCTCCTAATTGCACTTGGATTTTGAAGGAATCATCTAACTTGTTGAAACCATCTTTATGACTTTTCATGTGATTTGAGCAATTTGAATCAAGAAACCAAAAATTATTTCCATCATCTAATCCCATATTTTATGTGATAAAATACTATGAGTGTTCTTAAACCTCACTTTTTTCAATGTGGAATGCCTTTTCTTCATCTTGTTGATTAACTTGATTCATAGCTGCCATTATCCTGTAATCTTTTATAAAGTGTCCTAGTTTTTTAAATAATTAAAAGGTATATCTTGATTTTACCTATGAAGTTATCCTAATTTTACATATGAATTTAGATTTATTTTACACCTTTTAATTTTATTTTATTGAACTCCCTTGATTCTAATTTTTATTTGTTTCTTTGGTCTTTGAAACTCTTGCCTTGGTTTTAAGTGCCTATTCTAGATCCCTTGCATAGAGTCTTATATTATACACACTAACTCATCAACAATTTTAGTGTTCATGTCCTTGAACCTTAAAAAATGATCAAAATATAAAAATATTTTTGAGTCAAAGATATCCAAAATTTCTTTAATATGAACCGTATCTTCTATGGTTTCTCCACAATCCCTGATTCTATGCACTAAGTCATTTATTCTTATGAAATATTCTCAAACTCCATTATTAAACATTATCAAAATTAAAAATATTATTTTAAGAGTTTAAATTTTTTATTCTCTTATCTTATTAGATTATTGATATGAATTTTCCAAGGTATTCCATGTCTCATGGGAATTTTTGTATCTAGGAATTCTTAAATATATGTTTGGGTCTATTGCACTCTGAAGATAAAAGAAAGATTATGCATCAACCTTTTCTTCTCAATTTTTTTATCTTCTAATATATCGTCAAGGTATTTAAATATATAGGTTGTGTTTATCTATGAATAAATTTCTCCCAAACTCCCTTCCAAAAAAGTATTCTCTTGAAATGATCTCTCCAATAGTCAAAGTTGTCACCTTTGAAAATGAGAATATTCATAGAAGCAAAATTCATTGAAGCCATGTTACTCTTGATAATGGTTTAGAAACCTTATGAAACTTTCTTTAATGTAGATATGATACAAAATTAAGGTTTTTAATGTATACAAAGTGTAAAAATCAACTCTGATTTAATCTAAAAATGAAGTTATATGCCATCCAATTTGTCCCAAAATCACTAGCTATTAATCTAGTGGTGTTGTAAGTGTGATTGATGATTAAATATGCACTAAATAAATTTAAATTAAGATAATAAATATTTTTAGTTTTCCTTTTTTAATACATGTAAAAAATATTAGATATAACAAAATGAAAAATAAATTTATAAAAGTAAATATCGTGCCACACTTATACACAATATTTTAATAATAATAAAAACTAAAACTAGTCAATTTCAAGAAAACTACATGATAAGTTAATGTTAAATTAATACCTTTAATTAAAAAATAAGTAAAATAAAAGTAGACTCATAAAAATATAATCTAATATAACAATTTTAACTCACTAATAAGATATTGACATCATGCAAGCATCCTTTTCATCAGTTAAACAAACATGCTCACTCACATGTAAAATAGACAAGTAAAAGTCTAAAGATAGAATAAACATGAAATATAATAAAAAAATACTCCATTAATTAGTTACACACAACATGACATACAAGAAACATCTAAAAATATCAAAACATTCAATAGGAAACAAAAAACTACTTCTAGACACATTGTGTTACCTCTTCATGTGAGTCTTACTATGTTATCCACTCTTTTTATCTGTATATAATAGAATGGGGTCTTTAACATGATATTAGGACACCCTTGGTTACATAAGATTCATATTGTACTTTAAAAAATACCTATATGCCTAAATTACATTCATTGCAACCAAGTGTTCAAAGTTTTAAGAATTAGATGTGAGTACCCTCTATAATCTATGGTACCTCCTCCTCCCAATCCACCACCTCAATGAATTTATACACCTATTAGATAAAAAATAGCATTTATAATTGATACACACACACACACACACACACACACACACACACACACACATATAACCCATTTATAAAAAATTACAAAATTCTAAAAAGGAAGGAATGCAAAAATAAACATCATATTAGAAAAAGGTGTTAAGTTCACAAAAAACACCATAAAAAACAACACATTATATAATGATAATACATATAAATAAACATGTTCCACAAAGAAAAAACCATTTGGATCAAACTTATACTACTCCACATTGGATTTAAAACCATCATCAGTCCTTTAAAGATAGTCATACTACATGGGGCTACATGAGTAGTGATCTAGATAGTTGCATTCCAACACATGATGCTTTTTCTGATTATGATTTATCCACACCTAACACTTTTCATCCATGAAAAGTGACCCTTCCATAATTTATCATGGATCATTATATTGAATCTCCTCTTTGGAGGATAATTAATTAACATATTTAAATTTAAAAAACTCTAAAAAATTAAAAAACATCAAATAACAATAATAATGTACATAGCTTCTTGATTTATTCATTATGTTATTCTTCTAGATTTTACATGTGATCAATTTGATTAATATTCTATCCCTTGGATCTTTGTGATTTTTTTAATTGTTGGATCTTAGTTTCCACTTTTGTGATTTAAATAGTCCAAAATAGTGACTTGATACTACCACCTTTTTCCATTTAGCATGTTTTCATAGTTTGAATAGAATAGACTGTATTTTCTATCATAGTTAGTATCGACTAAAAACAATCAATATTGACTATTTCTACTATCCTAAACTAGATAATACTAAACTAAAACATTTTGTGTAGTCACATCAAAGTCTGAGCAAACAAAACCTTAATATATATCATTTTTCAATACTATACTCAATTGCAATCTAAACATCAATATTATTTCATGGAAAATATTTCTCTATGCACTTCATTGATAATACATGTGAGTTACATAATTTAAAAAGTGTACATTTAATGAGACAAATATGTACAATCATTCCTCCACATCCCTATTCTATCCCCCACATGCCTTTCAACTTCAATCACATATATAGTTGGAGAATCTTATTCAAACATGACCATGCCATCACATTCAATGCTTACTTTACCTCAATACATGTTCCATAATTTTTAAATTCATTCCATTTATTATATTTTTGAACCCATGTTTTATCTCCTAGTATCTATTATTATTGATTTAAAATTAAAAAAAGTATATTTAAAAAAAAAATACAAAAATATTCAAAATATTAAAAAAAATAAAAATTAGGTCTTGAACATGAATAGACATCTATTTTACATCATTTTCATATATTATTTATCTCATGATTGGTAAATATCATAATATTTTTCTATCTTGCATATACTTCAGTAGTATTTATGAGTATTATGTAGAACATACAGATTTTACATGGACATAGATGTTGGAATTTACTCTACCTAGTCGCCATGCCATGTTGGGGGTATCATATCCAAAGGTTACAATATTTACAGGTGTTAAAATTCTATAACCCATATACTTTGTTGAGATATATAATATTTAAAAATGTCTTGTTAACATCTCTATCTTACATTGTGTACATGGATATGTTATTTTTTAGGATACAATTACATTACATATATGGTGTAGACTCTATTTCTAGTTATATGATTTGTTGATGTCATTACTTGTACATAGTTTATTGGACTTTGATTTTCTATTATGTATGGCCTTTTTCCATTATTCATGATTGAATAAAATTCATTTCCATTGAGTGAATGGCCCTTGACCCTTGTGTGTTATTAATAAATATTCATGCCCATTGAGTGAATGGCCTTGGACTTATTGTGTGTGGCTATTGGCCTTATTAGATTTCATTATTATGTAATTTTCATGTTGTCCCTTGGCCCTTTGATTTAAATGTGAAAATATAATATATATGCCATATTCAATGACTGATTCAATTAAGTGCATATTGCATACTAGATATTTAACACCTATCAATATTATAGTCTATGCCACAATCCAACCCATGTCCATATTGGGGTCACAAATACCAACAACACAAATTAAAGTTATACATCTCTTAATGGGTTTTATGTTATATACATGTTAACTTCAAGTTTGGGGCTTGATCACCCTCAATTCTCCATGATTTAATAAAGGAACCAATCTCTCCAAGTGATTCACGGGAAACACCAATTATCCAATACTTCAAGGAAGCAACATCTTAAATAAAATTTACAATAACAATATTAGTTTCACACATACATGTGTACTCCAATGTTATTTAAAATATTTTCAAATTCAAGTTACATTTCAATTTTTAATTTCACATATGGTCATTGACTACCTTCATCTCATTGTAGGATTTACTATGGATTTTCCTACATATTTTGAGCTTCTTCCTAAAGATAAAGTGTGTTTTACACACTCAGTATGATTGATTTTATTATAGTAATTTCATTTATATATTAAATTTAATAAAATGTATATATTAAAATTTGGTCATGAATACTTGATAATGTTAATTTTGACCCACATCTACCTTAATTGACTTGAGCCCATAAATTGGTCATAAATAGATGTAGGTAACTATACCATCAATTTTATTTTTTCCCAATAGGTCAAGATTAACTTGCATAATTCAAACATGATAATCAATCTTAGCTACTTTCATTTGATTCTGACTATAATAGTGATAATTTTTGTTTGAGTTGAACACACATAATTAAGTATGAGTTAATCATTTCTAGATATATTTGAATCACACATAGTCAACCTAATATTTAGTAATAATTCTTATCCCCATTATTATTTTCATAGTTAGCTTCTTTCATTCATTCAAGGTTTGTCAATTTTATTACTTTACTTTCATTCTACTAGTTATAAGTCATTTACAAAATTTTCTACCCTTCAACTCATTTTATCTTAATTAGAGTGAATATTTCACTAATTAAAAATTATAATGAAAAAATACAATTGGATGTGATCATAGGATATTATGGTGAAGCATCGATAAGTGTACCAATGATAACATCTATTGGATGATCTTATGTTTTAGTGGATGATGCATGTTATATGCATAATTTAACTTTGAAGTGTCCTTAGTTTATAGTGTCTCATGTTTATGAAATGGATCATTAAATTCATTAAAATTTGTATTTACATTTTTTTGTGGTCTATATTCCTTTATAGGGGCACCCAAATTGATAATGTTGTCATTTATAAGATCATTTATCTTATGTTCTAATTTGGAGCATCTTTCATTGAATGTTATGAAATTTGATGATTTTAATAATATGAATTTACATCATAGTTCCTTATTATAGACCTGTTTGGATCAAACTCTTGTGGAAGAATGTGTATATATGGGATGGTATGAATTAAAAAGTATCCTCTTTCTCTCAATAGACTAAGACTAAAATAAGGTCAATCAAATAAACCCTACGCATAATTAGATGATCAGGTAAGGATCAATGAATTAAATAGATCTAGAAGGGGTAATTTAAAACTCATATTTCAAGAGGAAAGTTTTTGAAAATATAAGCATATGAAATAAGTATATAGCTCTCACTATATCTTAACAAAGGTAAATGGTTGTAAGATGCAAGTAAAGTACATGGTTGTAAATTGGTACAAATTAAAATAAATGATGGGTTATAATGGTTATAAATGGGTAAGGTGAAATGTTCAACCAAATGGAGGTCCATGAAATCTAAATTGGTTCATGGTTAGTATAATAAATCTTATATTTACACTATCTTATTTGATACAAAGAAATCCTAAAAAAGGATACACATACATTCAATCACAAAGTCACAAGAAATATTTAATCTATTAAGAAAATAAATGAAAGAGTATAGAGATATAAATACTTACCTTGAGGTGGACTCATTGACACTTACATCTTCCCCTTGGATCAAGTGGAACCTTAAAATATACCTAAAATGGTTAGATGAAGACTTGTATTTCCTCAGCTAGGAATTCCCAATGAATCCCCCTATTAAGCTTCAATAACACCACAAGAAAATACAATTCAAGATAAGTTTATAATACAACAAATCTCATAAATAATACTTAAGGTATAAATACGAGTGTAAGAAAAGTTAATTAGTGTGAAATAATATAATATAAATGAAATATGACCCTTATATATACTAATCTAATACCCAAAACCAACCTTGAACTTTAAACTAATGGCATTGACCAAGATAATATAGTTGGAAGATGTAATTTGGAATAGTACAATAATAACTAGGATAATATAATATAAATTCCAAAACATAGACTCAAAATAATATTAGGATAGCCAATATATTACATTAAGGATAAAGGCATGAAAGAGACTATATTGGCTAGTCCGATAGTGTAGCATATAGGGAAACTAGAAAATACGGACATGAAGTAGACAAAAGGGAAAGAAAGATAAAATCTTAGAGGAGGTTATAATGATATTAATAATGGTTTTATTAGGATAAAATAGAAACATATATCAAAAATCACCATGATCCATTCCTATCCCATTTTCAGTGCACCCTTTAAGGCATGTACTTAGGGAGATTGATGCATCAACAAGTTGTTGTAAGAGAAAATGTCAATAAATGATAAAGTAAAAATATTAAGTGTATACATAATGATGTAGTTGAATTGTAAAAAAATGTAAATAATGGATTCAAATATGATTTTTTTTGGTATTATGAGGTCTTATAAGACAATCATAGTTTGTTTGAGGCATTGTTTAGGCTTCCTTAGTTAGTTTTAGGTCTTTTAGAAATGTTTTTAGTTTTCCTGCCAAAAACAAGAAATTTAAAATCTGAAATTGTTTTCAATGTTTTTGTGGATTTTATAATCTTTAGCATGTGAAAATGGATTTTTATCCTTGATTAGTGGTATTTAATATCTTTAAAACTATTCTAGATGTTAATGAATCTTTCATACAAACTAATTTTGTCCTAAATCCAATTTAGACACATCCAACACATGAGGTCTGATAAATTAAGCATGGTTTAAGATATGTTTTGGGTATTTGAGAGATTTTGGAAATTGAACAAAATAAAACCAAGTATATACATCTATAAAAAATCACGATAGTCTTAAAACCAAGCATATAAGAGGCTAATAAAGCATCAAAATGAGGAGAGAAGCTCATTTTTATAAGTCTAATGGAGTTATTCTTTTGTGTATATACAAAGGTTTGTATGCAATTTTGAATCTACATGAATAACACATATTTTTGTTAAGATTTTGGTTGTCTCTATAATATTATTAAAGGTATTAAAGTATTTTCTAATGATTTTTCAATCTTATACAACATTTTAGGTTGTTTTATTTAGTTATAAAGGTCCAAAACTCTGTTTCTATTAACACATTTTGATAGAAAGAATGTCTTACACATACTTTTGAAATATTTAAGTGAGAAAAACACTTGGTTGAGTATAAGAAACTTGAAAAGACCCTAATCCAAGTATTAGTAACTTGATTTAACCTTTTTGGGTTTAACTATGTAAAAATTATATTTAGATTAAAGGGTTGGGATATCTAAATCATTTAAATTAATTGCAATAATTAAATAATAATTTTTTATATAATTTGACCTTATTTGATTCTAAAAATACAAATAAATAAGATTAAATAAATAATTATTTGAAAAGTGATAGTTTCAGATGATTTAGGTTCTAAAATTGGGTTTTGGATAGTTCTAAGTGTCATCAATAGGATTCTAGCATTTGTCTACTCACTGGATAATAGTGCCCAATATGGAAAAAATCACCATGTTTGTGTAGTGTCCTCTAGGTGGTGGTAGTGTCCCCTTTTTGGGACTATTTATAGTTTTTGGGAGCACCTGTGGCTATGTTTTTATGTCTTGTTCTTGTGTACATAAAACCTAGAGCTCTATGTTATGCCTAGAAACCCTGATTTAGTGTACAAACCCTAATCCTCCTTGAAAGTATGGCATGATAAATAATTTTGTGTTATTGAGTAGGATAGGTTGGACATACTCATCACCCATTGTGAAGATATTTTACTACATACCAATACTCTGAAGAGGGATCAATCTCGAGGTAGTTCTCCCACCTAGTGCTTGATGCAAATGCAAGTGAATGCTAGAATGAGAATGGGATTAGATGCCTTGAATATGCTAAAGATCTTAAATATATTAGAATTGGGTTTAGGGATGGTTTATATGGTAGTATGTATAAGTAGGTCAAAATAGGGATCAAATCCCTTAATTTTTTTCAACTTGCCTTTGGTTTGAATGTGATTTTTCATCTATTTTCCATCTAGTGAATAGAGGTCAATTAGAATTGTATTTAAAGAGTTATATTGATTGTGTGGATAATAAAATATGCTGAAGATGACCTTATGAGGGGCAAACATTTGAAAAATATCCATTAGGAAGATCTAGGACTAAGGATAGTAGCACCTAGTTGGGGACACTAACCCCATGTGGCTTTAGTGTCCCAAATGTGGTGCTAGTGTCCACATGGCAGACTGCTAAGCAAGTTGGGTTGGGATATGGGAAGATAATTCTAGGAATATGTTTTGAATGAATGTAGGTGATTATGGTCTACACAGTGACTAAAAAAGTGTATCTAAGACTCTAAGATAGGTTTAGGGATAAGCTAGGAATAAGTTAATTCAAATGACACTCTTAGCATCTAATTACCACTTTTAGGTGATTACATCCCCCCCATTTATGATAGTAAAGAGAAATGATTAGTATAAAGGAAAAATAAGTATACCTAGACTTATCTTAGAATCTAAGCATGTGTATCTAAATCTGAGCATGTCAATCTAGGTTTGTGCATGTGAAACATGATCCAAAGCAATGTACTGCAATGAAACATGAAAAAAAGTAATCCTTACTTAAGAGATGATAAAAAATAAAAGAATATGCTAAAAATATGTAACTAATTAAATTTGAGTAAAGAGAGAGAAAAGGAATAAATACACATCATTGGGTACATGAATGAATGCATGAACCTGGTGATAACCTATTTGTGTGAGTGTACATAGTGATCATATCATTGGATAGCTTAGAATGAGTTCATAGCTTACTTAATACTCATATAGGTGGCTCAAGAACTCAATATAGTTTTGAATCCCATTACCCACCCTTATTTGGTGGGTCATAATATGTGAATATCTTGGATAAGAATATAAGTGTGTCTAACCCTCTCATGTAGTGGCTCAAGAACTCAAGTAGGCCATGAATCCATAATTTTCCACCTTTGTGAAGTATATTCATTTTTAATTAGATTTTTCAAAGTGATAAAAGTATCTAATTGAGTAAATCTAATTGTGTATGTCAGATTCACAACCACTCAGGTTTATTAGGTAGCTTTGGGCCATTCAAGAATGCCAACCACTATAGATGGAGTAAGTCATGAATTTGGTGACAACTTGAAATGTGATAGTGTATACAACATAAATAGTGACATGGAATTTTCAATTTCATCTAATTAACCTATCTAAAGTTGAGTATATGGAAACTATGTGTCATGCACATGCCCCCAATTTGGTATCTAAGTATACTAAATTTGAAATGAGTATGTAATAGCTAAATCTATGTAATTGAACTGAATGTGGGAGTGATCATGTCCTGCATGATGCCCCTAAATTTAAGCAATTGGTATGAATTTAAGCTAAAATAAATGAATCTAAGGAAAATCTAAACATAATTATCAAACTTATGGCTATATCTTGTAAATTTGTATTATACCTGGTATATTAGTCTGAATGATCTAAACTATCTTGAAGATGGGGATACTAGATAGTAATATCCTATAGTGGATAGTATCACCCTATAGAACTAGTGTCCCAATCTGGGACTAATGTCTGCTTGGTCTAAAATTAGGGTGATTTGAACTATTGTCTGAGTCTCTATTTTTTCTTATGTCTACCTTGAGTCTAATTTTTGAAACTGAGTAGTGATCTAAACTATTGATTGAGTCTCTATTTTTTCTATGTCTACCCTAAGTTTGATTTTTTAAATTGAGTCTGTGTGCTAAAATTTGTCTATGAAAAGAAAAGTAGGAGTCAGATCTTTGTGACAAACCCCTATGAATTCCCCCTCTTTTGAAGTAGTTGTGAAATCTATGTAAGAACTACCCTCTAAATAAGTAGCTCTATAAAATGCATTAGCTAGAGCATATATATGATATTCTAATATAATGTAAAAACATAACATCAGAATGTAAAAGTATCTAAGCATGATTAGGTAATGTAATATATATGTAATCAATGTGTATAATAATAAATCTAAGTAACTACATAGGGGGATGGGGCATGATGTCCATCATGGCACCCAAGTAGGAAGGGTAGATGCATGAGGTCCCTCATGACATCAAAAAATGGTGTGTAACAAGAAAATACAAGTGTCATGGTGTATAAGCATACAAATAAGATTACATACAAATATATAAGGCATGTAAAGGTAGGCCAAGGGGCCACAATATAAGGGACATGGGCACATGTCACTAAATTCGAGAATGAAGACATACAATGAAAAGTTCAAATGTCCACATACGCAAGTAACAAGCAATTTGGTGTAGAGCCACATATAAGAACATGTTCCAATGTACACATATAGAAGTAGGAAAGCACACACAAAGGACATGGGAAAATTTCTAAGGCATACAAATAGAGAAATGGCATAAAGCCAAAGAATAATGACATATTGCCTTAAAAGATGAAATAAGTATAGGAACACAATCAAGTCTAATCTAGGAAAACTAGAAATGAAAGCATGTATGACTATATAGTATGAATATATGTAGATGATAAGATGCATATATACTAAGTATAACTAGTGATAATTAGCAAAATCTGAGTGATGAATATCAATGATCAATATTAAGATAAATCAATGCATAAAATGGAATGTATAGTATGTAAAGATAGAACCTGGTAATAGTAATTATGTATGAGATGCCCCCAAGTGGGAAGATGTATCAAATGTATAAACCTGAATTAGTGTAAATTCCCCCAATGGTTAGATAATAGCTGGTCTATATTAATGTAGTGGATTGGAGTCCTATCTAGAATTTGCAATCACTTGACAAGAATAAGTGAAACATATGCATATGATAAAACGAACTATTCTAAGATAAATAACAATATGTAATATCTAGAAAGTAGTATAAATATAAACATAGCAATGCATACAATCTATAAAATTCATGTTTTTGAAATATTTTAATGTTTTTATATTTTGACATGTTATATTATTTTTGTGTTTATCTGAGTATAAGCTATGTACAAGAAAATGAAAATAAACTATGTACAAGGTGAAAGAGAGAAGTAAACGCGATAAATGTAAATGAAACAAAATATAAACAAAGTGTAATGCCTTTATAGCCCAAGATCCCATCCATGGGATGTTGCTAATCAAATGGTGGATCTAGTGGAATATCATCTAGTGTCAGATATTGAACCAAGCCAAACTCATATAAGTCATCATCATCATGATCATCATAAAAATATGTATATATTAGTAGGGCCTTATCCTTGGCATAATTCTAGAGTCTATGAAACACAATAACATGCTAATCAATTGTGAAAGATTTCTATCATGTGGTCTTAGGGTAAACCACATCAGACAGTGGAGTATCTATGTGAAACTTGTGGTTCTAATCTATATCATCATGTAAAATGTGAACCATGTATCCATCATGATTGAATGTCAATCATCTATCTCACCAATCAACTACAACATCCATCACTTATAGCCATGTACTACCAAGTGTAACCTATATATGAATGTCTCAGCTCAAAATGAAGAATAATGTATTGGCCACCTTGGGGACATATGCAACTAGTAATGTAATATTTATAATGGAGTATTGATAGTGTATATAATGTTATATCTCACTCTCCTGATAACTAATGTCGTGTAAAAATCCTAAACTGCAAGTATTAGGATCAAAATCCTCATTTATATCCACATGGGGAAGATATTTATCTACTACAAATATCTGTATAGTCAATGGGTCATGTCATGAATATCTATGTTGGTGATGAATTTGTCATGGTGCTCATATTTGTGTAGGAGCTCACATTAATGGTGGTAGTGGTTCCTATGGAGGTGGAGGCTATATAATCTAGATAATGCCTTTAGCCTTAAATTTATTTAGTTTATGGTGCAGTGCTACACATGTGTCTATATCATGTCCTATGAGTCTATTTAAGTGGAAAAATGGTTTCCTTTCTTATGGTGACAACATTTTAGTGTATATATGTTAAACTATGGGTAATAACATCAATACTATATCAATTAATAATTTTAATATCTAGTGTGTTCTGCCCTATGATCTTCCTACTAGAATCTATATGCTTGAATCGATATCCATGGATGTGACCATATGTATTGAATCAATTAGGGGATCTATTATTGATTGTGGCTAAGTATGGGATCATGTAGCTATATAATCCTAAATAAATAAGGTTACAAGTGTAGGTCAAGGTATAAGTGCCTTTGAATTATCTCTGTACTCCCTTAGGCCCACTGGTGTAAATCTCAATCCACATAAATAATCATCAATTTCTATAGGTGGTTGATCATCCTTTGTAGTGTCCTATGAATTTTATGTTAGAATTATGAATGTAAACATATTATGAATTGACAAGTAATGGTAAATGGGCTATGAGAATATCATCATCTATCCTAGATAAGGATGTTTGTACCATGAGAAGTTGTTCCTCTATGCTTGGTGAAGGTAATGGTGCAAGGAGAGGCTAGTCCTCTATCATTGGAGAAGGTAATTGTGCTTAGAGAGGCTAGTCTTCTATCATTGACGAAGGTACCTATGTTGTAGGAAGCTTTGAAGGTGGTATATGAATAATCTTACTAGACTCCTCCACTTCATAAGTATGTATCTACTCAATCAAAATCTTGTGAGGTGGGGGTTTGATGAGAATGTGAGGTGTCCCATCTGATAATGTCCTTGGTATAGGAGGCTTAGTGAGCATGTAATATATAAATGGATGATTATCTATTGGACATGTGTATAGGTACCCATAATGCAAAAATTTAACACATTTGTGAAGAGTGGAAGATATAGCCTCCATAGCATGTATCCAAGGTCTCCTAAGTAGAAAATTATAATATAAATGATTTGACATGACATGAAAGTATGTAGATAATGTATTTGGTCCCACTGTAATATTTAATGTGATTGATCCTAATGTATATCTAAGAATATCATCAAACCCTTGGATGTTATTGTATGTTTTCTAAATATATGCTATATCAACCCCCATAGTTTGAAAAAATGTGAGGTTACATATATTGAGTCCAGAACCACTATCAATGAGAACTCATTTAATAGCTATGTTGTTGATTTGAGCTTAAATAAAAAGTGGCAAGTTTTTATCAATGTTTGATTGTGAAGGTAAATACTCATTGGAAAAAGATATCACATCCTCCACATATTTGATAGTATTTATGATAGATGCAAAATAGGATGGCTCCATATCACGAGGCACAAATGTGTGATTAAGTGTTTGAAATAGAATATCTTTGAAGATTGTTACTTTTTGAATTAATTCCAAGATATATATTTTAGCTGGCATATTCTTCAAATGATCTATAATATAAAATTATATTTGCTAATGTTTGGGTGATTGTTTAGTGTGTTGGGGATGAGGAGGAATGGTAGGGTTACATTGATCCTGTATAGGTTGAAGAGGCACCCTATTCTACCTAGTGATAGCTCAAACTATAGGATCTACTATTTTCATGGGGTGAGTAGTAGAGGTGGGATGGGAGTATAGATAATCAGTGGTTTAGGTAGAGGTGTAGTAAAAGGATTTATCTGAGCCCTATTTCATCTATTAGTAACTGGAGGTAGCTCAAAGTGAGCCATATATCAATGATCTATAGAAAAGTGGGGCTCACATGATGGAGGACCAATATCTGAAACAAACTTAGCTTGAAATGAATCCATGATAGGAGCAACATACATTGTACCTTTATTAAAATAGTCAGTAATAAACATGCTAAGCAAAGTACTAAGCTTTGTACCATGAAGTGAAAGATGGCTTCTATCATGATAATCATGGTAGCAAGCTATAAATTGAGACTAACTACTAGAAATGTAAACCCTAAGGTTAGGGTTTTATAATGATCTAGAGGTAAACCCTCTATGAGCTAATATTGGCAAAAATATTGGCAAAAATTCTAAAAAGAGACTAGCATTATTTTTGATTATAGAACAATTTTCCAATTGTTCATTTTTTAATTTGGAGATGTTTGTAAGTACTTTTCAAGCATTTTTCCTAATACATCGATCGATATTGGACCTGGGGACGTAGGCCTTCGTGTCAAACTCTGTTATCAAATTATGTGTTGAATGTTGTGAATTATTTTGTTAAATTCATGTTTTGTAAGTCAATTATTTTATTATTCTATAAATTAATATTTTAAAGAAAAATCAAATTATGTTAGCATAATATTTCTTAAAGTTTATGGATCAGGTTGGTATTAGAGTGGTTAGTGTGTTGGGCTAACTTCTATGTAGACATTACTATGATACATCAAATTTGGTATTAGAGAAGTTAGTGTGCTAGGTTAAATTCTATTTAGGCATTGTTTTGGTGCATCAAGTTTGATATCAAATCTAAATTTATGGGTGAATTTGTGATTTTGTTATTTTAACCAAAATTAGTTATTGTAGACTAATGGATCCAATGCTAGCTTATATACAATTGTTAATGAATTCCATTATCACTATGATAATGCGATTCCTACAAGTCCAAGAACAAAGTTGGCAAGTGGCAGAGCAATGAGATGAGTAGTAAATTGAGAGGCTCCAATAGAGCATTGATGTACTATGAGTAGAAATACAATAGGAACATTGATAGAATAATATAATGCATGGAGATTCAAATATTTATGGACATTGTGCTCGATGAGGTCATATTGCCAAACAATGTTAGATCCTACATCTTAGTCAAGCTCCATTATGGTTTAGAAGATGAAATGAGGAGAGAGGCAAAACCAGCCGAGTCTAGTAGTGTTTAATCAATCCAACCAATAGTACCTCATCAAGCAACTCCAAAGTCTCTAATGCAATATTTGTTACTGATGGAAGTGCCAAATATTAAGTTACACTCTAAGGAAAGTCAAAGGAAAAATTGCACTGCTATTGCTGAAGGGAAGTTCATGTAGATCTATTTTAACTAGAATTTTGGAGCCAATTATATTACTAAAGGTATCACACAATGTCTAAAACTAAGGACTCTACCATTACCCCACACTAAGACATTCAAAGGAGATGATGGCATAGTACATGGACATACAACTCATTATGGCATCCTACATTTTGGCATTAGAGGCCTATTATTTGATCAAGTAGCTCTTGGCATAGTTCCAAGAGAAGCTAAGGAGATCACTTTCGGTAATTATTATCTCACATATCAACATGCTAGAAACATTGTATCAGGAGAATGAATCCAACTAACAACTAATCATACCTATGAGATTCAACTTGGGATAAGCCAGATAAAAAAGGTACATTTTATTTATAGTAGTTATTCTTCTAATTCATATACTCCTTTTAGTCTTATTAATGAGAATGATGTTGTAAGTCTAGAAGCAAATAATGCTCTAATTATCAATGTATCTTTTGATGTACATTTTGAAGATGAAAATAATGAAATAAACTCTTCTGGCTATATTGACAATGTTAGGGATACTGAATATACTAACCCTAAACTTTTATCGAAGTCATTTGAAAATCACACAAAAGGAATAGGTTCTAAGCTACTAACTAAAATGGAATTCAAAGGAAAGGGCCCTGGAATTAATGGTCAAGGAGTTGTCTAGCCTATCCAAATGGAAAAGAGACCACTCCATGAAAGATTAGGATATGGAGACGAAGGACAAATATCCCAAGAATCTGAGTTGGAGAGTTATTCAAGTAGTAAGCTAGAACACTCTGAAGAGCTAGAAGAATTACTCTCTAAAGACACAATAGTTACATTGGATGAAGAATCTTCAAATGATTTGTCAAGGTATGCAAATAAGAAATACTCGAATGTATTTTATAATTATACATCAAAAAACCCTAGAAAGATACTTAAGAGACATGTCAAGAAGAAGACTAATGAAAAGAAGTTGTCTAAAGAAGACATGAAGTTGGGTTTTTAATTCAATGCTACAAGGAAAATGCTGAAAGAAGATAAGAAAAGTTATCCACAACCTAAGGTAAATGTTGTAACTGCATCTTCAATCAATCAAAAGATAGATCCTTGTCAGATAGAATCTTGTTAATTAGAACTTGAGGTAACATCTGTAAGGGATACGATAGTCAATGAGAAGCTGACAGTACAAAAATTATCACCTTGGAAAGGTAAGCAACATTTATTTAAAAGAATAATTGTCAATCGTTCTAAGATAGATGCTATTTTTGATAAAAAATTATCAAAAGAATTTTATCTCAGAAGATGTTGTAGAAACACTAGGTTTGGAAACCAAGCCACATTTCTAACCCTATTCTTTGGATAGAATAAATGATGGTAATGGTGTACATGTAAGTAAAACCTATTAATTAGGGTTT
Organism: Torreya grandis; assembly: GCA_037957365.1. Lineage (NCBI taxonomy): Eukaryota > Viridiplantae > Streptophyta > Pinopsida > Cupressales > Taxaceae > Torreya > Torreya grandis. Next base: position 579,526 of record JARHVA010003365.1, read on the forward strand.
GTAATTACCTCCATCTTTGTAGATGAAGTTGAATTAGATGTGGTTCCATTTTAGTTTAGTGGCATTATCTTAGGTAGACCATACTTGTCTCTAATAAATGCAACTTTCTCTAAAAAGGAAAATCCGTATAACATTGTAAAAGATGGGATAGGATATCTCATGTGAGCACATCAGTAGTAACTATTATAGGTAAACAGTGCCTTCAATCTTATTTTACTCATTTATGTTATAGATAGGAACAATGCAAGGTAACAAAAAAATGTCATCATGAGAAGCATCAGGAACAACTCGAAAGATAGGTTGTATATTTGATTTATGTTTGTAAGACCTACATATAGGAATTGTTTATAAATACATAAAACCCAAGTATGGATAATGTTTGAAATCATTACAGTGTTTGTAAAGACCCAAGAAGGGCAACATTTTTAAATTGTGTTGTTGTGTAAAACCCTAAGAGGGCAATTGTAAAATAGTGATTGTTATAACACTAGGTGACATTTTCATAGACTCATATATGAAGACCTAAAATTGATTGATATTTAGGATATTATCTGAGCTAGCACCAAGAGCTAGAGCCATGAAAAGATCCTCATATTGAGTACCAAGTCTAGTACTAGCTTTTTGAGGATAAAAAACCTTCTTAGTGGGGAGGATAGATCTGGAGGTTAATTTGGAAAATGTTCTAAAGAAGACCAAAACCTACACCATTACATAGGGCCTATTAATACCTTTCTAATGGCATGAAAAACATAGAAAATAAAGCCCATATACTCCTTGTGTAGTTAGTCAAAGTTTTAATCAAATTGGTCAAAGTTGGTCAAACTATAAAAATTGACCATTATTGAATGATTATAGAATAGTTCCATGGAAAATATCTCATTGAGATATTTTTGGTGCATCTCATGGTTTGAAAAATAGAGCCCGTATGTGCAAGATGTCATGCATCAAAGATCAAGTAGGGAAAGTAAAAGAATTTGGGGTTTGGATAGAACATCTAGTTAAACATCAATAAGTGGTGAGTGGAAGATAAGTGGTGAGTGGATGACAAGTGGTGAAAGGAGATTGGACCATGTGGTGGGTCCTCAAGCCACCACATGACTTGCCACCAATCAATTATTTACCATGGTCCAATTTTAACTATATTATAATTAAATATTCTAAATATTCTAAATACACCAAATAACCATACCACTTCCATGTAACATATCCACCTCACCACATAATTTTCATGTGACCCCATACTCCATATCCCAACATTCACATTCTAACCACATACCCTCCAAATAGTCCACATGAAGCCCATAAGCCTCCACAAATCCCACGAGATGCAAGCTAATGTCAATTACTTGGCATGTTATACCATGAGTTTCGTGGATTTTAAACTCTATATGCTCATCCCCACTACTAAATATGGGACAGTATGATATGATTCAACCAACAGATATACACGCCACATGCACATGGATGGGAAAGCATCCAAAGTAGCCTAAAGACCAATCTACCATGAAGGCAAAAGTATATTTCAAGACTTTCCATGATGTTCTATGAGCAATATGGGATAACAACAAATGCCCACATCATGGGATTCAAACCCTACCAATTTTGGTAAAAGATTAACATTCCCACCATCATACCCATGGGATGAAGCACTATATAAAGTGCTAAGACTCATTTTTGAATGCAATTCGATAATCAAAAGCAAGAAATTTTGCTAGAAGACTATAATAAAGGAGATTGTGTGGCTCATAGAGGGTGCTAGAGGAAATATTAGCAATTTTTTTAAAAAGAGACTAGCATTATTTTTTCCCATAGAAAAATTTTCTAGTTGTTCATTTTTCAATTTGGAGATGTTTTAAGTACTTTTCAAGCATTTTTATTAATACATTGACTGATATTAGACTCAGAGACATAGGCCTTCATGTTGAACTCCATTATCAAATTATGTGTTGAATGTTGTGAATTATTTTGTTAAATTCATGTTTTGTAAGCCATTTGTTTAATTATTTCATAAATTAATATTGTAAATCAAAATCAAATTACGTTAGCGTAATATTGCTTAAAATTTATAGATCATAGAATTTAGGGTTTCTTTACACCAATTTAAATTATAAGTAAAATAAATTTAAACCCTAATGTGGAATTGATTTAATTTATCTATATTGTCTAAAAAAATAAAAAAATCATAAGTATGTAGTCCTAAATTTATTGCACAAAATTTTGATTAATGCAAGCTAGGGTTTGAAGCAATATTCAAAGTAAGTCGAGTTCACCAAATGATTTAACCTTTTTAGGTTTAATTATGTAAAACCTATTTTTAGATTAAAGGGATGAGATGTCTAAATCAGTTAAATAAAATGTAATAATTAAATAATGACTTATTATAGAATTTTACCTTCTTTGAATTTCTTAAAATAGTAATAAATAGTCTTAAATAAAAACTTATATGAAATGTGACTATTGTGAATGATCTGGGTTATGAAAACTAGGTTTTAGATAGTTCTAAGTGTCATCAATAGGATTCTACTATTTGCCTACTCACTATATAGTAGCTCTTAGTATGGAAAATAGTGCCATGTTTGTGTAGTGTCCTCCAGGTGGTGGTAGTGTCCCCTTTGTAGGATTAATCTTATTTTTTGGGAGCACCTACGCCTATGTTTTTATGTCCTATTCCTGCACACATGAAACCTAAAGCTCTATATTATACCTAGAAAACCTAATTTAGTTTGCAAACCCTAATCATCCTTACAACTATGACATGAGAAATAATTATGTGTTCATTAGTAGGATAAGTTAGACATCCTCAACACCCTATTGTGAAGATATTTGCCTACATACCAATAATCTGAAGAGGGATCAAGCTCGATGTAGTTTCCCATCTAGTAATTAATGCAAGTGCAAGTGAATGTTAGAATGAGAGTGGACTTGGATGCCTTGAATTTACTTGAGCTTTGAAATCTTTGAAAACTGGGCTTAGGGATATTATAGATGGTAGTATTTAGAAGTAGGGTAGAATAGGTATCAAATACCTTAATTTTTCTCAACTTGTCTTTGGTTTGAATTTACTTTTACATCTATTTTCTATTTAGTGAATATAGGTCAATTTGACTTGTATTTATAGATTTTTATTTCTTGTGCAGATAAGAAAGTATGATTAGGCTGACCTTAGTAGGGGTACACATTTGAAAAAGAATCCTTTAGGAAGCACTAGGGCTAAGGACAATAGTTCCTAGTTTGGGGTGCTAGTGCCATGTGGTTGTCGTGTCCTAAATGTGGTTCTAATGTCCACTTGGTAGACTAATGAGTAAGTTGGGTTTGGATCTATGAAGACAATTTTGGGACTATGTTTTTACTGATTATAGGTGACTGTGGTCTACATAATGATTGAAAAAATGTGTTTAAGACTATTGGATAGGTCTAAGGCTAAGCTAGGAATAAGGTAACTCAAGTGACACTCTTTACATCTAATTACCACTTTTAGGTGATTACACAACCTTTGAAAGTCAAAAATCCTAAATTTTCTTCAAATTAGTGCTCTTAGGTCCTTTAACAGTCCTAAAACCCTAGTTTATGGTTTCTTGTACAAAAACACCAATAATTTTTGAATGAACCATCCATTTTTAATAAAATTTTGCAAATAGATGATCGATATAGTGTTTAAAATGATTCAAGTGGTTTAATAGCTAGATAGTAACCAGAGGAAGAGATATAAAGGATTGTATTTGTATATAGATTGAGAAGACCTTAAAACATGGAAAAATGTGTAGTTTTAGTTTATTTTTGTAATTTCAAAGCTATTAAATAATATTAGAGAGTTATTTTTATCATCTAAAGTCAAGGTAAGTGTGAAGAGTCATATAAAGATATTAAGTCCATAGTTTAATGCAATTAAATCTTTTTAGAAATGTGACAAACCTAGAAATAGGCCTAAAATAGGGTTAAACACAAATTTTTTATTCTTATTAAGAAATAAATTGGTTGGAAAATCCTAGATCTTGTTTCTTATCATAAATAACATGAAAATGATTGTGTGAAGTCTCATTTATAATCTTCAAATCTTATTATATAATTTTAGTACAAAGACAAGAACGATTAGACTTAGAGTGAAGTTGTGAACCTGTAGATACAATCAACTTTTTGGAAGGTCAAAATATTTAGGATCACCTTACAACATAGTTTTATTAGAGAAAAATTTAGGTTGTCTAAAATTTGAATAATCCTAATATTTTATTAAAAATTTATGAAAGAAGTTTGTATAGATGGCAGCTAGAGTAAGAGCTAGAGGAGGACGAAGGAGACAACCTACTCAAGCAATGATGATTGAATAAATGAGAAACCTTTGAATTTGTTTGTAAGAAATAGAACTTTATTATAGGAGAATAGTTGACATTGGGAGGTGTCAATGTTAGAGAGGAAGAAGAGAGGCCTCAAGAAGAAAGGGCAAAATAAGAGGAAGTAGGGGAATATAGAGAAAATGAGAGACTAATCAGAGCAGTCATAGGGGTTAGTTCTAAACCCAAGTTATAAGTACCTATGTGTGAAGGTAGATTGAATGTGAAGGATATAGTTGATTATATCAATGCCATGGATAAATATTTTGAATATGAAAGCATAGATGATGATAAAAAAGTGAAGTTTTTTATTACTAGATTGAAAGATCATGCATCCCTTTGGTGAGATGGAGTTTAAGATGAGAGAAAAAGGAAAGGGAAGCCCAAGATAAAGAGTTTGGATAAATTTTTGGCCAAGTTAAATGAAAATTCATGCCAAAAGACTATAATGATAATATATTCAAGAAGCTTCAAAATCTTAGGCAAAAAGAGATGGTAGTCAAGGACTACACAGAAGAATTCTACAAATTAACCATCATATAAAGACATATAAAAGATGATGTTGAAAAGGTTGCTAGATATATAAATGGATTATGGTTAAACATCTAAGATGAAATCAATATTATATCACAAGATCAATTGAGGAGGCATATCAATTTACTCTTAAGGTAGAGGATAAACTGTCTAGAAAATAAACTCAACATTTAAGAGGTAGAGGAAAAAAATTTAGAGGTAGAGGATAACATGGTGGAATAAGTTAGATGCAAGCACATCATTAGGAAGTCAAAAATTCACAAAGCCCAAATCGATATACAAGAGGTGGCTATTTTTTCAGAGGTAGGAGACCATTCACAAGAGGTAGAGGAAGAGATTTTGTTGGTAAATGATGCAAATGCAACAATTATAGGCATAGATCTTATGAGTGCCTAGATAATAATTATACAAGTCAATGTAGTGCTTAGATTTTACAAGATGATGAGGAGAGTTTGGTATAACCTTTTCATGAAGATGAATGTGAATTTGGAAAATCTTTACTCATGAAGAGAGTGTTTCTCAAGCCCAACTTGGAGATCAAGGAACTTGCACAAAGAAAGACATTGTTCATAACCACTTGCAAGTCAAAAGGTACGTGCTAAAAAGTGATTGTAGATAGTGGAAGACTGATAACTTAGTATATTTTAAAATAGTTGACAAGTTAGGATTGAATAAGTCAACACACCGTACTCCTTATAAGGTGTCTTAACTACAAAAAGGACATCAAGCCTTGGTAAATGAGAAATGCAAGGTAGAATTTCATATACATAGATATAAGGATGAGGTTATGTGTGATGTCATGCCTATGGATATATACCATGTATTTTTGGGTAGACCATGGAAATTTTATAGGAAATCCATACATTATGGGAGAAGTAATACTTATAAATTTGAGAAATATGGAAAGAAGCACACCCTTATACCATTGAAAGAGAATGCAACAGTGGAGGATAGTCCTAAAGTGATGTTGATAGGTGGAAAAGAGTTCTTGCATAAAATAAGATAGGAAGAGGTATGTTATGCACTTGTTGGTAAGCCTAAAAAATAATCACAACCACTAAGTTGACTAATCTACCTATAGAAATTTAAAATTTCTTAATGAGTTTGTTGATATAGTTATGGATGAATTAAATAATGAAATAACTCCAAGGAGAAGCATCATCCATCACATATATCTCATACCAAGAGACAATCTACAAAATAAGGTAGCTTAAATAATGACACTAAAGGAAAATGAGGAAATCAAAAAATAAATGCAAGAATTGTTGGACAAGGGGTTAGTCAGAGAGATTTTGAGTCTTTGTGTTGTTTTAATAGTCCTAACACCTAAAAATTATGAAGGTTGGAGAATGTGTACTAATTCAAGAGACATAAACAAGATCACAATATGGTATATATTCCCTTACCTAGAATTGATGATCTAATGGATTGTTTAAGTGGTGTAAGGCACTTTTCCAAGATATATTTAAAAAGTGGCTATCATTAGATCAGAATCAGAGAGGGAGATGAATGAAAGACAAATTTAAGACAAATGATGGGATCTATGAATGTATTGTAATGCCATTTGACTAACTAATGCTCTAAGTACTTTCAAGAGGCTTATGAATGAGGTATTTAAATATTTCATAGGTAAATTTCTTATTGTTTACCTAGATGATATTTTGATTTATAGTCAATAAAAGTAAGAGCATCTTGAACATCTTAGAATGGTTTTGAGTAAGATACAAGAAGAAAAGTTATTGATAAACCTCAAAAAGTGCACTTTCATGAAGCCAAAGTTAATTTACTTGGGATTTTTCATTTCAAAACAATTATTGAAGATGAATAAGGAGAAAGTCAAATCCATAATGGAATGGCCTACACCAAGGAGTGCATATGAAGTAGGAAGCTTTCATGGTTTGGCTAGTTTTTACAGAAAGTTTATAAGGAATTTCAAAAGCATTTGTGCTCCAATTATGGAAATAATCAATAGTAAAAAAAAATAACCATTTATATAAACTGAGGAAGCTGAGAAATTTTTTTAGATTCTAAATAAGAATATTATAGAGCAACCCATACTAGCTTTACCTGATTTTGTCAAATTTTTTCAAGTAGAGTGTAATGCTAGTGGGACTGCAGTAGGAATTATTTTGAGTCAAGAAGACAAACTAGTTGCCTAATTCAATGAGGAAATTAATGAGGAAAATAATAAATACTCAACATATGACCAAGATTTTTATGTTACTATTCAAGCCTTGAAAAAATGGAGGCATTATTTGATGCCTAAAGAGTTTATTAATTATACTAATAATCATGCCTTGCAATTTATTATTAGTCAAAGTGAATTACATTAGAGGAATGTAAAGTGGACTGAGTTTTGATAATTTTTTTTATTTTGTCATCAATAATAAGAGTGAGTAATCTAAAAAAGTTGTTGATGCTTTAATTAGGAGAAGTCTGATTTTTTAGGAGTCTTAAGTGATTATCTTGGGATTTGACACATTGAAAGAGAAACAAATAAGTTCCTAGTTTTAAGGAGGAATATGAAGCATGTGAAAACCCAATAAGTAGAGATATGAGTCCATGGATGGATTATATGTTTCAAGAGGGTTTCTTATTCAAGGGAAACCAATTATGCCTACTAAACGGATCTATGAGGGAGAATCTACAAAAATAAAAACATAGTGGCAACTTGGTAGGACATTTTGGGAAAGATAAGACACTTGATTAATTAAGTATACACTATTATTGGTCAGGGATGCAAAGTTATGTGAATAGGTTTGTTGATATATGCATAATATATTAGTATTATAAAATACTAAGTAAAAATACATGACTATATTAGCCATTGCCCATTATTAGCAGGTCATGGGATTTAGTAAGTATGGACTTTGTACTCGAGATACCAAAGACTCAAAAAGGAAATGATTCAATATTTGTAGTGGTATATAGGTTTTATAAAATGGAACACTTTGTTCCTTATAAAAATAAAAGTTATGCAACTCAGATTTCTAACCTATTCTTCAAAGAAGTAGTGAGATTGCATGGTGTTCCTAGGAGTATTATTTCAGACATGGATATAAAAGTTATGGGACAATTTTTGGAGGACTCTTTAGAAGAAATTGGGAACCAATTTAAGCTTCATATTATATTACCATCATTAGAATAAGGGTTAAACTAAATTGGTCAATAGGATCCTTGGAAACATACTCAAAATTTTAACAAGTGACCATCTAAAATAGTGGGATCAAATACTAGCTCAGGCATAATTTGCATACAATGATTCTTCAAATAGAAGTACATGTTATATCACATTTCATATTATCTATGGAATCCATACAAGGGGATTTTATGAGTTGAGGAACTTGGAAAATCAAGATAAAATATGTGTATAAGATTTGGATTTTGTAATAGCTATGCAAGAATTGATGGAGCAGGTAAAGAAAAAACTAGAAAAAAGTATAAGTATAAGAAAATTATCGATTTGAAAAGAAAATAAGTTAATTTTGAAGTAGGTGATTTAGATTTATCAACTCAAGAAATAAATATCCCCTAAATGGGAATATAACAATTTGAAAATGAAGAAGATTGGACCTTGTAAGGTCTTGAGAAAATTTTCTACTAATGCTTATGAATTGGAGCTTCTAATTGATATTGGAATTGCACCCATATTCAATGTAGTAGAAATATATCCTTTCAGAGAAGAGGATAATTAATAGAAACAAATTTAAGGTTAATATGATTAGATCATCCATTGGGAGTAGCAACTACCAAATGTATAATTAGATTAACCTAAATCTATTATAGACAAGAAGGTAATGAAGAAGATAAGAGACAAATAATAATTACAATACTTAGTCAAGCAGAAGAACCATCATATTGATGATTAAAATTTTATGACACCTTAATAAATAATCAAGCATAGAAGTAGTGTTTAATAACTCATGAGCAAGATCTCATGAATAATTCTATTGTTCTTTCGTAGTGTGATGTAGGTGCATTGCAAAAAATTGTAAATATTGAATTTAAATGTGTTTTTTGTTGGTATTAAGAGGTTTTAGGAGTCAATTACGGTCTATTTGAGGCCTTTTATAAACTTTCTTAGTAAATTTTAGGTATTTTAAAAGTGTTTTTGGTTTTCCTGTCAAAAAAAGGAAATTTAAAAATTGAATTTATTTTCAATATTTTTATGGAGTTTGTCATCTTTGGCATGTGAAAAAAGGTTTTTATCATTGTGTATGGGTATTTAAGGTATTTAAACATGTTATAGATGATTTTAAATCTTCCTTACAACCTAAATCTATTATAAATCTAATTTAGACACATTAAATGTAGAAGGTTTGATAGATTAAGCATGGTCTAAGATAAGTTTTGGTAGTCGAGAGATTCTTGCAATAGAACAAAAGAGAAAGAAGTATATAAATATATAAAAAATCATGATAGAATAAAAACCAAGCATATACAAGGATATTAAATCATAAAAATGAGGAAAGAAGCTCAATTTTGTAGGTTTGATGGAGTAATTATGTTGTGTATATACAAAGGTTTGTATGTAATTTTGAATCTACATGAATAACATAAATTTTTGTTGAGATTTCAGTTTTAAATTATATTTTTAAGGGTATTAAATTATGTTTTGATGTTTTTTAAATCTTTTACAATGTTTTAGGATGTTTTATTTAGTTATAGAGGTCTAAAACTCTATTTTTAGTAACAAAGTATGTTAGAAAAAATGTCTTCTACATACTTTTGAAAGAGTTAAGCAAGAATAATGTTTGGCTGAGTAGAATAAACTTGTAAAAACCATAATAAAAGTGTTATTAACCTTTTAAAGTTAATAAATTCTAAATTTTATTCAAATTAGTGCTCTTGGGTCCTTTGACAATCCTAAAACCCTAAAACAAGGTTTCTTCTACGAAAACACCAATAATTTTTGAACGAACCATCCAAATTTGCTAAAATTTTGTAGGTAAATGATAGATAGGGTGTTTAAAGTGATTCAAGTGGTTTAATATGTATAAAAATACTAGAGTAAGAGATATAAAGGACTGTGTTTTTCTATAGACTGAGAAGACCTTAAAACATGGGAAAAAGGTGTCATTTCAATCTATTTTTGTAATTTCAAAGTTGTTAAAGAATCTTAGAGAGTTATTTATATTTTGTAAAGTAAATTTAAGTTTGAAGAGTAATATAAATATATAAAATACTGATTTTAATAAAAATTAATCTTTCTATAAATGTGACAAACCTATCGATAGGCCTAAAATAGGCCTAAACATAGTTTTTCTATTCTTCTTGAGAAACTAGTTTATGGGAAAAGCCTAGATACTATATATTATCCTAAATAACATGAAAATTATTGTGTGAAGTTTCATTTATGATATTAAAATATTATTATATACTTTTAGTACAAAGACAAGAACAATTATACTTATAGTGAATTTGTGAACCTGTAGATACAATCAACATTTTAGAAGGTCAATATTTTTAGTATCACCTTACACTACATAAGGAGTGTGATATGGTTAATGTATACAATCCTTATTTTCCACTTAAATATCTAAATAGACATCATAATGAATTCTTAAAAACAATGTAAGTTAAGCCTATAAATCACTTGAATGCTCTAATTCATCAACACACATCATGTGCATCTTCTAAACCACCTCAATGTCTCCATAACTAGGGAAATTCATTGCACAAAATAATCATCTTCATCTAATTCATTTCCAATAAATTTATGACCTAAAAAATTGACCTTTTGTCCAAGTGTGAAAGATAACTTGTCAAAATTCAAAAATATAAATTAACTTGATCAAGATTGCTTAATTAATTACACCCAATTAAATGCATAGGTGAAAAGACCATGGCTAATTAATGAATTTATATTTTTATAAATTCATAAATATGGATTGATGACATCATCATGACATCAAAAAAAAATCTAAAACTATGACATCATCTTTTGTGAGTTGTCAAGCACTCATAAAATATCAAACAAATATCTAGATTTGTGAGCCATGTTTATTAATTTAAAAATATTAATTGAATTTTTGAATCAATCTCAACCATACATATTATTTCTAATCCAAATGTTGTGATTTATTTTCTTAACCTATAAATAAGAGATTTCTCACTCTCTTTTCCTAAGTTTTCTTATGTAATGTTATTATGTTGGAATACTTTCAAAAAGCTCTTTTGTGAAGACTTATAATGTTGAATTTATAAGAGATGCTTCATAGACCAACTCATGCCAAGGACATAAACCAATTAAACCAAGGGAAATGATGTAATATCACCATTTACAAAGAACCATTACTCATAATCCAAGATCAATCCCAACCTCATGCGAAAAATTTATTCAAATTTACAAGGAAGGTAAGTGATGTTGTCATTTATCTTCTTCTTCTTGTTGTTGTTTGATTTATCTTGTTATTTAGATACCCCTAGGTCTTAAGCATGGAAACATAGCTTTTTTTTTTCATTGGACTAATGAAGAGAAGATAACCATCATTTTTATTTGACTCATTGCATACATAATGGCATGCCTAGTGGGATATGACGTAACCCAAAAATCATCATAGGAGTACCTTGGAACTCTTAAAAGTTAAAAAATTTCCATTTTAGACATTAGCTTAGCTTTTTTTCCTTCAAAATTATGTGTTTTTATATTCAATTATAATAATAAACTTTTCTCCTTCTAATCAGTGACTTTGTCAAGTTTTTTGTAATCTGGTTATGTGTTTCTCTAGGAAAATCAATAACTTTGTCCCTATGTATTAGTGACTTCACTAGTAAATAATGAATTCTCCCTAAATTGATGACTGCACCTTGAGGCCAGACTTTTCTAAAAATAATGACTTTGTCCCCCACAATTGGTGACTTCATCAAGTAACTATCTTATATGAATTCAATGACTTCACCTAAATTTCAAGGAAAATGGTAACTTTGTTTATTATAAATGATGACTTTCACCCTACTAATTGACAACTTTTCCCTAGTAATTGGTGACTTCACCTTGCTAATCAGTGACTTTACCAAGGTTGTATTTTCTATTTATTTATGTATTTTTCAAGAAAATAATGACTTCATTGGAATCAATTAATTCACTCTGCTAAATGATGATAAATTCACCTTGTTGAGTAATTGATGACTTCGCCCTATGTCATAAACCCAAGACCTTTAAAGTTGAAAATTATAATTTTTTTATTACAAACTAAGTCAATAAAATTAACCCATTAAGGTTTTTTTTAGGAAACTAAACAATTTAAAATAAGTTTCACATCATACAAGGCCATTTCACCTTCATTTGGGTGCTTAAAATTCATTTAACTTTGTCTTTTGATGCTTAAAACTTGTGCATTTTTTTTTCATTTTGTCAGTTCAAGATTTAACAAAGGAAAAAAAATTAATCACATTTATTCTAAGTGTTTAAAAGAAACAACCATTTTAGACTTAGATATCCTAAGAAGACTTTGCTTTCATTTATCAAAGCACTTAGTTGTAAATTCATTTCTTAGTTAATTTCTTTTTAGTAAAACCTTGCACATATGCCCTCCCCTTATCCCTTTTAGGGAACTTAGGTGAACAAAAATACAATTATTTTAATTTTTTGTTAGATTCAAAACCTAAATAAATGTTGTGTATGCTCTACTTTTGTTCTTAGGGAATTAAGTGACTCAAAAATGATCAAGTTCTTCACATTTTATTTTATTGCGTTAGCTTATGAGTTGGAGTTCATAGCCTCCTCATAAGTTATTTAGGGGTGTGTTGACCTAGGGTTTCATCTCCTAACATCATAAAAATACACTCATTTCAATGGGATATATAATAAGAACAAGATAAATAAATGGGATAGTGATTGAGTGGTTAGCCTGACCAGATGGAAGAGGAGTCAAGTCAAGTGGTAGTATAGACATCAAACTTCACTAAGTAGTACATGGCTAAAGTCATTGTGCAAAGGACAAGACCTTTGCATAACAAGATAACTGGTTTGAATTAATTGGCATATATTATTAATTGTGAAAAAGTATTTTTATATACTTTTGGACCCCCTATAAAGCCAACACAAATCTTTTAGACATTAATTGACCCTACTTTCCATAGAATATCCTGCCAAATGACAAATTAATTATGCACTCTAAGTTACTTTCCATATAATTTCTTGAGAGATAGATGGGGGATTAAAAAAATATACCTACATGTGCTCTTTCTTTATTGGACTAACAATTAATTCCTTTTAAGATTGGTATATCAGTGGAAACTTTGGTAGAGACTATGCAACCTTGCATCAATTTTAGTGTAGGATGCACTTAGGTGAAACTTCATATTTTGATTTTTTTATTTGAGTCTTAAAGTCACTATTACGAAAAAAACACAAACACAAACACAAACATTACACACACCACTTTGCATAAGAAGTGTTATGCTTTTAAAATTGTTCCAAGCCATTTGCCTTATCCAAAATGAGTTCTAAAACCATTTTTGCCTTTAATCCAAAGTAACATTTTTATGTTGGCCATTTTTACCTAGATAATTTAGAGTCATTCTTAGATAAGTTGTAAAAATTCTAAAGCATGAAGCCAACTTTTATAATCTAGCATGATTATGCCATCCACATAGACTTCAGACCTTTTGCCAAGAGTTATGTAGCCTTTTAAACTAGGTTTGAAACCTGATTTTTAAGTGTAGTTCTAAGGATAATTAGTTTACATTTGAGTCTTGCTTATCACTTGGGATTGGATGTTTTACTCTTTGTACTTAGTTGTTACTTGAGTTGGTTTTCCAATTGGTTTGAGATGTTTGCCTAGACAAGTTAGACCTTTATTTTCACATTGCAAGTTTTATATAGACCAAATTCTTGTTCGATTTGGTTTCCAAGTCCATGTTTAACCAAGTTAACTTTTTATTTCAATCCAATTACCTTAAACTTAGGTTATTTTCAAGTTTTATGCCTAGATTATGTTTGATTTGAAGACTAACTTTATGAATTTCGACCAAAGACCTAACACCATTTCATATTTAGATTTGGACCAAGTTTGTTTAGTCCAAGACCATTTTCCAAAGACCAATTTCATGTCTGCATTTTAAATTTTCCTTAGACCTTAGTATATACCATTATCAAGACTATATTCACATTTCAACTTTAGATCTCTTTTCAAGAGATAATTATGTTTTCATGATAGTTTTTAGACCACATTCAATTTTCCAATTTGCATTTTAGACTAAGTGTCAAATGTTTACAATACTAGACTAGTATTTTTAGAGAGAGTTAATCACCATTGATTTAACCATGCCTTGATATATATGTAGTGGGACCATATATAGTATAAATTACAAGAACATCATTACAAGTGACTATTTCGTGCAATAACCCTATGGAGAGGATGTAACATATGTGACAGATCCATATCCTTCATAGGATACTCATTAAACTATGCAAAGCCAAGATCCTTTGACACATTATCTTGCTAACATTCCTCCTTATTTAAGGCAAAAATAAGATTAGACCACTCATTAGTATACCTCCTAGTATAGAATGGGTCCAAAAATAAAAACCATATTATGTGATTGGCCCAACTCTTATCAATTATGATCCTTACTTGTTTGATTATCATCTCTTAGAGAATATGTTGAGGTGTGGAGCTAAAAGCTTCACCAAATGAGCAAGTTGCAGGTTGCAAGAATTACACAGTCACCAGCGTCGGTCAGGAGTCGACTAGGAGATGTCAACGTCGGTCATGGATCGACCAACGTCGGTCACAAGTAGATAGGCAGGGACCGATGTCGGTCACCTGTGCGTCCAAAATCTATTTTCATGGACAGAACAAAATGTTCACATGGTAGGATTAAGTGTTAGTCTTAAGTCTGCATCTTTATCTTTAGTAAGACTATTTTGAGCCCTTGATTAGGAGGTGCATCTAATGGTTGTGATTGTATGCTCATGAATCAGTAAAGTTATATAATAGGGATAGATTTTCATAGCTTATTGTATGTGTAGAGTAACAGTACAAGAATTGTATATGTGTATCAATCCAGGTTGTTGGAATTGATTGTAATTGAGAGAGAACACTCTTGAGGGAAAGAGATCTGGAAAGAGATCTGTACATCTGAGAGAGGTGTGGAAGAAAATAAGTTTCTTCAATTGTATTCCTTCTGTAAAGAGTTTAATACAAGTTTTCAGGGTGGTTTCTTGTATCTCTTATTGTTTGCTGTTTTCTGATTCTAGTTACTTATTATTCTAGTTCAATTCCATGTTTTATTGCTTTCACATAGTAATCAACTTTGTTGGTTGATCCCCAACAAGTGGTATCAGAGCTCAGGTTGACTAACAGGTGTTTTAGATCTGGTTAGTGTGTATTGATTACAGGTTACTCACAGGGATTTCTGTTTGAGTGGGAGAAGCAATGGCAGAAGAAAGTAAACTAAGAATGGAGAAGTTCAATGGAAAGAATTACCAATTATGGAGAATGCAGATAGAGAATTATCTGTATCAAAAAGATCTATACTTACTGTTAGGTGGAGTTTCAAGGAAGCCCACATACATGGAAGATGAAGAATGGGAAGTTCTTGATAGAAAGGCTCTTGGATCTATAAGATTGAGTCTGGCATCTACTGTGATATCTAATTTATCACAGGCAAAGTCAACGGTAGAGTTAATGACTACTTTAGCAAATTTATATGAAAAACACTCAGCTTCAAATAAGGTATATCTTATGAAGCAGTTATTTAATTTGCAAATGCAGGAAGGTGGATCTGTATCTAATCATCTAAATGATTTCCATGGAATTGTAAATCAATTAAATTCAGTCAAAATAGTGTTTGATGATGAAATTAAAGCTCTATTAATCTTATGCTCTTTACTTGAGAGCTGGCATAGCTTGGTAATGGAAGTTAGTAATACTGCATCTGCTTCAAATATCTTAAAAGTAGATGATGTTGTTAGTGTAATCTTGAATGAAGAAATTCGTAGAAAAAGCATAGAGGAAACATCAGGGAACGCTTTAAGTTTTGAGAGCAGGGGAAGGCAAAAAGAGAAGAGCAAGAAAGGGAGATCAAAGTCTAAGTCAAAGATGAGAGGTAGATCCAAATCCAGAAATGGCAGGAGGATAGCCTACTGGAATTATGGAAAGATAGGGCACATAAGCAAAGATTGCTGGTCAAAACCTAAAGAGGACAATCAACATGAAGGTAAAGAAGAAGCAAAAGTTGCAGGTATTGCACAAGATGCTCTTATATTCTCTTTACATAATAATATAGAATCTTGGGTGTTAGATTCTGGTGCCTCTTTTCATGCTACCCCAAATAGAGAATATTTTAGTGACTATGTCCATGGAGATTTTGGAATAGTTTATTTAGGGGATGATGAGCCTTGTAAAATTGTTGGCAAAGGAAAAGTGTAGCTAAAAATGTAGAATGGCAACACATGGGTGTTGAGAGATGTCATGCATCTTCCTAGCCTGAAGAGGAATTTGATTTCTGCAAGAAAGTTGGGGGATGAGGGTTGTACAGTAACTCTCACAACTGAATCTTGGAAGGTGACCAAGGGTGCACTTGTATTGGCCAGAGGTAAGAGAGTAGGTACTCTCTATTTATGTAATTGTATTACTGATAATTCTCCTTCTGTATTATCTACTTTAGATGTGGATGCAAAGTTGTGGCACTCTAGGCTCAGCCACATGAGTGAGAAGGGAATGACAATTCTTAAGTCAAAAGGTAAGCTTTCAGATTTGAAAAGCATAGATTTGGATTTTTGTGAGCACTATATTTTTGGGAAACAGAAGAGAGTAAGTTTTCCCAAAATTGGGTCAACAAAGAAGAAACATAAGTTGGAGCTTGTTCACACAGACGTGTGGGGACCGACTCAGGTTGCTTCTATTGGAGGATCACAATACTATGTTTCTTTCATAGATGATGCTACAAGAAAGGTATGGGTCTATTGTATAAATAAGAAATCTGATGTTTTTGACACTTTTAAGATTTGGAAAGCTATGGTTGAGAATGAAATAGGCAGGTGATTGAAGTTCCTGAGATCTGACAATGGTGGTGAGTTCTGCAGCCACAAGTTCAACTGGTATTGTTATATGCATGGAATACGTAGGCAAAGGATGGTTCCAAGGACACCTCAACAAAATGGAGTTGTTGAAAGGATGAACAGAATAGTAATGGAGCGTGCAAGGTGTATGAGATTGCATGCTGGTTTGCCCTTAGAGTTTTGGGCAGAAGCTATGGATACTGCAGTTTACCTGATTAATAGAGGACCCTCTACAGCTCTAGATGGTGGAATTCCAGAAGAGGCATGGACAGGTAAAAAGGTAGATCTCTCATTTCTCAAAGTTTTTGGTTGTGAAGCTTTTGTGCACATTGATAAGGAAAATAGAAAGAAGCTGGATGCTAAGTCTATGAGGTGCACATTTATTGGTTATGGCTCTGATGATTTCAGATTTCAGTTTTGGAATCTAGGAACTAACAAAATAATTAGGAGCTATGATGTTGTTTTTAATGAAAAAGTGATGTATAGTGATCAGCTCAAGAAGCTGAATCAATCTGAGCAGAGCAATGGAGAATTGGACGAGGTGACAGTCCAAAATGAGCTCGCAGGAAAGAATAATCATAGACAGGAAAACACAGAGATGGACATCGGTATGGCATGAACCGACGTTCGCAATACAGAAACTGATGTCGGTCATATAGTGACTGACGTCAGCTAGGAAGGAACTGACGTCGGTCAGAGAGAACTGATGTCGGCCAATTACAGGCCTGGAGGTGACTGAGGTCGGTCACTATCAGAGAATTTGGGTGGACAGCGTGTTGTGAATGAGTCTTAGATGCCCATCAGGAGGTTAGAAAGGGTAAGTAAACCTCCAATTCGATATTCCCTTTTATTATTCTATTTATTGCTTACTGATAGTGGAGAACCAGAGAGTTTTGATGAAACAATACAGGTGGAATCCAAGAATCAGTGGGAACTAGGCATGAATGAGGAAATTGATTCCTTGAAAGAGAACCAAACATGGGATTTGGTTGAGTTGCCAGCGGGAAAGAAGACACTGAAGAACAGATGGATCTACAGATTGAAGGAAGGTGAGAATGGATAGATGAGATATAAGGCCAGGTTGGTAGTGAAAGGATTTGCACAAAAACTAGGTATTGATTTTGGTGAGATTTTTTCTCTTGTAGTTAAAATGACTTCTATACGGACTGTATTGTCTTTAGTTTCTATTGAGGATTTGCATCTTGAGCAGCTTGATGTTAAGACAATGTTTCTTCATGGAGATTTGGATGAAGAAATATATATGGATCAACTAGAAGGGTTTGAGGTCAAAGGTAAGGAGAAACTTGTGTGCAGATTGAAGAAAAGCTTGTATGGCCTCAAGCAAGCTCCTAAACAATGGTATTTGAGATTTGATAGGTTTATGACTGAGCATGGCTACAATAGATGTCAATCTGACCATTGTGTTTATTTTAAGAGATTGGATAATGGTAGATATATTATTCTATTGTTGTATGTAGATGATATGCTAGTTACAGGATCACACATGCAGGATATCTCTGAGCTTAAGGTGAAACTAGCTCACACATTTGCCATGAAGGATTTGGGAGCAGCAAAGAAAATCCTTGGCATGAGTATTAAGAGAGACAAGAAAAATCACAGGTTGATTTTGTCTCAAGAGGATTATGTGAACAAGGTGTTGGAGAGGTTCAATATGCAGGATGCAAAACTGGTAAGCACACCTTTGGCTGGACATTTCAAGTTGAGTAAATAACAGTGTCCTAATTCACATGATGAGGTAGAGTACATGAAGAAAGTTCCATATGCTTCTGCAGTTGGGAGCTTAATATATGCAATGGTATGTACTAGACCAGATATTGCCCAAGTAGTGGGATTTTTTAGTAAGTATATGGCCAATCTAGGAAAGGAGCACTGGAAAGCAGTTCAGTGGATTCTCAGATATCTGAGAGGGACCAGTAGTAGGAATTTGTGCTATGGTGGGTCAAACACTTCTCTACATGGTTATGTAGATTCAGATATCGAAGGTGATTTGGATGGCAAGAGAAGCACCACAGGATATGTTTTCACTATTGGTGGAATGGCGGTTAGCTAGATATCAAAGTTGCAGAAGGTTGTTGCCTTGTCAACTACAGAAGTAGAATATATTGCAGTCATAGAGGCTAGAAAAGAAATGATATGGATGACACGGTTCATGGAAGAGCTAGGAAAGGAGCAAGAGAGTTGCAGATTATACAGTGATAGTCAGAGTGAAATTCATTTGGCTAAGAATTTAGCCTTTCATTCAAGAACCAAGCATATACAGCTGAGGTATTGGAAGATGGTGAGTTGAAGCTGGAAAAGATCCATACAGATAAGAACCCTGCTGATATGTTAACCAAGCTGGTAACAAAGGAGAAGTTGAATCTTCATTCAACTTTTGTAGGTCTTCATGATTGAGTTTGAAGATGGAGGAGCTAGAAGATGTTGCTGTATAGGTATTGGTGCAGTTGTTTATCTCCAAGTGGGAGATTGTTGAGGTGTGGAGCTAAAAGCTTCACCAAATGAGCAAGTTGCAAGTTGCAGGAATTACACAGTCACCAGCGTCGATCAGGAGTGACTAACATCAGTCAGGAGTTGACTAGGAGATGCCAGCATCGGTCATGGATTGGCCGACGTTGGTCACAAGTAGACAGGCAGGGACCGATGTCGGTCACCTGTGCATCCAGAATCTATTTTTGTGGATAGAACATAATGTTTGCATGGTAGGATTAAGTGTTAGTCTTAAGTCCACATCTCTATATTTAGTAAGACTATTTTGAGCCCTTAATTAGGAGGTGCATCTAATGGTTGTGATTGTATGCTCATGAATCCCTAACGTTATATAATAGGGATAGATCTTCATAGCTTATTGTATGTGTAGAGTAACAGTACAAGAATTGTATATGTGTATCAATCTAGGTTATTGGAATTGATTGTAATTGAGAGAGAGAACTCTTGAGGGAAAGAGATCTGGAAAGAGATATGTACATCTAAGAGAGGTGTGGAAGAAAAGAAGTTTCTTCAATTGTATTCCTTCTGTAAAGAGTTTAATACAAGTTTTCAGGGTGGTTTCTTGTATCTCTTATTGTTTGCTGTTTTCTGATTCTAGTTACTTATCATTCTAGTTCAATTTTGTGTTTTATTGATTTCACATAGTAATCAACTTTGTTGGTTGATCCCCAATAGAATAGAGATGAAATCCTTATTAGAGAAGTTGGGGTAGGTGAAAAAATTATGGATGACTTTCCACATGAAAGTTGGATAGTTTTATTAAAGCTCCAAGTTGTGCACCTATGGTTAGATCATTTGAACAAGAATCATATAGTCACAATAAGGCCTTATAATAATATACAACCAAGACCTTGTTGTGCTTACAAAAGAAAAGGGTCAAATTATTGAACAAATAGCACAGATGCAAGAGCATATCAAATGTATCTTACTTTGGCTAGGAATTTGAATGTGTTGATGGTCTATAATATGTCCATCATAGAGTTAACTCCATCAATTGGGGTACCAATTGAATCATCTAGCTATACCCACATAAACATGGAGCCATTCATTTAGAATACTCAATTTGAGGACATGTTTATTACCCTGACCATTGAGGAAATGACTATAGATTCTATTCAAGACCATTTTAAAAATGTAGTAGATAACACACAAGGGTATCCCAATCCACACCAAGTTCGGTCACATGTACAACATGCCAATTAAAAATAAGTTCCTTTTATGAACACCTTAGGTGGTTCATAGAAACAAGGAGTAGTGATGTTTAGTTCATGGACACAACAAACAAATACTCCCCCACAACAAGCTACTTCCTTGACTACATAGTAGGTAGAAATTAAACACAGACCAATCCTCCACCTCAATATGTAGTGAACACAAACCTTCCACCCCAAGAAGTGGAAACCGATATTCCATGATAGTCAATATAGAATAATGTACCACCACAACAAGTGGCATATTCATCACAAAATTTGTCTAATCAACAACAAATTCCTAGTAGTCAACAATAGTTAGCAGTTGGTTAGTAATAATCCTTAAACATGTAATAAGTGACAACTAGTCAAAAAATACCACACATGTAACTGATGTTGACCCATTAATAGGGTTTGAACCCCACTACACAATCATTAAATTTTTCCCAACATATACATCATGCTCAACAAGGGTTTAATAAATAATACCCTAAATAATAGGCCTCTAGACAATAGTGAGTGTCATTTCTATAATAGGGTTTGACTATTTAACAACATGTTCCTTTTCCAACCTAACACACACAATACATTCCCTAAAACTAAATACCTCCATCATAATCACAACTCCCTCCAAATCAAGTTTGTATTGTTAGTCCTAGCAATAATATTTACCAACAAAGGGTACCATATAAATAACATAATCCTAACCAAAGGATGCATATTCTTGGTCAGCTAATTAACCAAACAAACATGACACAATACCCCATTCCTCCACTATACCTAGGTAGGGAAAATTTTAGTGGCCTATATTAAAAAAACTTAGAGGTCACAGGAAAATTGGTTTCACAATGATGATGAATCAAGTTTGAAGGCATATAATAGTGTATTAAAATTATGAGGTGGCATGTGGTGAATGTAATTTTAGTAAAAACAACATCCCAAGACTATGTAGGTGTCTAAATGCATAATACATCCACTTGATTGATTGATGTGACCCATCAACTATATCATATAGTTAAGAGACTACATCATGCAATCCTTGTCACTTGATTACATCATTTAATAAATTGACTACATCATGTTTTCACCTAACAACATCATGAAGTCACCCAACTACATGATGCAGTCAGGTGATAATAAGATACAAGCGAGTGACAACATGATGTAGTCCTTCATGGATCCAAGTGATGGAACATGAAGAATTGAGCTTTTATTCATTTTTATTTTCTAAAACCTAAATATTATTATATATTTGGATTACTCTCAAAATGTTATGCAATTTTTTAAAAAAATAATCATCATAATCTGAGTTTGTATGAAAAAGTTATGGCCTCTAGAAGATGGCGATTCAGTGTTAGAATTGTAGTTAGATGACTACATAATATAGACGTCTATCTGCATCATAAAGTCATTTGTATGAATCATTAATTTATATAAATGCAAGTCCAATATTGAATCACTATATTTTGGAGGTTGTAACTTTTGTATACAAACTTAGATTGCGATAATTTTTTTTGAAATTGCATAATTATTTGAGAAGAATCCAAATATGCAATAATATTCAGGTTTTGATATTTTTTATGCCTTAACACTCAACATAATCCATAAAATAAAACATAAACATAAATTATGACTTATTTTAGTCACTTGATAGCTTTGTAGTCATCTGACACCTTCTTACTATCACCTGACTACATGATGCAATCCCCTGTTGGTTGTAGAAAGTTTAATATATTATATATACTAGTGAATGCCCCTAGAATGATTTTTTTGGTTCTAACTATATAAATTTATATGAGGAAATCTATTTTAAAATGTAGGTGATCCAAACCTTAAATTTAAATTATACCATAAAATTTAGGTGATCCCACTCTATCAGCTACCCAATAAAATTACCAAATGTTGACTTCAAAAAATGGAGTATTCTTGAATTAATGAAGATTCACCACTAAAATAATCCATGTACCTAGGTCAAGGTAATTTTCCTTTGATCACCCAACCACAATCAAAACTAGTTGTACCATTAAGTTTCTTGGCCCAAGAATTGCAACAAATGAAATATGTGATTGCAATTATTCAAATAAGAAAATAAACCAACAAGTTTAAATTGGATGTTGTGTGATTGTATCCATTTAACATGGAGTAACTCCAAATACCATTTCCTCTCAATTATGAGCCATAAAAACTTGATAAATATAAGGGCAAAGGAGACTGACCCTATGGAATATTTAAAATATTTTTTTGTTGATTTCTAGCTAGTGGCCTATAGTGACATCTACCTATTTTTATTTTTTTTATCAGAGTTTAGTTGGACAAACCTTGGAGTTGATTCTTAAGTTTCCTAAAAAACATGTCTCTAATTTTGATGATCTTTTGGATAAATTTGTAAAACATTTCTCCTAAAATATTGAACACACAATTTCAATGGTTGATTTAAGCCAATCTAGATAGAAGGTTAGTGAGAGATTTGCAAGCTACTTACAATAGTGGAGAGCGCTTGCTAGTTGATTCACCCATAATTTACTGGATAAATAATTATAAGTTGTGTTTACCAAAATTTACTCAATGAGATGTCTTATCACCTTGAGATTCAATGTGCTCACACATTTGAGGAGATCGTTTAAAAATGTATACAAATTGAGAAGGCCCTTCAACAAGGGGATAATAAAGCTATCTTCACTTAACTAGAATCAAAGTTAGAAATATATCCAAAACCAAAACCAAGGCCAACACCAAAACCAAAGTCTGAATTAAGCATAGGCTTGAACATTTCCTAAGTCCAATTATTTTGAAAAACCTAAAGCCTACAATCTCAACAAGAATTTGATCTATAATGGAGTTATAGAATCACATCATGTCCAAATGATGAAAATACTATCTACTCAACTAGATTCATAAACACAACCAATTCCATTTACCCAACCAAATCCATAAATGTAGATAATGCCATGTATGCAAGCATTGTAGCCTCCTCCTTTGTAAGCACCTCCTCTAAGGAGACTACCTAATGATAGAATTTTTAGTGACCTTGGAGAACCCATTGAGTTGGTGTTCCAAAAAATATCCATAACCAATATGATTAGTTGGTCTATCCTAAATCCATTCCTTTAAAGTATTACTTTCCCTAATTTACAAGGAACATCAATTTTATGAGTATGACAAAGTTAAAGGCCACTCCATATGCCAATTTGTGAAATTGAGTCACCTTAACAAAAACATGTTCTAAAATGGAGAGATTGAACTAGATAACTGGGCATCTACTTCCAATCATAACTTGGGAATTTATTAGAATCCTTTTCTAAAACATAATGCCAATAATTAGAACTAACAGCCATGAAGGCCTCAACAACAATAAAAACAATATTAGTAGAAATAACCATGATAACAACAATAATAGAATGGATAGAACCAAGGTCAAAATAACTCATCTAACAAAGGGGTTTATCACATCATTACACATGATTATAATAAAGTTTTAGGTTATATTAAAGGTGGTCATATTTCCACCATTACCATCAACCCTAGACTGATTGCCAATAGACCAAGACCATTATCTAATAATGCCTATCAACCTTCCTATGCTAGTAATCGTTCCTTGACTTGTGATTATAACCAAGTGTAATAACAATCAAGGATTACCATATTAGGCCCCTCTCCATCTTATTCTAGTTCTAATCAACCTTTGCTTAATATAGATTATGTAATCATAAATTGATGGTCTAAAGTCACCATCCCAATCCCACAACTACCTTATAACAAATAGCCAATTCAACCCACTATGCTAGCTAAGAGTAAGACAATTACCAATGTTAAGGAGAAAACATATGACATTGTGGAACAACTTGAGAAGATGGTTGCACAAATTTCTATTTTAGATTTTTTGTAAACTTCTACTATTCCATAAAAACATACTTATCAAACTCTTGAGCCAATCCCAAGTACCAAATGATATTTCACTAGATAAATTTAAAGGTTTGGTTAGACACCTAACTCTTAACCAACAATTGACCTTCAATAAAAGTGATATGTCATCCCTAAACCATCTTTATAATAACCCATTATATATCGATGTTGTCATAATGTGACATAAAGTTAAATGTGTCTTCATAGGCATTAGATCAGGCCTAAATATATTGTCTCTAAAATTATTTAAACATTTAGTCTATATAATAGATGACCTTTAGTTAGATACCATTACAATCAAGGCCTATGATAATTAGGAATGAGAATTATAAGGAACCATCTATTTACTAGTTATCTTTGGGCCCTTGACCCACGATACCCTTTGCCATGTTCTTGATCTTGATTTTTCATACAAATTGCTTTTGGGTAGACCATGGATCCATGAAATCTAAGCAATACCTTCTATGTTACATTAGTGTGTTAAGTTTCCTATTTATAGGATGGGGGTAACTATTCCTACATATCTATAACCATATAAATTCTTTCAAACACCTAGAGGCCAAATATAAAATCTATAATTACCATTTTGGTCTAGACCCTAAGACTAAGAAAGATAAAGACATACTTGTTGAATCACCAGATTCAAATTATGTAGACCCAAATATCCTTGCCTCTACTTCCTCAACACCCCCTCTTAAAATAGCTAATCATTTTACTATTGTTGATAAAGGCCTAGGAGATTACCTTACATGAAATGTGTTCCATATTACCAAACTTCCATAGGCCCCTAGAAAATATGGAAGGCCCAAAGCTAAATTAATTCACATGGAATGGTGATAAAAATAAAAATCTCATGCCAAAGATCCCATTATTTTTACAGTAGCCACTATCAAAATAAGACCCCATGCCAAAGATGATTCATGGATTTATAATGATGACCTAGATTATTGCTACCAAAGAAAAAAGTATCCTATTCCCAATAGAATCATGATAACCAAGCTTATGCAGATAGAGACTTGGGGCCACATCAGTAAGGGATGTTAGAGCCTATTTATATAACCAAGTACAAGGGCACTCACATTATTGGATTTAAATCACCTGGGGGTCACCCCACATATCTTATTCATGTTCCTAATCCAATTAATAGTGATGATGATGTCAATAGTAACACATAGTCTGATTATAGTTTAAACAAATACCTAACCACTAAAAACCTATTTGACTCATATACAATTTGTACTATTACTCCTATCATTCATCCTTATCCACTTTTCCTTCATCACCCTTATTAACTAGGACCAATAAAAATCTATAGTACTACTAGATGCATTTTAGAATGATGAGGCCATTGGTGACTTCTTAGGCCTAAGAGACCATATTCCTCTTAGAGTTTATAAGCAAGGATTATCCATTACACTAAATCCTATTGCTTATTTTAGAGAGTGGGTGAACTTCCTTTTCCAAAAGAAAAAAGAAAATCAAACATTATAGAATAAAAATGAAAACCTCTTTGAAATGTTTTGGACCAGGGAAACAATAAAAAATAAGGCCAGTGTCTTGGTGAAAACTTGTTTCAATCACCATTAGATGGGGGAGTTAAACCTTCTTTAAATGAATCTCAGGATGACACATAGGCCATGATCATATTTAGGTCTAAAATTAGTATAAAGGAGTGGTAGGTTTACGAACAAATTGTTATAGAATATCCTAAGGTGCTTTTGCATGGACCTTGCTTCCATTGGGTGATTTTGATTCATATTATTTAGGAGAAGTTAACAATCCAATATAAATATAGGATTTTTCTATTACAGACCAATTTACCTCTTTGCCAACTCTTTTATAATATGGTTCTACACTCTTTATGGAGGACACTTTTGAGGTTAACATCAGAATGCCAAATGATCCTAGGTGGATCAAGCTAGGTGCATCCCTCACTTAGGAGGAATGTGAAGTTATGAATTCTCTTATTAGGGAGTTTATAATTTTTTTTGCATGGATATATTTTGACATGTTAGGTTTGGACCCTACCTTAGTTTTACATCATCTTGTTGTACATCCTAATGTCAACCAGTCAAATAGAAACTAAGGAAAATGCATCCTTGAATTACCATCTTAGTCAAGAAAGAATTAGATAAATTATGAGACGCAAGATGTATTCATCCTATTAATTATTTGGAGTGGATCTCCAACATTATGCTAGTTAGAAATAAGACTAAAGATATCAGATTGTGCATTGATTTCAAAGACATTAACAAGGCTTGCCTAAAGGATGACTTTATTCTATCGAATATCAACATGATTATTGAATCCATAGCTGTGTATAAAATGATTTCCCTCATGGATGGATTTTAAAGATATAATCAAATCCAAATTACACTAGAGGACCAACATAAGACAACATTCACTACTCTTTGGGGAATATTTTATTATTAGGTTATGCCTTTTGGCCTCAAGAATTTAGGGGAAACATACCAAAGGGCCATGACTATAATTTTACATGATATGATACATGATATAGTTGAGGACTATGTTGATAAAATCTTGGGTAAATCTAATACCTACATCAAACATCCAACTATACTTTGAAGGATCTTTGAATGCCTTCAAGAGTACAAGGTTAGACTCAATCCTAAAAAGTGCATCTTTGGCACCACTTTTGGAAATTTTTTAGGCTTCATCATCTCTCACAGGGGTATTGAAGTAGATCTAACCAAAGTAAAAGCCATTAATGAAAGGTTATATTTATCCACTTTGAAGTAACTTCATAGTTTATAGGGCAAGATACAATCTATTAGGCACTTCATATCATAATTGGCCAAAAAATGTAACCCATTTACCCATTTATTGAAGAAGGGTAATAATTTTTCATGGAATGTAGATTACTAGAAGGCCTTCAACTAATTAAAAGAATACCTAGCTAACCCACCTATTTTTTTACCACTACTCTATTTTTCTGTAACCAAACATGCCCTAGGGGCACTATCATCACAACATGATTAGAAAGGGAAAGAACATGTTGTTTATTATTAGAGATATATATTGGTCATGTATGAAAACAATTATATGCCAATATAAATTTTTTGTTTATCCATGGTCTTCATATCATATAAGTTACACCACTACATGCTAAACAATAAGACCATTATCATTTCCAAAGTAGATCCACTCAAGTATCTACTTTCCAAAACATATTTATAGGGCCACATGGTGAAATGGATCATGATTTTGAGTGAGTTTGAGATATAATACATCAATCAAAAGGCCAAGAAAATATAGATAATTAATGATCAACTTGTAGAATTCCCTCTCTTAGATAATCAACCACTTACATTTGGGTTTCCAAATGAATTGATCATGACTGTAGTAGAAACATCTCCTGAAGAGTCATAATGGAAAATCTATTTTGATGGTTATTTCATGTCTCATGGATAAAGAGAAGTATTTTTTTTCATAATTCCACAAAGGTATATTATTCCCAAGTCTTTTTTCATTAGGTTTTCTTATAATAATAGCATGGATGATTATGAAGCACTCATCATAGGGATTCATCTCATAGCACAATGGAACATTCAACACTTATTGGTTTATGGATATTTGTAGCTTATATTTAATTAGGTCACATATAAATATCATACCAAATATGAGAATCTGGTACCTTATAAGGCCATGGTGGACACTCTCAAGTAGTATATTTCACCTTTAGTTTGAAAAAATACATAGGGCTAATAATAGAACAATGGATTCTATGGATACAATTGATTCTATGATTCATATCATAGATAAATTGAGATACTATCAATTCCTTGTTTAACATCTTATAGCACCTAATCATGAACCCTCAGTCATTGAGATGATTTGTGGTATTGTTGGTCCTAGTTCCACATGGTATTATGAACTATATAATTACCTACATGACCAAGTCATACCACCTGACCTTTCTCATAAACAATACAAGGCCTTCATTCACCAAGACTCTTTTTATTCATTATTTGGCCCAAACCTCTATTGTAGAAGCTTTGATAGAATTATAATTCATTGTTTAACCTTGATAGAATCATGATTAATGTTGAAGGAATTTCATGAAGGAGTTTGTGGGGCCCACACCAACAGGGCTATCCTTTCCAAGAAACTCTTATGTACTAGTTATCATTAGCTGACTATGGAGATTGATGCCACTACATATGTTAATAAGTGTGTCAAATTTTAGAAGTGTGATAATTTGATTCATGTTCTAGCTAAAACACTTAAACTAATGACAACTCCATGGCCATTTTAAATGTGGGGACTCAACCTCATAGGGAAGATAAATCCCAATTCCTCAAATGGCCATAAAAAATCGTTACCACCATAGAGTACATTACTAAGTGGGTGGAAGCCATTCCCTTCACATGATAGATAAAAAAATATCCAAATTCATATTTAATCACCTCATTTGCTACTACAATATCCCCTCTGACATTATATCTGATAATGGTGGTTCATTTAAAAACAAGGAGGTTAAGGCCCTTTGTTTTGAATATAAAACTACCCAAAATTTTTCCACTGTATATTACCCACAAGGTAATTGCCAATAAGAGACATCAAACAAAACCATTATCAAAATCCTCAAGAAAATTGTCAATAATGTTAACCGTGATAGGCACTTATAACTCTTTCACACACTCTAAGCTTACCAAATTAATTTTTGTACTCTAACATGAGATACACCCTATTCCCTAGTTTATGGCATTGAGGCCATTATCCTTATTGAGGTTGAGTTGTCTTCACTTTCATTTCATCAAAAAATATCCTTGATGATGAGGATTAAAGATTATCTCATCTACAAGAGCTAGATTTACTTGATGAAAAATGGATGGCCACTTTGAATAGACTTAAAGTATTTCAGAATAGGTTATATGGCTAGTATAATTGATGCATAAGGCATAGAGAATTTGATCTTGGTGAACTTATACTAAAGAAAAATTAGAAGAACACTAATTTAGAAAATAAGAAAAAGGGGAAGTTCCAGCCTAATTAGTTGGGACCCTATGTGATTGTTTCTAACTATAGATTGGAGCATACTAGTTGGCACACCAGAAGGAGATGAAATTGATGAGACAATGAACATAATACACCTCAAGAATTTATTTGATTGAGTGATCTGAGGTATTGTCTATGAGGATTGCTTAAGTTATGTCATAATATCACCTTATTTATACCATATCGTATACCTTCCCTATTGGTCAAAATTTGTTTTACCTCCCTTTTCCAATTTTGACCTTGGTTTTGATTCATTGGTGCTTCCTACACCTCCATTGGCTAGATTTAGATGAAGTTTTAGTGGTTAGTTTAGTCTTTATATTCTTTGAACACATTCTTGTAGAATGAGGCAATATCTTGGGGTATTATGATAGTGGTTTAGCAATCATATCCTTTATTATTGTCACATTCTATCTCATTACCTATGCCATGGATTATAATTGCCTTTGGGCAAATAAATGTCTTAAACCTTTACTATTTTTCCCTATATCCTAAGGGAAACCTACCTATGCCATTATTTCCTATAGATTAGGATCAAATTTTTACCATTCCTTTCCTTATTGTTGTTTCATACCTTGCCATTTTATTATTAGTGAACACAATTTTACTTAGTCAGTTTCCTTGATGTAGGGTGAAATACAATGGCTTGAGGTCTATTTGGACTATGTAGGTAGTGCTCAATGTTTTTTGAGGTCAGATCAACCACCCTTTTCCCATATTCTTATTGTTTTATGAGTATTCAAAGCTGATGTTCTCATCATTTTATGAGTTAAAATATTTTTATCTCATAATCCTCAATTGAGTTGAGATACCCAAAACCCAAAAAACATGGAAATATCCCAAAAAATCCTAAAAATAGGTTTCTCACATTAGGTCATTTTGGTTGTATCCATGCTACTTAGGATGTGCATCTTCTAGTTAGCTAGTCTAACCAAAGCCTCCATATAGGTGGGAATTCATTATCCAATCATGACCATTTTCATTTTCCTTTACTATTTTCTTGATTATGTTTCCTCCCATTTCTGGGAGAACTACATTGGTTTGAGGTCCACATGGACTATGTAGGTAGTGCTTGGATGCATGGGGTATTCAGGGTTAGCTTGATCTATACCATTGATTAGGCCTATTTACAAGTTCCCTATAATTCTCTAATACTCTTCCATTTTATGAGCCCCATTACTAATTTTACTCTATCAATCAACTATATATTTTCTCATCATCAATGTTATTCTATATCAATTCTATGGAGAACTAAATTTGGCCTGAATTCTATGTTGGACCTAACATCCATGGGACTATGTAGGAAGCTTCTAATTTCTTAGTACATTTGGATATATCTCTGCCACCCTTATTTCAACACTCTCACCATTTTGTGAGCAACCTAAGACAACACTATCACCATTTTATGATCTTTACCTATTCTAAATCTCTTAATCCTTTATTGAGTTGAGATGCCCAAAACCCAATTTTTTTAAAACACTTCAAAAATACTAAACAAATTAGAAAGGGATTACAATATCCATATGAGATACACAGCCACAAAAACCTAAACATTTGAAAATGGTTTACAATTTCCTAGAAGAGATATAAAGCACCAAAATCTAAAAACATTTGTCTTGTCATAAACCTAGTCAACAATCCTCAATGTACCCACTTTTGAGCAGCTAAGTCCTTGAGCTAATCATTTAAAAAAAAAATGGGAGGTGTCCTTACAAAATCTACTCTATAGGATAAAATTCATTGTTGGTTCTATAGCTCCAAGAATCTGAATGGAACCACCATTGTTTGGCATGGGGATACACAAGATACTTAAATAAATAACTAGAAGGCTAGAAGGCTCAATGTTTCTATGGGATATTAGAGATCTATACAGGCTATCTAGTTTGCCGGCTTGCACTAAGATATAGAAAGAATCATAAAATAGGTTATGGATAGTGTGATCATGCACACAAAAGATGTAGGTATCTCTAATGGGTATAACCATAGTAAATTGAATAGCTAAGACTAGAAATCTACTTGCATATAAATTATGGAAATGATAATGTTGAATAAAGAGAGCTATCAAGTAATGCATAAACTTAAAAGAAGAGGCACTTTCAAGATAAATAAAAGATGTTTTTAATAAGTAAATACATTTTTAATCAAGGGTGCAAGGTCATGCCTAATCTAAACCTAAGATAACTCTTTATTTTCAGCACTATTATTTCCTAATAATGCAACTTTCTAGTTTAGCACAAGGGGAAATTGTTTAAGAAAATGCATAGACTATTTTGAGAAATTAGGATTCTAATATGCAATGATAAATGTTTATAAATTAAGCATGACATGTAATGAAATATATTCCAAGAAATGAAAGATATTCTTAACCACATACAAATATAAACACTTCAAAAACTATCCTAGATAATGCCCTAAATAAGCTAAAACACTAAAATAATCAAAACCTGGCATGTATACTACTACAAATAAATAGAAATTTCACTTTGCATAGTAAATTTCCCTCATATAAAAATCAAAATTATTGTGCATAATTTATATCAGCTAATTATACAAGATATGAAGCAATGAAGGAGGAGGATCAGGTTGTGTGTGTGCTGAATCCAAACTAGGAGTCAAAAGTAGTGGAGGAGGTGAAGGAGAAGCTACCAATTATGAGAGAACTAATATATGAAGCACAAAAATAGGAGAAATGGAGTCTTGAAGTGGTTATAAGCAACCAACAAACTTTAGGAACACTGTAGAGAGCAAATTGAATCACCAAAATTAACTATAGAGCAGTAGGGCATCCCTTGTCATAATGAAAGCTAATTATGCCAAGAATGAACCAAGTGAGATTCAAGAAGGTACCAAAGCTTTGAAAATGATGATCAAGAGAGAAAATTAGAGCAAAAAATTAGGATAAAAAGGGGAAAATTAATGATGAAGAATCATATAAGATAATCCTAATCTGCCAAAGGCCAAAAAGTGATAGTTTCTAGTTATTGGGACCAAATTGGCCCCTTTTTTGCACATTTTGCCTGAGCTATGGCCTAGGCAATGGATTTTGTGAAAGAAAAATGTAGCCTAAGATGTGGGTTTCCTCCTTAATCCATGAAATAGTTTAAAAGGACACTTTGAGTGGTTAACAAGCCTTGAGAAGGGCCTTAAGAGGCATTCAGAGGGCTTGCTAGTGCGCAAAAGGGTAGTGAGATGTTAAGGATGTCTAGGGTATGGATATATGACATAGGAAAGGTCCATACAAGTAGAAAATATCTCAAAGTAGGATAACTAGGGTTCATAATATGCACATGAGTTTATGTGTAATCATAGGGAGGAGTAGGGTCATAAGAAGTATGATTACATATGCCCCTGAGGTACAAGTAGTCAATGTTTGAATGAACAAGGAGTGTTGTGCAATATCTAAAATCCACAAAAAATCAAAGAAAAACATGATATAAAAAGATAAAATAAAACATTTCCTACACTTACCAAATAAGGATAGTAGTGGAAGAAGTCAATGACATGATCCATAGGTGAGTGCAAATGCTACGTAATCCAAATCCAACTCTAGCTCCAGCTCCAACTCCAATTCCTACAAAGAAGGGACATAAGTGATATCAAATAAAATCATATAATCTAGAATGAAATTTACCTGGGTGTTAGCCCTACTGTTCTCCCTATTAGGGATATGAGTATCTTGGACATCCTCAAAGAAGGAGAGAAAATCATGCACCACCTCAAAGAGGGGAAGTAACTCAGAGCTAAGGATGGCCTAGGCACTGGTGAGTTAAGACACAACTAAGAGCGAGTAGATAATAACTGCACATAACATGTGCTTAACCCATGGGAATTAGTCAAGGCACCAATGAATTCATGATACTTGATGGTGTTATTAATCTCATTGGTAAGGACGAAACTAGCTAAAACAAGCTCATGGCCCTATGGATCATCAATAACCAGAGCCATAGTAGTAGGTCCTGGGTTACTCTGATTGCCACCATCTATGTGAATCACCACTAAGAGGTGCACCATGATGGGGGTTGATGATGTAGGAATAGCAACTACAAAAATGTGATCTCAAATCGAGGTAGGATAAGAAAGTTAAAATATGGAAATGGATAACAAAAACAATCCACAAATGAAGTAGTTAACCAATGCCATCCATAATAAAAGGTGACAAAAGAAAGTGGGAGGAAGTTAGGAGAAGATATAAACCCATTATAAAAATAAGAGAAAGTCTTGAACTATTGAAAATAGCTAACAATCCCACCTATAACCATGAAAAAAAAGAGAAAATGGGGGTTAGAATGAATCAACTAGGAAAAAGTAGAGAAATGACTAATTAAAAAAAGCATGACAAGTAACTTCTATCCCTGGGTGCCCACAAGATGTGACATCAACCCAAGAGGTCAATGAGGACTCAAAAGGGGTCCTAAGGACCAAAAGGGGATAGATCAAACCCAAGGAATCCTTAGATTAAAAAATGGAGGCTACTATTGTGCTCAAAATGGGTTAAAACCTCTAAGACAAATGTTTCATGGTCTATAATGCAATAAAGGGTAAAATTGCCAAAAAGGCCCACAAAAAGAAACAAAAAGGGACTAAAAGAGGAAAAATGAGTGAAAATTGAATAATTTTCACACTTATTTTCACTCTAAGAGATCTTGAGGAGAACCCACCAGCCACCAAAGTCCAAGCAGAGTAAATGAGGATGCAAGAGTACACCATAGGCACACAAGATGGTCAGAGTAAGTATTTTGATCAAAATTTTGTCAAATTTTGTCCATTTTGAGGTTTTGGAGGCCCAAAAGCCATTATGACTGAATATGAATTATTTGGTGGATGAATCGAGTGGATCAACTAGTCAAAATGACTAGGGGGATGAGGGAAACATATCGAGTCTGATAGGAGGTCAAATGGTGGTCCTTAGAAGGAGAAATGGGAAGCCTTAAGGATTCTCAAGGGGACACACCCAAAGACACTACCTAAGACACTACCATGCCATAAGGGCCATGTGTTGGGCCATTTACAAGCTGTGGATTTGACCAAAACACTATGACCTTGGCTAGAAGGCCCTAAAATAGGCCCCAAGGAGCCCAAAAATGCCCAGAATAGGTCAGAAGAGACTAGAAGGAGGGGGAAATAGATAAATAGCTTAAAACACTTATTTTTAACTTTATTTTCCTATTTCATGGATATTATAACTAATACTTTTACCTATTTATTTATTTTATAGACATGAAGAGGAGTTAGTACACTAGTGGAGGGAGGGTCTTCATGAGCAGGTAAGTGACCAACACAGAGAGAGACCCTGTAAGGTGACCAACTGGGAGAGAGTTATATCAAGTTGGTTAAGGACACTGATGATCTACCTATAGAGGACTAGGATCTCCTATAGAGTGTAGGACTTTGGATATTGGTACATGTGCCTTCATTACATTACTCTAGAGATCTAGTGGTCACATTGGTGACCACATGGGTACATGAGAGACATGTATTCCAGTTAGGGCCTGAGCTAGAGGCCATCTTAAGCATTGAGGACATCTATTAGATCTATAAGGTAGAGCTTACAGGAAGGGAGATAGAGCTTCTATAGGTGTAAGACACAGCTATAGTCAAGATCTATTTAGTGGGACCCCATCAAGAGATAGAATGACCATGGATTATAGATCACACAAATATTGCCAGTAGTTCCACTGCTATGGATATTGATATTAGGCTCTATGGTTAGGAATATCTACATTGGACATAGTATAGGGAGACTACTACTATCTTGGATAAGAGCTATTTAATGAGTAGAAGGAGGGCATATATATGTGTGGGGCTAGTATATCTTGGGGGGACTATACCAAAAATTAGATCATATTTAGTACATAGGGGTAAGAGGATTGACACAACCTAACCTAATTCTATCTTGGGATTATGAGAGACTCCCATTGACATGATCAAGGACACCATAGGGTACGAGGCATACCTTGTATTGGAGGAGGGTAATGGATGGGCCACACAATTTGTAGATAGGGTTGGGCCTATGTGGACCACCTTAGATTAGGATGTAATGGATAGTTACATTTGATATCCATATATATCTATGGTGTGGATAAAGGATGCTAGAGTGGAGATCCATGTGGGATAGGAGGAGTTTTGAGATTCATAAGGGCCATATTGGCATATAAGGAGACAAGCTCTAGAGGTACATGAGAGATGGCCATAGTCCAATCTAGCTAGGGCTGAGTATGGAGGGTAGTCAAGATAGAGAAAGGGAGATAATGGTGGAGAGAGGTAGCCATGATGAGGGCTGCCACCACTAGGAGTAACATAACCTATTGGAGGGCCATAGAGGCCATTGACATGACCAAGTAAGAAAAGTATATTTTCTAGATAGAACTTGTCTTTTGTACTCATCCTTTAGTAAGAGCCAATATGTGACTAACATATTTTCTCAATGTGTGTGTGTAGGAGACCAACCGAGCTAGACTGGACCCTAGTTGGACCTACTACTAAGGGAGTTATTCCCTGATGTGATGACAAAGCTACTCATAGAAAAGATTCCACATTTACTAGTAGGGGTAAAGCTACATACTTACTTTTGGCAGGTGGGTGCATGAGGATTACTCAAGATGGTGAGAGCATAACACTAGATATTATCCAAAACTCAGAAGTCTTGGTTGAAGAATATTTCAAGAACACACAACTAATAATTCTATCTCTGAGAAGAGATGTTTTATTGCTCAAAATTACCGATACAACATATGCCTATCTCTGGGAAGAGATGTCTATTTTCCTTTTTGGGCTACATATCTATTTATACCTATTTTTGAAGGCAAGAGGAGGATGTGAAAGGTCCCCAATCTTGAGGGAGATGAAATTGTTTAACTTCCATGAATTACAACAACACAGAATTTGAGAAATTACTATTTTTAAAAACTTACTATTTTTAAACTACACTATTAAAATTAAAATTTGGGGCACTTCTATTTGGTTTTCAAGGGTCAAAACCTACCGAGTGAAGCTCATGCCATCTCACGGTGTTCCCCTCATTATTATATTTTCAATGGTTCAATGGGGAGTCAAATGGAGCTATGGTACAAAAGTTATGGCTCCTAAAAGTTTTGCCACCAATTGGGGTAGGACCATCACCCGAATTATCACCTAAACTATTTCCTAGATCATTGCCTAAAGTGTTGTTTGGATCAAGATACCATAGATAGGGGTAGAGTTAGCACAACATGAGGTAGCCATGGCATGGCATAAGATAGCTATAGTACCAGTTGAGGCAAACTAGCTAGATCAAAGGATGAGATTGATCAGTTGTGGGCTGAGATAGCTTGAGAGTAGGACAGAGGAGTGGATGCACTTGGAGTGTGAGAAGATGAACTGACTACCTTAGAGGAAATTATTAATCAAATAGTCAAGAGGTAAAGATGAATATATCCACCTAGAATAGGGCTACCATAGATAGAGCCCAGTCATAGGCTGATTGGGGTGGTATCATATATGTAGCCATGCATGTGATAATTTTGGGGATTGTGAGCCTAGGATTAGAGAAATCCATGTGATTTACCTAGAGAAAAACATGTATTTTTATGATATATATATATATATTTATCACTATTATCACATGTGTATATGATATGCATGCTTCATCTGATATAGACTACTAGATACATGTGATTAAATAGCAAGAACTACTAATAAAGAACCTATGTGCACACACATATACAAGTGGCACAAAGGTTAGTAGTGT
The DNA here is from genome assembly GCA_037957365.1 of Torreya grandis. Lineage (NCBI taxonomy): Eukaryota > Viridiplantae > Streptophyta > Pinopsida > Cupressales > Taxaceae > Torreya > Torreya grandis. The sequence goes on from JARHVA010003365.1 coordinate 616,747, forward strand.
GATAAGAAGGGAAAGGTTCACCCTACCACCATAGGTAAATTTCTTGGAGGGCCACACAAGCCCTGAACATGAAATGTTTTAAGGCAAAACCCATTGATCAGGTGCTACAGGGTATCTCCTTTAAGAGTTGAGAGATAATAAGCCCCATTCTCTAAAGAGGTAGTGATAACAAAGGGGACAAACCACTTATGTGTGATTTTTAAATTCTTATGGTGTTCTTTGTCAAATATTATAAATGTATTACCTACCTTGAACATATTTGGGTACACCAATTTCTTGAATTGGTGGTGTTGACGACACTAGTAAGCATAGTTGTGCTCAAGAATGTCAATGTGGTGTTCATCTAACTACTCAAGCTCAACAAGGTGAGTGGCATGTTTTTACTCATTAGAGATGGATCTAAAAATATTAATTCATAATGAAAGGATTAATACCTCTAAAGGAATAATATCCTTAGACCCATACACAAGAGCTTATAGGGTTACCCTTATGGCCATCTAAAAGCTAGTCTAGTAGGCCCAAAGGGAAGGATAGAGCATGAGGTGTTAGTCATGCTTGGACTAGTAAATAGTGTGGAGAAGAATCTTATTAAAAGTCTTGTTTGAAGATTTAGCTTTCCCATTTTGTTGGGGGTAATGGGTGGAGGAGAAGCGGAGCTTGAAGCTGAAGTGTTCAGTGAGCTCACACATCTTGGGGCTTTGAAAGCCTAGGCATTGTCAACCATGATCATAATGGGGACCCTAAACCTACAAATGAACTAAACCAAACAAAATTGGTGGTGATCTTCCCATACATACCACTAAGAGGCATGGTCTTAACCCACTTCATGAAATAGTAAGTGGCAGTGATGAACCAATGATGACCATTAAAAGAGGTGGGTTTAAATTGACTGATAAAGTCAAGATCCCAAACCAAGAAGGTCCAAGGGGTATAACTAGAATAAAAAAGGACTATAGGGGAATTTATATTATCCTAGTGACTTGGCACATCTTGAATTTCTTAGCGTAATATATGAAATCCTTAACAAGAGTGGGCCAATAGTAACCCATCTTGATAATATGATGAGCAATGGCTTGCCCTCTCAGGTGGCCACGCCAAACACTCCCATGGGACTCCTCTAACATGAGAGAGGTATCCTTGAGGGATATACATTACATAAAAATGATATATAGACCTCTCTTAAATAAGATACCACCCATTATGACATAGCGAGTGGCAAGCTTATAGATCCAATAGCACTCTTACGAAGGGGTGTCGATGGGATAAGATTGAGTCTCAAGGTAAAAAACAATGTCCCGATACTAATCACACTTGGAGACCTCAATCTGGTTAAATGAGAAGACCATATCATTAGAGAAGGCATCATTAACCAATTCTATGCTAGGATTAGGTATCAGGCATTCAATGAGTTTCTTAGCTACAACTAAACCCTTGGTGAATTTTTTTTAACAATTCAAAGGTCTAACTCTTTATGAAGCATGGTTCAACTGGCAAGATGTGTCTTGATGAGAAAATAGTGGATGGGATCATATTAGACAATCATGTTGGTGGTTTGGCCCAACATGTAGTTTCATAACTTCTTCATGGTGAAGATGAGGGAGAGGCATTGCTTCTCGATAGTAGATTAGTTGAGCTCAGGGCCAACTAGCATGTGAGAGATGCAGTAAATAACTCTCTCTATACCAGTGTCATCCTTTTGACATAGCATGCCCTTAATGGAAAGATCAATGATAGAGGTTTACAAGATGAACTTATGACCCTTAATGGGTACCATTAGGATGGGAGGGTTATGAATCATGCACTTCAATTCCTCAAAATCCACTTGGACTTTAGGATACCATAATAATGGGGTGTTCTTGTGTAAGAGATGTGTGAGGGGTATGGATTTATGAGCATACTCCTCAAGTAAATGTCTAAGTAATTTGAGTCTTCTAAGAAAGGATGAAAACTAAATGAAATTGTATGGGGAAGGCATATCAAGGATTGCCTTGATCTTCTTAGGATCCACCTCAATGCTTCTCTACAAAATGAGGAAGCTAATAAGCTTTCCAGTGGAGATGCCAAAAATCCACTTCTTAGGGTTAAGGCTGATGTGATACTACATATAAAATCAAAGATGATCTTGATGTTTCACACATGTTCATCCCACTTATGGGATTTTATAAGGAGGTCATCCACATAACACTCCATAATCTTGTGGATTAGTTCATGAAAAAAGGTGTGTCATGGCATGTTGATACATGGCCCCAACATTCTTCACTCTAAAAGGCATGATGGTATAATAAAAGGTACCCTATAGGGTAGTGAATGCCATCTTATGTTGGTCTTTGGGTGAAATCTAGATTTGGTTATACCCTAAAAATCCATCTATGAGGGAAATGGTCTCAAAACTAGTTATGGAATCCATAATTTGGTCGATCAAAGGAGTGGGAAAATTATCCTTTGGACAAGCCAAATTGAGATATCAAAAGTTGATGAAGATGTGAATGGATCCATTCTTCTTGAGAATAGGGATGATGTTGGCAAACCATCATGGGTAGTCAATAGCTTGGATGAAACCAACTAAGATGAGCTTTTTAATCTCAACCTTGACTAACTGAGAGACTTTGACTACCATTGGTCATTGCTTTTGGTGAATGGGATGGGCCCCATCATCCATAATGAGGTTATGAACAATGAATTTGGGGTCCATTCCATTTATATCAGTGTATTCCCAAGTGAATACATCTAAAAATTCTTTTAAAAAGGTGATCAAGACATCCTGTTACTCTAGAGCAAGGACAACATTGATCTTGATGATCTTTGGCCTTACAGAAGTACCAAGGTTGACATCTACATATCCTTCAACATCCATATAATTTCCTTCCTAAAAAAACTTAGGCATGAGATGGATCGATTGGTTTTATTCCTTAGGCTTAACCTATAGGACATACATTGTGGGGATGTCATGGGTTGGGCTATCAAAGAGAGAAATCTCCAAACTTAATCGATCAAGGGGTTAATGGTACTTATGGCAGGATCTCATGAGATTGATGTATTCCTTTCTCTCTTTGAATAGGTTTCATGCCATAACATGAATGAAATAACACTTAAAATTATACTTAGCTACTCTAGAGATCTATATGGGAGATGCATTGAGAGATCCTATACTCCACTGGGAGAAGTGTAATGCAAGGGGAAGCTCCACATTTGGGGAAATGTCTTGAAAGAGGTCTCCAAGAAGGGAAGAGCCAACTTGACATCATGAATCTAGAGAGGGGTTTGATTTATTCATGCCAAACTCTAAAGGAGTAAATGCTGATCAATAGTCAACTGGATCACAATGTTCATCCTTGAGAAAATGAGACTCAAAAGTGGGAGGTGTGTGGGATTCCATAGAGCCCCATGAGGAGATAGCCAAAGCCTTGCCTAAGGGCTTTATCTTTGTGTAAATCAATGCCTAGGGATCTGGATCAACCTCCATGTTATGAACCTCACCTTCATACATGAACTGAACCATGTGAAATGTGGCTGATGTGATGACTTGCATGGAAGCAATATAGGGATGACCAAGAATCATATTATATGAAAGATCCAAATCTAACACATAAAACTCAATCTTGATGATCTTGGGGCCAAACTTGACCTGAAGATTCACAATTCTGACTAGTGTAACCATGTAATTATTGAAACCAACTCAATTGTGGCAAGAATAAGAAAGCTTCTTCTAACTAATCCCAATATTATTGAACACATAAGGGGGTATGATATTTAATGTATCTAGTTCATAAAAAATGCATCTCTTAACATGATAATCATTGATGAAGGTCTCAATATAGATGGGGAATTGATCCCTCTTTGTAAGAACTAAAGCACCTGGAAAAGAGGTAGGGTTGAAAGATAATGTGGGAGGATGAGGGTGCTCAAACAAATTAGAGTTGAATAAAACTTTGACATCATTTCACAATGGGCCATCATGAGAGACTAAAATCATCAAAGATGAGACCTCTTTGATTAAGGAAAAGATAGAGAAGGTCCCAAATGGAGATCCCAATAGAGAGGCCCTATAACTCCTCTATGATGGAGTACGGATGTTATCTAGCCTGGAGAGGGATGTTACACTAAAAGTTAAATCTGACTTTGGGGTTCCCTACCCCCATGGGCTGGACAAGAGGACCAACACCACTAGTATCTCCAATGGGGTTAGTGACCTGACCCAAGAACATGTTGACAAATCACTCATACCCAATAGAGGATATGTCAATAGCAATAATGACCTTGCTACTCTCGTGCTTGGATTTCCCTCTCAGTTTATCCTAAGAAGAGGAGTTAGAAGAGGTAGAAGAGAAAGAATGGGAATGATGGGCCTTAGCCTTGGATTTATTCTTTTATTATTCTTTTTCTCCTTGACATGGTTAGGCAGAGTCTCCTTGAACACATTCAAATTATATGAGATAGAGGTGAGACTTATGCACTAGAATTTTGGGTATCATAATTGGCATCATTGTGGCCCTTCATCTGATGAAAATTACAGAACTTGGTGGGGTCATAAGGAAACACCATCTGTGGTTTGGATGTGCTTGATTTGAAAGTCTTATTTTTAGATAACTTATTTCTCAAAGTAGTCACCTCATGGCTATCCTTCTTGTCCTTTTTCTCAGGAGGAGAATCAGTGACACCATCATCAATTGCATTGTGGTTGTAATCATGTAAAGAGGATGAATTTTAGGTTGGAATAGGTTGCATGCATACATACACCTCAAAGACTTTAATCTTTAGACACTCATTAATAGCTTCATCATATGAGGTGGGCTAATTATTGATAACTTAGCTTATTATTGATAACTTAAATGTGAAACTCATAACTCAATGCTCATGTGAACATGTCATAAAGCTGATCATCTGATAACCTTGTTCTACATGTATGGATGACTGAGCACCACCTATGCACAAAATCAAAGTTTGACTCACCCTTGGCTTGTGCTATGGAGGTAAGTGATTAGATGTTAAGGCTAAATTATCTGGATATATCAAATTACTAGAGGAAGTGATGTAGAAGGATCTAGAAACTAGAGAGAGAATATGGAGGTAGATTCTAAAACAAAATGAGAGCTTTGGCTAGTAGAGAACGAGTAAAAAGATTCAACATCATGATTTCATTCTATTCCCAATCCATATATGCCATCATAAATACTATGATATGTTCCATGGGATTGGAGTCTTGAGTTTCATTAAACTTAGGTAGTTCAAGAATAGCAGTAGTAAGGGGAATAACACTTATCCAAGGGGCTAGAGGATTCCTACAAAGATCCTTGTAGGCATGATTGATAGTGGGTTGGCAATAAGATCTAACAGGAGGCTCTTGGTGGTTATGATGTTGCTTATGACAATAGACCTCATCACAACCCTAATCATAAAGGGGATGATGCTGAGGTAGATCTTGATATGGAAGACACTCATGATGGAAATCATCCCTACCATAGGGTGGGGAATGACCATAAGAAGGGTACCATTCCCTATGGGGATGATGGGATGATGTGGCATACTCATATAAATGGTCATGGTGACTTGGGTCTCATGATGTTGATCATGTTCCATCTGATGAGGGTCAACCTAAGGGAACTGATGCTCTAGATAGGCATATCATAGATATCTAGTCTATATGTGGTGATCGAAGTTAACACATTCATCTAAGACTCTAAAGGATGGACTAGGAGGATGGGAGGACTCCACATGATGGAGATGCCTCACTGAATTAGATTACCTATGTCCCAAAACATGGACATGAGGGGGTTATTGATGTAGAGTTTCTTATTGAGAAAGAGGTAGGGAACTTACATGAAAACTGGTTAAGTCACTCAAAATTGAATGGGTGTGATCTCTATCTCTAGAGGAAACACACCATCTACTTCTAGGGGAGAAGGGTGAACTTTATTCACTTGAAGTCATCTATATAAATCATCAATGATTGCATGTAGCTCATCAAGCCTCAGTCATGCAAGGGGGTTTTCATCACCTTAGATAGGTGAATGAATCATGGCATGAGGCTAAGGGGAAAGATCTTCATATGAATGAATTTTAGACTGGTGAAAAGGGGATCAAGTTCATTGGCTATATATATGCCAATCTTGTTCCCTAAAAAATGTGAGAGGGTCTAGGTCACCATGCTGGGTTAAGGGAACATGATGGATCTTATAGTGTCTATTGTATTCTATTATAGCCATGTCTTGCTCATGAGGGAATTTAGGGATAAGGCCCTAAATTTGATAGGATTGACATCCTAAGGGTGAGAGGATGACCATGGATACAATGAAGCAATAACAACATGAGAGGCAATAGAAAATACAAATAGATAGAGAACTACTAGGAAGAATAATATGAAACCAAATGTAGGATAAAACAACTGAGGTGAGAGCCTAAACATAATTGAAAGCAAATCCTAATAGTTAACAGAGGGGGGTTGGCTAGGATAGCTCTAAATGGGATAAAAATAGTATGATATTATATGTGAGGTCCCACCAGGTGTGCAAGAATGTAGCTCCAAGAATCTAAATGGAAACACTAGTATTTGGTAGGGGTATATAGGATACTTAAACAAATAACTAGAAGGTTATAAGGCTCAAGGCTTCTATGGGTTACTAGATATCTATAGAGGCTATTTGGTTTGCTATCTTTCACCAAGTTATAAAAAGACTCATAAACTAGGTCAGGGATAACATGATCAAGCACACAAAGGATGTAAGTATATCTAATGGGTATAACCATAGTAAATCAAGTAGCTAAGACTAGAAATATACTTACATACAAATTGTGTAAATGATAATGTTGAATAAAGATAGCTATCAAGTAATGCATAAACTTAGAAGAAGAGGCACTTTCAGGCCAAATGAAAGACATTTTAAGAAGTAAAATTTTTTTCAAGCAAGGGTGCAAGGGCATGCCTAATCTAAGCCTAAGCTAACTCTTTATTCTCAACACTATTATTTCCTAATAAAGCAACTTTCTAGTTTAAGAAAACGGGAAATTGTTTAAGCAAATGCATAGACTATTTTGAGTAATTAGGATTATATTATTCAATGAGAAATGTTTCTAAAATAAGCATGACATGTAATGGAATATATTTCAAGAAATGGAAGATATTATTAACCACATACAAATGTAAAAAATTAAAAAACTTTCCTAGATAATGCCCTAAACAAGCTAAATCACTAAAACAATCAAAACCTAACATGTATACTACTGCAAAAAAATATAAATTTAACTTTGCATAGAAGTGCCCTAATATCAAACTCAAAAGTATCATGCAGAATTTATACCAACTGATTATCCAAGCTAATAAAAAATGAATGAGGATCAGGCTATGTGTGAGCTAAGTCCAAACCAAGAGCCAAAAGCAGTGGAGGAGGTGAAGGAGAAGCTACCAACTATGAGAAATTCAATATATTGAGAAAAAAATAGGTGAAATGGAGTCTTAAAGGGGCTAGGAGCAACCAAAAATATTTAGGAACACTGTATAGAGCAATGTGAATCACCAAGATGAACTATAGAGTAGTAGGGCATCCCCTGTCACAATGAAAGCTAAGTATGTGAAGAATGAACCAGGTGAGATTCAAGAAGGCACCAAATATTTGAAATTGATTATCAAGAGAAAATATCAAAGCAAAAATATAGGGGAGAGAGGGGAAAATGAATGATGAAATATCATATAAGGAAACCCTAATTTACTAAAGGCCAAAAGTGACTATTTCTAGCCATTTGGACTAAACTGGCCACTTTTTTACACATTCTACCTAGGCTATGGCCTAAGACACAACTTTTGTGAAGGAAACATACAACCTAGTCTATGGGTTTCCTCCTTAAGTCATGGCCTAGGTCAAAATGTCACTCTGGGTGATCAACAAGCCTCTAGAAGAGCCCCAAGAGGCATCTAGAGGGCCTACCAATGTGCAAAAGGGTAGTGAGATGCTGAAGATTTATAAGGGATGGATATATGATTAAATAAAGGTCCATATGAGTGGAAAATGTCTCAAAGTAAGATAATTAGGGTTGGTAGTTTTCACATGAGCTGATGTGTAATCATAGGGAGGAGAAGGGTCATAAAAAGTATGATTATAGGTTCCAATCCATTCCACTTCCATAGGGGGTGTGACCTTCCCTTTTCATGTATCCTTGCTTAAGATCACCATCCAATTTAAAATTTTAGGCCAAGTATATTTAGGGATGTGAAATTCTCTTTGATTATATCCTTTCTTAGGGGCACTATTCACACTTTTAGGCTAAGTATCTTTGGGGGTGTGACCTTCCCTTTACATGTATCCTTTCTTAGGAGCACAATCCAATTCACACTTTTAGGCCAAGTATATTTGGGGGTGTGACCTTCCCTTTGCCTATATCCTTGCTTAGGGGCACCATCCAATTACACTTTTAGGCCAAGATCACAAATTTCATTCTATTGGGGTAAATCAAAGTGTGTGACTTATACTAGGATATCTTATCCCTGCATGTCATTCCCTTGATTAGGGGCATCACTAGTTTATAATTCCATTGAGACTTCACACATAGGTATTGACTTGGTTAACAACATGATGCTTTCTATTACTTTTGTTTTCAATATTTGTGTGTGTTTTTTACTTAGTTATTTGTTTATTTGTTTGCATGTTTATTTGCTTTCATGTTGTGCCTTGATTCAATGCATATACGTTCATTGGGTGATTCCTTGTGATTGTACTTGAGTCCATCCATTGGCATAAATCAACATCATTATCATGGTTTATATCATTGGTGCATTTCTTTCAATTGTATATTAGATCAAGAGTCAGTCCTTATGCACATTATGTCTAGGTAATCATAGTGTTTTATATCATGGTGCATACCACATGTGCTACAATAAAAACCATGCCACTAGATCTTAATAAGAATTGTGATAATTCCCCTTATTCACTTTGGTAGTTATCCCATTTTCCTTGATCAAACCAAATCATTGATGATTATTTTTGTATCAATGCTAATAAGGATGAGCATCTCCACATTGGAAGGTAAAATTGAATAATCTAAATTTATCAACTCTTATTTTTTTATTATATTCTTCACTTAATTTCCTCAAGCTTTTAGGAGAACTACATTAGCTTGAAGTCCATTTGGACTATGTAGGAAGTGTTTGGATGCATGGGGTATCTTAGGTCAGATCAATCATTATCATCATCATAATCATTACAACTGTTATTCTCCAATCCTCAATCTTATCTTTCAATCATCACTTTGTGTATTTTTCTTTAGTCTTTGAAAATCATAGACCATCACACCTAAGTTTACATGTGATTATCTTTAATATGTGTAACAAGTTATATATTTTAGATATGATTTCTAATCCACCTATTGGGGCATAATAAATTTATCATGATCAAATTTACCCTACTAGGGTAAAACCATTATCCAATCTAGATCACCCTTTAGGGCATAAACCTGTACCTATTAGCTCATAACAACCTATGGTTGTCAACAACATCAATTCTATTATAATTGGAACTCAATGTGTTCAAGTATTATCTTGGTTGTATTAATCTCATGCATGGGTTAATTTCATCCTTCTTTTTGCTTCTTTTTGAGGGTCTGTCCACCAATCTTATGTTTCAATCACTCCCTCAAAGGGGCATCGTAAGATTCCCAAACTTTGTTTGGAACATCATTATTTTATCATTATCTTATTTTTCTTCTTAAATAACTTTTAATTATTTGAAAATATGTTACTATGCCTATGTTTTGCAATGCCATCTCAAATAGCGGCAAAATTTAGACACTCCTTTTTGGCCACTTCCATATATAAATAAACATCACAACGACCTCTTGAAAACAATGTAAGTTAAACCTATAAATCATCAAAATGCTCTGATTCATCAATGAACATCACATGCATAATCTAAAACACATCAATTTATCCATAACTAAGGAGGTGCACTTCACACAATCATAATCTTCCTCTAATTCACTTCTAATCAAGTTGTGACCTAGAAAATTGACCTTTTCGACCTAGTGTGAAGGACAACTTGTCAATATTAAAAAATGACAATTAACCTTATCAAGATTGATTAATTGATTAAACCTAATTAAATGCATAGGTGATAAACCCATGGATAATTAATGAATTTATAATTTTAGAAATTCATAAATCTAGATTAGTGACATCAAATAAATAGTTGAAACCATGACATCATCATGACATCATCTTTTGTGATTTGTCAAGCACTCACAAAATATCAAAAAAATATCTAGATTTATGAACCATGATTATTAATTTAATTTTTGACTCAAGCTCAACCACACATCTCATTTGTGATCCAAAGGCCATAATTGAATTTCCTAACCTATAACTAAGAGAGTTCTCACTTTCTTTCCATAAGCTTTCTTGTGTAATGTTATTATGCTTGAATACCTTCAAAAAACTCTTTTGTGTAGACTTTTAATGTTGAATTTGTAAGAGATGCTTCATATACCAACACATGCCAAGGCCATAGACCATGTGAACAAAGGGAAATGATGTAAGAGCACCATTGAAAAAGAACCATTGCTCACAAGCTGATATCAAGCCTAACTTCATGACAATAAGTTTTTAAAATTTAAAAGGAAGGTAATTGTTATTGTCATTGTCTTTTTGTTGTTGTTCTTGTTTATTTTATCTTGTTATTTATCTCCCCACTAAGTCCTAGTCTTGGAAACACAACTTTGTTTGTTTTTGTTTCATTGGGCTAGCGAAGAGAAGCTAATCATTATTTTCCTTAGACTCCTTGTATGCAATTAATTTCAACTAACTTATTTAATAGTGTATGAGGATGTGATGGTAATATTGAAAATTTTCTCTTTGGTGGTGTTGTTAGTTATAACTAATTTGTAGATTTCATCATTGCCTTAATTTTAATATTTTCCTCATTTTTTGTTATCATTTAGTTTACTTTTAAACTTCATTATTTAAATAATTTTAGGAGTAGATGTATACTTAAGTTTGTTCAAAGCTATGAACTTAACTTATATATCCATTAGTGTATGGCATAAATCATAAAATTATTTGAAAGTCTCAAATATAATTATTGACTAATGGATTGGTGATAACAATATTTTATTGAACATATATTGTTATTCATTGTCAGCCATAACATTGATCATCTTAGCTAGCATAGTCTTGTATTGAAGTACATAACATTTTATTGGTTCATTGAACACTTGATTGAGTTAATAAATTTGTACATAGGATAAATTTTCATCAATTTTGATGGAAAAATGTTCTAGGATTTGGTTGGACAAGGGGTTGAATGCTCTTACAAATTGTAGGGGGAGATCATGGAACCATCTTAATTCATATTCTTTAATACTTGAAATATTTTCATCAATAATTTTTCATTGTATGCATGGTCCAAGCATGCTACATGAAATGATATAAGGTATTATTTTAGATTGAATTTACCTTTGTATAATGGGATCTTAGGAAATACAAATTTATTGGTAAAGGATAAGTTTCTATGTTAGGGGCTAATGGGTTATGGAGTTGTTTAATCTATTTTAATTTGAATGAATCAAACTAATATATCTAAATATTGAAATTGAAATATAAGAATATACATTAGAATATAATGAAATATAAAATTTACACAATTTGAGATTAGTTAAAAATATTAAATAGGATTATAGATATGAAAAAATCCCTAGAATATATTTTATGTTGATTGTGACTAGAAATTAGTTGAAAAGACCTACAAACTATGTCACTCTTAAAAAATAGGGATTTAAACTACACTAGGACAAGTCCATAGAAGGATGATAGGGTTACACTATAGCATTGTGATTTATACTATGGAAACTTCTTAGTTTAATGTGTGCCTAATGTTTTGATCTAGGTCTATATGACTAATTGTGAGGGTTTACTGACTAATCATGTGTCTTGCTTTTCCATGTGGAAGAGCTGAAAAAAAAAACCTTATTTCCTACACAATAAAAAAATAGATATCAAATACAAAAATTAGGAAGTAAGGTTAGGGAATACCTAAAAAAACCTTGTGTAATCTAAGTGTTTTTACATATCCCAAATGGGCCTCAGGGTGATGTAGTTTTCCCTCCTAGAGTGAGTGTGTGATCCATAATTGTGAAATTATATTAATGTAGTTATAATATTGATTAAAATGATTGATAATGGATGAAATTGAATTAAAATAATAGAGATTCAAACTTTTCCTATGATTCATATAATTTAGCATACTTGAAATTGGAAAAATAGTGCTCTTTTGCTTAGTGTGTAGTAGTACTACTAAATGATTGCTAGAAATATTTTGAATGACCTTAGTGTGATTATATAGAGGAATATATTTTTTTCACTAAATTAACTTTATAAAATTGTGGGAGGGGGAAAATATATTTTTTAAAATTTAAAAATCTACCATTTGACCATAGGGGATAAGATAAAACTAATGGACAATGCTACAGTGCAGCCCTATTTGACCTAGTGAAATCCTATCCTAAAAGGATATGGACTAATAGAAAAGGTTTAATAGGTGAATTTAAATAGATTAGGGATGTATACATGATGTTTTAATTATTTTAAATATAATTTTTATAGTAGTTTATTCTCTCATAGAAATTATAATTTAACTAAATGGTGAATAAGCCAAGTGAGGTAAGGATGTCAAGATTAAACATTTTCAAACACTTATTGATTAATTTTATGTGTCTATAATTTATCTCACTTTATTATAGTGGTGTAATAAAATAAAATTAATATATTAAATTATATGCAAACCTAAGTGTGTATACACACTTTGCATTTTGGTGAGAAACTTGATCATGAAATAAGTCTTAATGCAAAACCTACAACATGCCACTAAAAGTAGTTATTGTTCATTTTGAGAGTTGAAAATATAAAAATTTAAATTTTAAACTTGAAAAGAGAGTAAACAAATATACACCTAAAATAGTATGCAATCTAATTTCCCTATAACTTGAAATTAGAGAAGTGTTTTCCTCCTTATTGAGGCATTTGAAGAAATATTAAACTTATGGTGAATTGAGAGTGATCAAGTCTCAATTTGAAATTTTTTAAATGATATTGAGTTGGAAAGATTATATGATACAAATATCATTTGATTATGTAGATTAATCTATAAAATATTTGAAGGGGTGGAACCACTAAATGTGTCTTGCTACATTTAATTTAAAATGTTCAATCATAGACATCGAGTGTCACTAGACTCTAACATGGCCCACTTGTAACATGAAGATGAATCACACCATTGTAGATGAATATAAATTATTTTTGATACTTTACAACTTTTAAAATGTTTAACTTGAGAAATTTGATATCGCCATGTATTAAATTGAACATGAATGAGTATAATTCCCGTTGTACTATAGTAAATTGATATTGAATTCCATTTGAACTTTAAAACTATTGAAACCTATAGTTGTTTAAAAATTTCCACTTGTAACTCTAGGAATGAGTGAAAATGCATGTCAAATTCCCTAATAATCTAAAAATTCTAAATCATGCTATAATTTTTGAAATTATATAGTGCCATAAATCCAAAAATTGTTCATGAGGATTTGACCTCTCAAGAAAATCCCATTGTTATGATCCCATTTTGATATGAGAGAAACCTGAAATTCACTTATCTTAAAAGAGAATTGTAAAATAGATAAAATATATAACCCTAAAGTAGCACTTTGAATGGTTGAATTGGATTTTGTCATAGTATTGATAATTACATTAAGTTGTATATGAAACATGTGTTAGAGATATATAACATTGACACACATAATCAACATATGCATGATATGTATTATGCAACTAAAGTAAGAGTAGAGACTATGAATGCTACATGATATGAATCATGACACCATAGTAAAAAGTAATGAACATATAAACAATGTCATATAATGTCACATATAAGGCCCAAAGGCCACATACAAGGGACATATGAATGTCACATAAACACACAAGGTCAAGGGACACACAAAAATGACATAATAATGTCATAAAAGTAATAATTTGCACATATAAGGCCAAATCCCACACAAAATAATCAAGTAAGTTGTAACCTATGCACTAAAGTAATAAAAATACATAGAAAAATGAAACTAGTCTAGATCAATCATATATATCAATGCTATTACTAGAAAATAGCATATTCATGTAATACAATGAAAAATATGAATGATTAGAAAAACATTTTTATGATAAATATCTCAAAATGGTATAAAGTTTGTGGATAGAAACAAAATGTTAAATTGTTCATGAATAATAAAGATATGTCTCCATTTTAGCAAGATTGTTGGGTAATAAGAGAAGTTGGACATTACAATCACACAAAATTATACCCTGTATCACACTCAAATATCTTGTGAAAAGTAATGTGTATTGAAAAATTGAAATATTCTATCTATATTACATATAATAAGTAACATATGAAAAAAAGTAAGCTAGCAACAATTTAAAATGATTTTTAGGTCCTGATTTTGAACTTTTGATTTTTTATCATATTTGGATTATTTTCATAATTTTTTGAAATATTGGAATTGAAAATTTATTAATAAGTAATGATAAAAAATAGAGGAAGTTTAATAGATTCAAACAATATTCAACAAGGTGCTAAAGCATATTATGATAAGAAGGAAGGCAAGCCATGTGCCCCCAATGTATGTGTAAATAAATCATAAAAATGTACCTCAAATGATAAAGATAAATAAGAATGTACATGCTCCTAAATGGGTAGGAGATAATCATGATCATGTAAGTGCAAGAAAATATATAATATGATACATATTCAATTTTGAATAAGAATAATCATTGAAAGTGTTTATAAGATAATTGCTTTGTATTTTTTATATTGGTTTGAAAATCAAGTTAGAAAGTGCCCAAAATTAAAAATAAAGCCAAAGGATAGAAGAATGTTTGGATAAAGGATATAATAATTAGAAAGGAAGTAAAAGTAAATAACTGTGTACAAATAATGTATGTAGATGACTAATGAAGATATTTATCCCATTTAGTCGATTGGGAGCAACTAGAAGGCTCTGTCCAACCAAATATCTCATCAAGATGATGCACACATGTATACCCAACTGTATTTATGAAGGAGTGACTTATTATAAATATTAAATGCCAAATATATATTCCTCTAAATATAAATTAGGATCATATGTTGTAATATAACCCTTTGACTCATTGTTATATGTCCATGTAAACTCACATGCTTGTGTGGCATAGGAGAAGATGTAACAACCTGTACATGTGTGAAACTCTTTGAATAATTTATGATGCCTTAGGAGATGAACACCTATTTTTATGTGTTATTTTATACTTAGGATAACATATCATTATTTTTGGAATTAACTAAATATGCTCATGTGTAAATGTATCATGCTCATAAGTAGATGAAGAAAATGATTTTGTAACATGCTCATGTTCATAAATAGATGGAGAAACTAATTATGCAATATGCTTATGTTCAAAAATATATGGATAAATTGATTTTGTAATATGCTCATGCTCATGAATAGATGGATAAACTGATAATGTAATTTTTTAGAATATGTAGATCATGTTATTAACTAGTTTTCTAGACTATTTCATTACCATGTTGCTTAATTATTGTGTCAGTAAGCTGTTATATAGGAGAAGTAAATAACATTGGTTCCAAAGGATATTTATATTGGATTATTATAATTTTGAAACTTGATTATCATGAGTATATTTGAGACATTTATGCACTGTAGAAGACACTAATCTAATTTTTGTATCTAAGGGTGTTGTAATAGCATACCAAAGACCCTTGTGCTTGGTTGAAATAAGAATAGAGTAGGAACTATGAGAGACCCCACTTATTTGTATCTAAGGGTGTTGTAATAGCATACCAAAGACCCTTGTGCTTGGTTGAAATAAGAATAGAGTAGGAACTATGAGAGACCCCACTTATAAAGGTATCACTATATGCCAAAGTCTATCATATGTATGAATATCAAATGCTTTAAACTTTAGAAGTATCCTATAAATATTTTTATGCATAACCAAGAGAGTAAAGGAGTTTTATAGTACACACATTTTCACTTGATCCATTGTATATCATAAAATTATGTATGAATTATTTGTCAACATATGCTCAAATAAAGAGTGCATGTCTATCTAAATCATCAAAAAAAAATTCACTGTCATCGAATGTAATCATAAGACATGATACTTGTTTTATTGTATCTGTACCAATTATGCTGTCAAGTGGATGTCCATATGTAAAAAGAGTAGAATGAGAATTATATGTGTAATGTAATTTATAATTATCCTTGTTATTTGTTGTTTCATTATTAATAAAAGGATCTTGTATTGTCATTGGTTTTTGGCTTAGTATCTTTAGTAGGTATGGCAATATCAATAATATTATCATCAATAAGATATTTAATATTATGCTTAAGCTTGAAGCTATAGACACTATTTAATTATTATATAACACCCTAGTCTTGTACACTTGGAAAAGTTAGACCATGGTTGTTCCTCTCAGTTCTAGACCTTTCCCACTTTCATAAGTCTTGAATACGCTATATCTTATGCCCCTTGGCCTATATATTGGTCTAACTAGTCTTATGTTGATGACACATACCTTTTATCTTGATTATAATTATTAAAATGTACTTATATTCCACCTATACAAGTTATGAGATTGTACCTATTCCCCTACTCTCTAGACACTAATGTCTAGGATAAACAGTAGCATCGACGTTAATGTCTTGACCTGACATAAGTGTCAAGTGACCCAGATTCATCCAATTTGAAAATGAAATGTATCATAATGATCAACATAAGTTATTTAATGTGAGTTATTATCTAAAAGGATTGATATAAATAAAATATCAAACCTCACTCATTCCTCACCTATGGAGCACCTATTAAAAGATAAAAGGGGCCAAGGCAACTTATCAAAAACACTTTATCAAGCATTAAATTTATAAAAAGTTTCCCTATTTTCACATAAGTCACAGGTACAACACATCTACAAGTTTGAATTACTAAAGGAGAATCCCAAGAGTTTAATTTTGTAAGTTATAAGCTATGTCATTGGTGTAATTTATTTTACACACATTGCATGATTCACAAATAAACCAACATGTAAGGGAAAACTACATGAGTATGAGGCCTTCCTTTAGAGTATTATATATGTAGGAAGTACCCACTGAAAGTGTGGTATTTGGGGTCATCTCAACACTATGTGCCCACTAACCCATTTTTCCCCAAGGTCACTATGAAGATGGAAAACTAAGGGTTTACCATTTTATGAGGAGTGACTATCCATGAACTAGGTTTGCATGTACCAAAGCAAATGTGAATCAAAACCTACAAGTATCAAGGTGGTTGCATCTTCTTCTAATAGGTATTCCATATAGGGAACTTGTGTTGAACCCAAATAATATCATCGATGTAACCATCCCACATTGATGTTAGTGTCCAAAGATATAAAAGCATTAGATCCATAATCTGGGGACTATTCTAGAACTATCTTCTATCTCTTTTCTTTCCTAAACTAGATCAAATAATGTGTTAGCATCAGAACTAGTTAATTACCTTGTTTTATATGTCATTTCATACACAACTTCATTTCACTTTCAATAGTTAGACTATCTAAGTTTTATTAATTCATCATATGCTTAAATTTGAGTTTAAAATCTAATTGGGATACTATAGATCTATTTATCACCCTTGTGCATTTTCATTTCTATATTATTAACCTTATTATATCTAAGTGAGGATTGGATATCAACACCTCTAAATAGGAGTTAAACATTTGGTGAACCTGATATTTGAACTTCAAATCCTAGGTCACTTAGGGTTTTCTAATTTTTCTATTATCGATCCTTGATAGTCATAAAATATGTATAATGGATGAATCCATTATATATTTTAGATGCCAATATATCATAGTTTTTATGGTTTGATACATTATTTTCCTTGTCAAATCTTATAAGCAAATTCATGACAATAATGAGAGAGTTTTAAATCAAAAATAATGTTTGATCTCTATTTAAAATTCCTATTTCAATGTTATAGATCCAATATCTAGAGGCCAACATGCATTATCTAGGACATTTTTCCTACCTCAATCTTATTCGAATGACAACCACCATCCTTCACTCATTATTTGCCTATGACTTATATTGGATTATGCAGTCCATGGTATCACTACTCAAATAGGTAAAATTCCTCAATCTACTTTGATACCTGTTAATATACAAAAAATACCCACTAAACCTGGAAGAGGGAAGAGGGAGCGTGGCCATGGATACGGCCACGTTGAAACCCTTACCTCCGTGGCCATGGTTTTTGGAGACTAGGTCCCGGAGCTAATGGGTTCCTTGGTGGTGAGTGCGGCGCGGCAACGAGTTGATTTTTTTGCGTGAAAGGGGAAATTTTTTTCCCTATTTGGACTATCATACCAGTGCGTGGCATGGTGTTGGCCATTGTGTTACTCATCCAGTGAGCTTGGAGAGGGTTTGGCCATGGGGAGGGCCTTGAATGGATCCCCGTGGCGGTAGATGTTGTGTTAATAGCAGATTTGGAGGGGCTCTATTTTTGCTGTAACCCTAGGGGCTCGATTGAAGATGTGTTTTTTGGGGGTGGTTGCCAGATCTAGTTTTTCACCATTGCCTTCCATCTGTGGGGTCGTAGCTCATGAAGAAGTGTTTCAAGATGTCTTTCGATGAAATTTTGATTGCCAAGGCAGTGTTGCCTCTGTGTTTTGCAGAGGGGGAGAATGGGCTGACGATCGGATGGACGTCTGGGGTGATGGCGGTGCTAGTTCTGGGGTTTGTTTGGTTGGGGATGGGGTCTGAAGGCAGATGTTAATATGGCTCCCATTTACCCCTACTCGTGTTAATGCGGATCTAAAATGTGTAGATCTATTATTGCATGGATTTTTTAAGGTTACAGGTCCTTGTAAAACTTGGGTTCCTGTTTCAGGTCGTAGAGCCTGGTTTTATTGTTTAGGTTTTAGGTTATTGAAAAACCTGGGGAGCTTTGTCTGGTTTATCTTGGGGGTTTCAGGTCCATGTAAAACTTGGTTTTTCAACTGTTGTTCAGTGGGTTTGCCTATCCAGGCGGTTTCTATTGCTTTATTTTTTGATTTGTAAAGGGTTTCGGGGCCCCTTCAAAACCTGTTTTTACCATAATCTAAAACAATACAAAGTAAAGGTACAAGGAGAGTCCTCATTGATATTGAATCAGGCCTAAAATTTTTTAGCATGCAATTTTTAAGCACCATAGGTATCAATGGAAGTATTATTTAAAACATTTTATGTACATAAAAGGCTTTGATAATTCACATAGTAATTTATGATGTCACATCTACACTTCATTGATTTTTAAAATTCATACATGAGGGGATTTTATTATCCATACCTGTCGATGATGAGCTCTTCAAATTTTGAAAAAATGATACATTCTAAAACCAAGGGCATTCTTATAGTAATACCACCTAAAAAATCCATCCCTCTTCAGCATATCCACACATTTTAAATAGGTGAGTCAATTAAAATGATTCTTTCATCTTCAGATGTAAATAAGACACTAAATTTTAAAGTATATATAGATGCAAACAATTCATTTGAGCTAGTAAAATCATAAGAGACAACAATTCATTTGAGCTTCCTTTATTGGTCAATAATGATCAAACCAATGGCTATGTTATATATTAATGTGATATTGATGATGATATGGCTTATGATATGACATATGAGAAAATGTGAAATTTAAAGTTTGATACACTAGACTACCTATCATTTAACCTATTCAAACCTAAGGGTCTTGACATATATAAAATCAAACCACTTGTAAAAAATATAAAATTTAATCCATATAAGGGGAAAAAATAGTAGATGTGCATGTAAATGCTTGTTATTCCATACATCCCTCTTGGTTAAAAAAATTGAGTCAACCTTACAAGGACCAAATGCAAATACACCATGTGAATAATGTGGAGTCTTCTTAAAGGGCTTCACCCAAGAAACTATAAATCACAATGGAACATGATACAACTAATACCATATTATCTTTATTACTTGATCATCAAATTATTTATTTACCTTCTACTAGGCATAAATTAGAGTATATTTTTACCTACAGAGGGAGTACCATATTGTGATTATCATTGGATCATTGGCCATACTAACAATCAAAGTCCAGCATTGAAAAAACTAATCCAATAATATAAGAGAAAATGATGAATATGTAATGTTTCCACAATAGGGGGAAAAAATTCCTTCATATCTTCAGAAGATAAATATCTCTCAAAATAACAAAAACATGAGGATTTAACTATTACAGCTAATGTTGATGGGGTATATTGTCAAAATATCTGGTTCGATCCAAATAAGTGGGATGTAACTTGTGACACCACTTTTATTGCATGATTATGAAATGCTAAATATGAGATAATATAATCTTTGTTGGTTCTTGAATATTTAGGATACATTTAGTTACCCATTGCTTGTGGCCCACATGTCAAAGCTTTGACTATATAGGTATTAGAACATGAACTATATTTAAAACTAAAATTTGGACAAAGTTGGTTAGTTGAGTGGAATGCTAATCTAGATACTAAAAACATGTGTATAAACTTTCATAATATGGGTACAAACATTTTCATCCAACATGATGGGCATGATTATTTACCTGCACCATGGGATTCAAGTAAATCATTACATAGAAACATCGAAGTGTTGGATTTACATAGATATAAAAATGGCCAAAATTCCTTCCAAGTGGCCCTACACTTTTTGATGGTGACAATATTCTTGATTAAATATTCAAATATTCCAAAAATACTAAAAAATAAAAAATCCAAAAATCCAAAAATATTTTTGGCATCTACATGTTCTATTATCTTTTTGGCATCTATATGTTAGTTCCATGTTTATTGATGGCATATTCACTTAATTTTACATATACAAACACGTGTCACACTTCTACTTGAGTATGATGCAGGCATACATAGATACATGATACATTCCTCTTTTGGATGTTGGGCCTTCCCTCTACTTATGTCATGTAGACATTAGGGGAATACACTTATTTGATATTGATACACACAGGTTATATGGTTTGATGATCACATTCCATTATCATGTTTTAGGTTACATATGTACTTACACATGCCTTTATCCATGATTATATCTTACACATGGTACTTGATATGCTATAAACTTCACATTTTTTGATAACACATTTTATCTATGGGATACTAGGATGTGTTTATGTTGGTTGATTATGTTTTCCTTTATGCACTTCCTTGAGTGTATTGTCTTACTATTGTCTTGTTTGTTCAAGCATTTGAATATGGTCTTTTGTTTATGGCCCCCATGCCTATGTATTATTACTTTAAAATTTACATATGTCATTATTTTTTATGGAAATTAGAATATCTCATTCTTGATTTCATGGGCAGTTGACTAAGTCATGTCCATTTCATTGTGTAGAATTTAAACATGCCCCTTATTTGTAGTTTCCTTGGACCATTATCTTTTGACTTGATTTTGAGTGATCTTATGTGTGTACTTATTTTATTATTGAGATTACACTATTGTTACTTTGACATTGACATGATATTTATCATGCATCTTAGGCATTTACATGATCACATTGGTTCTATTAGATTCAATGATATATATATAACAAGACATGTTCATTTATATGCTACATGATTACATTCATAGATTATACAGTTGTCTCATCTTTTTGAAGTGAGGTAACTATCAATTGTCTATCTTTCCATCACCTCAAAATGGGAACATATCAATGGGGGAATGTCATAGAGGCATTTTCTCCACACTTGGTTCAATTTTTAGATTCAGTGGGGGCATGTCATATGGCCATGGGTTTCACACTTTCATAGTTTTTAGATATAGTGGGGGTATGCTTTGAAAGAATGTTTCCCACACCTATTTAGTATTCAAAATTTGTAATTTATATTGGGGGCATGTTTTTCAAACATGTTATCCACATTGGTACTTATAATAGTTTTCATATTTATCCATATATAGTGGGGGCATGATTTGGAATCATGTTATCCACACTTAAACAATTTTCCAAATTGGCCAAAACACATAATTATATGATTCAAATTCACAATTATGGTAGAATTATATACATTAGTACCATTGTTATATATAGTTTAGCATAAGACATATCTAAGATGCATATGCTATGTGATATGTGCTTAACATTGCAAAATCTAAATCAATTTTGGATTCCAAAAATCTTCTATGGACTGTTACCATAGCACATACTAATAACCTATGGACTTTTATGGACTTTATTGAGCCAATATAATGCACTAGTTGGTTCACCTTTTGGTATGGTTGAGGTGATTAAATATCTTAATATTTCCATGTTTTCAAGTTGGAATTAGTCATCTAGCCTCACTAGGTTATAAGTATCATTGGGTTGCACAATTGATCTAATCTCAACTACCAAGTGGAAACTCACTTTTACTCCAAAGTATGGGGCATGTGCCTTCAAATATATCTCTATTTATCTCATTGGATATATGCACTTTAAATAATTATCTATACTTGTTCTAATCTCAGTTTTAGAGCCTTATAATGATACATATTTTTAAAAATAACTTTCCAATAAGCAAGGCAATTACATCGACACATAAGTGTACTAATAAACCTTGCTCTTTCAATTTAAATATTTTCATGTAATTTAAATTAAATATTATATGTATTGATTATAAACTATAACATTCTCTTAGTTGTAGTTTAGTCATTATCAAAACACTCAAGTTGGGCACACATAAAGAAAAGTTTTGCACACACACCCAGGTACACATTCCTTTCTTTCAAACTATAAATTTCATTACTAGATTAATGGGGGGAAAATATAAAAACTATTTTATTATTATATAGAACCTAAGTCTTGTACACTTGGGTTGTTCCTCTTAGTTCTAGACATTTCTTGCTTCCACAAGTCTTACATCTACCCTATTTTGTGACCTTTGGCCTATATCTTATTCTGAATAGTCTTATATTAATGATCGAGATATTATATCTTAACCAGAATGATTAAAATATATTTATCTTCTACCTCTACAAGTTTTGAGACTATTCATATTCCCCTGATCTTTGGACACTAATGTCTATGGCATACATTACTATCGATGTTATTGTCCTGACGATGCAAGTATCTAATGCCCTAAAGTCATCTAATTTTCAAATAAAATATACCCTAATGATTAGTCTAAGTGTTTTAATTTGAGTTATTATCAAAATGGATTGATATAAATACAAGATTAACCCTCACTCATTACTCACCATGAAACACCTAACAAAAGACTAAAGAGACCAAGGCAACTTATCAAAAGTACTCGATTAAGTATTCAATTGAGTAAAGATTCCAATTTTACACACCAGTCATAGGTACAACACATATACAAGTCTAAATCACTAAAGGAGTAGCCCAAAAGTCTAATTTTCCAAGTTATAAACTAGGTCACCATTTTAATTGATTTTACACACATTGCATGATTCACACACAAGTCAACACATAGGGGATAACTACATGAGTATGATGACTTAATTTAGAATATTAACTATATAGGTAGCACCTAATAAAAATGGATTTTTTAGGGTGAGATCAAAACCATGTGCCCACTGACCCATTTTCCCCCAAGGTCAATATGAAGATAGAAAACTAGGGTTTTACCATTTCATGAGGAGTGACAGTCCATAAACTAGATATAAATGCACCAAAATGAAGGTAAATAAATTCCTAGAAGCATCCACATGGTTTCATCTTCTTCCAATAGGTATTCTATATAGGACACTTACATCAAACCTAGATAGTAGTGTTGATGTAACCATCCCATGTTGATATTAGTATCCAAAGCTCCAAAAGCATCAGATCTAGAATCTAGAAACTATTCTATAACTATCTTCCATCTCTCTTCCTACCTATTCCAGATCCAACACTATGTTATTATTAGAACCAATTAAGTATCTTGTTTTATATATCATTTCTATACATAACTTAGTTATACTTTCCATATTTAGACTATCTCAATTTTATGAATTCAACATATGCTTATATCTAAGTTTAACATCTAATTGGAATGATATATATCCAATTATCACCATTGTGCCATTTTATTTATATATTCTTAACCTGATTATACCCAAGTGAGGATTGTCATATCAACACCTCCAAATTAAGGTTAAACATAAGCACCTATTTTTAAAAGGGCCAATACATCTATGGTAGTCAAAATATGCATTTCCATCATAAATTTTAGATTGTGATCTAGACATGTCCACTTCCATTGGTGGAGAAAGACTGCTGAGGTTGCATTCAAGAAACTTGGTAACAATACATGAGGAGGTGAAGGTGACCTTGAGAATTTACTCTCTAGTGGAGCTTATAGTTGAAGATTTTGTGTTGGTTGTGAGATATCATTAACTATACTCTTATCTTCATTCTTGATTTCATTTAGTTTGCTCTTATAGTTTGGTTTTATTTTCAATTTAACATTTAAGTATAAAGAGCATTTTAATTATACTCAATTTTTTTCAAATTAAGTAATTTAACCTCACACTCTTTGACTGTATAAAATAGTTCATTGAAAGATTTGAACTTATCAAACATAATTGATTATTGAAGTGGTGATAGAAAAATTTAAGTAAAGATATATTAGAGCTCATTATCAACCATTTCATTTGTCATTTTTTATAGCACAGTATTGTATCTTAGCACATGTTCACTAATTATTTAATTAGACTAATGTTTGAGCTTTGTAATTTGAGCATATGATATCTTTTCACTAATGTTGATAGAAAAGTGTGTTAAAAAATGATTTTACAAAGAATTGAAATCATTTAATGATTGAATAGGAATATCATATAACCACATAAGATCATAGTCTTTGAGACTTCTTGGAAATAACTTTGTAAATAATGTATCATTATTTGCATAGTCTAGACAAGCTGCATGGAATGCACACAAATGTTATTCAAGACAACATTTAACTTCATATAGAGGAATATTAGGAGCCAAAAATCCAAATATTAATGGATAATATGCAATTAATGGTGATAAATAATTATGTAATAAAAAACATTAGTCCATAGAGGGGCTAACACGAGAGATAGTTTTCTCAATGTTAGCTAGTTTAGCTTGTAAAGAAATAAGTGCATGCTCAATCATAGAATTTTTAGAGGTAATAGGAGTGTAGGTAGCATAAATAAGCATAGGCATGGTTATATTTTGGAGTCTAAGTTATGTTCCTATAATTGGAGATGGTGCTATATAAGTAGATCAATGTGTATAAATGGGAGTGGATGCAATAGTAGAAGTGACAACATTGGAAGATCTACCTTGAGATCCTTTTTATTGTTCATATCTAGAAAAATATAAGAGTGAATCAATATTTTTTATATGATCATGAATAAATTAGATAAATTTGGCTTCATTAGTTGGACTAGATTGTTCCCAAGTATTGGGTTCTAAAATAAGAGCCATAATGCACCCTTCAAGAGGGTGTGGCATAAGTGAAGGTAGATATTTCAAAGTTGTATATTTGAAACAATATATAACATATCATTCCTCTTTTTTCACAATTAATTTTAGATTTGAAAAAATATATTGGAGAAGATTGATTACATGATGTGGTAGTGAAAACATTTGTAATATGAAAATTTTGAGATTGAACATTATTTAGTAGAACTTATCTATTAATTTGATAGTAAATCCATGTGAAAACATAATGAATAACATGATGAAAGGTAATACAAAATGTGATAATGAATTGAATAATGATATTTATAATATTAAATAAATATTCATTCATTAATCCCATTATGAATACAATACAATATGAATTGAGAAATGTTAATGAAAATGAATATAATACAAAAAAAATAAAGGTATAGGGTGATATAGGCAAGGTTTTGAATGATTGTGTGGGCTCTCAATATACTTTTTCATTTGTTTATTAATGTTAGACCAATGTTTTAGAGCACTAAATATAGATATAAAACTATAATTGTAGCCTACTAACCCCATTTTTTAGGGTATGGTGAGAGTAACTTCCTTGAGAAAATATGCTTCTCTCAAGTGCACCACAAATTAAATGGATAAAAGAGGCTTCCTATGGTATAAACAATGGAACCTAAGAATTTATGATCTATCATGAGTTACATGTAAACTAAAACATATTTTTAGTGTTATACAATGGTTATGAGTATTGGGATGAACTCCTTACACCACAATGTATTTGAAATAGATCACTACATAGCCATTCATGATAATCACTACATAGCCATTCATGATAATCACTAATTAGTTTTAAAATTGCCTGAACATAATTTATAAAAACAAGAAAAAGAAAATATAAAGTAAAGAGAAAAATAAAATTGAAAGATTTTTGTGTATAGATATCAACAAATTTAAACTCAATGTAAAAATAAAGAGATTTTGTGCCAGATTTAATCTGAGGTGACATGACAACTTATTTAGTGTCAAATTAAATCCAAATCTGAATAAGATTAAACTATTATGTGTTAGAATTATATCCAAGGTTTAATTTTATTTTATTTAAATTTCATGAATTTACATAAATTTTAATTAAATCCAAAGACAAAAATAAAGCAAAAAAATGTTGTAAAAGTAACAGGTTCACTAGAATGTTTAATCTATTTTGAATTGAATAAGTCAAACCAAAAGATCTAAATCATTAACATTAAAATATAGGAAGATAAAGTAAATTATAGTGAGATAAGTAAATTATAAAATTTTGTATTAGATAAAAATAGTAAATAAGCCTATAGATATACAAAACTTCTTAAAATAGATCTTATTCTGATTATGACTAGAAACTAGCTAAAGAGACCTGTAAATTGTACTACACCTAAAAAAAGGGATTTAAAATCCACTGGGATAATTTTATATAATGAGAATAGGGTTAAAATATGGTCTTGTTTGTTGAATACAACCTCATATTGGTTTAATGTGCACATAATTTTTGGAGCTAGGTTTTTGTGACTATCTTCAAGGATTTACTAATTAATCTTAATTTACCATGTAGAAGACTTAAAAAACACAAACCCTAGCTCCTATATAAAAAACACAATAGATATCATATTTCAAAAAATGGGAATAGGGTTAGGGTAATAGTCGATCTACTCTTATAAATCTCTATGTAATATAAATGTTGCCTACATATCCCAAATGGGCATCAGGGTGATGTAATTCTCCTTCCTAAGGCAAGTGTGTGATTCATGATTATGCAACTATATGAATGTAGCTATAATATTGATTGAAATGATTGATAATATATACTCTTGATATAAAATAATGGATATTTAGACTTGGCCTATGATTTTTATAATTTAGCATGATTGAAATTATAATAAATGACACTCTTGTGCTTAGTGTGTTGTGGAATTGCCAAATGATTTCTAGATTTGTTTGGAATGAATTTAATGTGCTTATATAGAGGAATATTTAAAATATTTGTTGTAACCAAACTTTATAAATGTATAGGAGGGGTAAAATAGACTAATTTAAATTTAAAAAAATACCATTGGATTGTAGGGTAGAAGGCCACACTAGTAGACAAAGTCAAATTGTGGCCATATCTATCCTAGCGTGGTCCTAATTCAAAAGGATAGAGACTAATAGAAAATGGATGAAAGGTGATTAAAATTAGTTTATGGATATAATAATGATGTTATGATCATTTTCAATTTTTTACAGTAGTGTATTCTCCCATAGACATTATAAGTTAGTGAAATGGAGAATAGGCTAGGCAAGGTAAGGATGTCAAGATTGAACATTTTCAAGTACTTAATGATTAATTTCATGTGTATAAAAAACAAAGGTGTATGAATCCATAGGATGAATAGCTTTCAGTTAACCTTGATATATCTATAACACCTTAGCTTACAAAACCATAATAGTCTTCTCAATTGAATGTGTAGTAGGTGAAGTTGGTGATGGGACATGCATAGTCATCATAGGAGGGGTAAAGATTACTTGCATAGGAATAGGTGTCAATTTTTTTTGGAAGCCTCATGTTTACACCAGATTTTGGGTGGATGTCAAATAGGTCAGTATAGGTGTAGGCATAGAGATAATACCCATGTGGAGGCACTATCTCAAAAGGATTGATTGATAATGGTAAAGGGTTCTTGTTGTTGCATATGAGGTGTAACAAGCTTAGCCTAGTGTGTGAAATTATATGATAGGATCAAATGGATAATTATACCAACATATTTAGGATATTGATGGAGTCCTCAATTAAAATTGGACCAGGCTTTAAATTAGTCAATATCTACCCCACTAAGTTCCTTAGGATCAATTATATTTAGGGCCTCATAATTATCTCGATTAATATGTTTATTTTGATTATATTTATTATCATGTTCCAATGGAGGCATATAAACACAATCATATATTTTTTCACACATTCATGAATAATCACATCATCAAAATAATAAGAAACTTTAAGCATATCCATTTTAGTTGAAAAATAATGAATCTAATTTTGCTCTATCTTGGTCCCACTTAATCTAGCATTGCGGCTTAGAGGGACAATGAAACTAGACTTCTTAGATGTAATATGATGGGATCATGCAAGTGTGTATGAGGCTAGGGACAAAGGTGCAAATATTATGTGTATGGAAATCAAATATGATATCTTAAAACCCTAGGAAAAAAAATTGAAACCTTAGAAGGATTGTTTGATTAATGTGTATAGGTTGACCAATATGTTTTACCATGATTTGGATTAATGAAATCAAGAATATCCTTAATACGATAACACAATGTAATGTAGTTTAGATATTAAGATATGTAATTCAATCATACATTTGAATGTAAAATACTAAAATTAATTATAATGATTCAACAAATGGCATATGCTAAATATAGTAAGTAAAAAAAGGGAAGAGTACTTAGTTTTTATAGGTGATAATTTAACTATGACTATATTTTGGAAGATGAAGTCAGGATAAATTAGGCATGTGGTTTGTTTGGTTCCATGACTAATTATTTTTATACATAGAGTCAGTTTCATTGATTTGGGTTAGTATCATTGGTTGATACTAATATGTGTTAGTCGATATTGACTTGTGTCGAAATGAAGAACAATGACCATAAGTTCACTTGCACCTACCTCTATATGCTCTATATTTGTGATCCTAAACCCTCATGATACACACAAATCTAAAGTTAGTATTCTTTTCCTTGAAATTTTGAAACCCTAGGTGCTCTTACAAGGAATAAAAACCTAAAAAAACCAGAAAACTATAAGGGGATGAGATGACCTCATCATCCACACTTGATGATTGAAAACTACCTACATATACAATACTTATAGGAGGGAAATAAAGCCACACATATTTATCTCACCTAATGTGATTTTAAAATTATGTTCCTTTGCTATATGCATGTAGATAATGATTTATCTTTGATAATTGATAATGCTTGATTTGACTTGGCTTAAATGTTCTTCAGACTTGGCTTGTGACTAGTCTTAGCAATATATTTGTAATTTGGGAAGAATGAGGTAGATTATCTCAATGTGAAATAGTGTATAGATGTCTTCCAAATAAGTGCCAAGTAATTTTTACATGAGAACTTGATTTTTTTATATATGAATATAATTAGGTAATTTATTAGGCCACAAAAACATTAGGAAAATGGGTCGAAACTAAAAAGAGATTTGATTTTAAAAAATAGTCATTATTGGGAGCATGTTAGTACTAAATGGATCAAGTCCATTTTGACTAATAATATTGATTGCATTTAGTGGAACTAACCCATGTCTAGGTAAACTAAACTAAAACTCTATAGATTTATGTGTAGGATATTTAAAAATATTAATATAGATAGTGAGGTTCCTATAGGTTTGTAACTAAATAATAGAAGGTAAAAATTATAAAATAACTCACAAGTTTGAGAGAGTGGCACAATAAAACCTTGTTTATGTGCTCAAGTCATGCATGGTAAATGTGTATCAAGCTTGTCATTATCAAACACTGAATTTTAGATTTTAACATCTAAAATAGTAATGCATAAACAAAGATATGTATTTTAAAAGGCATAGATATGAAGGTGGAACAAAGATTTAAAAAAATGTAAATGAAAAATATTGTTAAGAGGTAAAATTAAATAATTTTATGATTCAAAATATGACAACAGTTTGTAAAATTTAGATAAGAGTTGAGGAGAAACAAAATGATGAGAATAAGTGAAGAAAATAAGGAATTGGACCAGCTAATTTTAAAATCAAATCATAATTGTGAGATGGAGATGTAGATGAATGCAGCTAAGTCATATTTGGTGAGGATTCCTATGGGAATTCCTATTTATTAAAGATTTTATCTCTGTTTGTGTATATATAGTAGCAACAAGGGGAATGAAGATATTTCTTTAATAGGATGAAGTGTGAATTAAAAAGGTTATGACGAGCCCAAGTTTGATGAAAATCAAACTATTAATGATGGAGAATAAGTCATAAAAGAGGATGACATTGTTAAAAATGAATGTGAAGGGCATTATATCATGATAATGCCATAAGTTGATGTAGAAGTAGAGTGTTTTTACTCATTTTGGATTCAATAGTCTAAATAATCCAAAATATTAAGTCTTTAGATTGTATAATATGTTTGAATCAAGCAAATTTGATTGTAATAACATCGTATAACTAATATATTAAAATTAAATACTTATGGTAATGACATAGAAGATAGGGTACTTAGCTTGTTTAGGCTCCGTGTAGGTCTATGACAATGTACAATCATAAAATATGCTCTGTAGGGGCTATGTATTACCTTAGATTATGAAACAGGTTGTGAAACCTACTAGGATGAGTATGATGTTGAGAAGATGCCTATTATGGCTACATTCATATGTGTTCTACTATATTCATGAGGAGACCTATGTAAATTTATGATAGTTGGGATTGACATTCCTACATCTATAAATAGATAATTTATATTCATATTTTTACACATTTACATGAACAATGATATTTTCTTTCTCTTTACCTCAAAACCTGAGATTACATTTTTAAGATAAGGATAACCTATAAAAGGGCTTAGATAAGATGGATTTAATTGATCCAAACCACCCCCGAATAAATGGCTAAGTGAAGCATACATTCCAATACTCCAAAGAGGGCTCAAAATATACATATGTATCTCACCTACCTTATTTTGTTCAATCAATGTAATACTAACATGCTGTGTAACCATGTGTATATATTTTAACACTTGAAAACCTATGATTTTGACCTTTTAATGGTATTTGGACTTAGATTAGGGCCTAATCCTTTTAGATGTTTTATATTTGGAATCTTTATGGTAGTTCCTCTTAATGTGTAAATGTATAATAGATTTTCTCTTGGTTAGTGATAGATATGAATAGGCTTATGATAACATTGTATTAATAATTGACTAT
Source organism: Torreya grandis (assembly GCA_037957365.1). Taxonomy (NCBI): domain Eukaryota; kingdom Viridiplantae; phylum Streptophyta; class Pinopsida; order Cupressales; family Taxaceae; genus Torreya; species Torreya grandis. The sequence goes on from JARHVA010003365.1 coordinate 648,200, forward strand.
TGGGGTAATTTCCCTCCAAACTAACATGAAAAATGTAATCCCATATCCATATGAAACATTTTAATCAATGAAAATATTAGTTAAAGGGTTCATAAATGAGTCTAGCCAAGGATGATGACTTTAATAACTGGATCTATTTGACTATGGCTGAAGGTGTCCAAAAAGTAGGAAATAATGATATTTAAGGGACATTTTAAGTAATATGATAAGTATTTTAAGTAGATACTAAGGAATTATTGTGTATCGATGATGACAATTTTGGAAGGATAGGCCCATAAATAAGTGACTCCCCAATTGAAACTAAAGTTTGGGAAGATGCTTAGGATATAACAAATGATCTGGAGGAATCTCAGTCAATTATCATACTACTTCTTAGGAATACCAACTAGATATATCTCTCCATGCCTTAGAAGGATTCACCACCCCATAAACCATGTGAGTTAGGGGTTGCTTTAATAAGATCCCTCTCACAATACTCATTGACTTTTGTAGCACTTATAACTTCATTAAGCATCAGATCACCAAATATGCTAATTGTTTTATCCATCTTTGATCCAACTTTAATATCATGATTGTCAATGGAGGCACATTACCTTGTAAAGGGAAGTGATGCAATGTAAGTCATATAACTTATGCTAAAATATCATAATATCTATGAATTGTCAACATGTGCTATGTAAATGTCCATGATCTAATACCATGCATAAACTAAGTCATGTATACATGTAATAATATCATATAATATGTGAAATATTACTCATATCCTATAAAATATATTAAATATTCCCTACATATGCCCCAAATTTGTGTCAACTGTGTAACAATCTAATTCAATCATATAATATCCTATGCAACCTTGTGCTATCTAAATAATATCTACTCAAAATTAGAATTTAATGTGATCAAATGCTAAAATATACATGTAAATGACTTAGTCTCTAAGATAATCCCACTATGTATGCTCCCCTTTTGAGGTGATATTTTAGATTTTGAATTAATCATCTCAAAATAAAAGAGTTTTATGTATCATGTTATATAGCAAAATATGTAAGTGTGTAAAGCTTGTGCTAACATGAATTGATTATGTCATCATAATGATATTAAATCATTTGATCATATATGAAACATGTATCCTAATGTATATGAGTGTCATGCCAAGATAGATATACTAGTGAGAAACATAGTGATATAGTCAATATACAAATGAGAAATGAAAAATTGAGTAATAATTATGTAGAAGATGCATGATATGCATTATGACAACTCACACAAGTAAAATAATGAATGATATGGATCTCATAATCAAATATCAATAGACACTATTAGATGTATCCACACATGCGCACAATGTTAGGACCATGACACACAAAATCAATCATAGAAATGCGCATGATACCACATAGTGTCAAGAAAAATAATGAGTCACATATAAAAAATTTAATTTTAGATTAATTTCATGCATAAAAAAGTCATGCAATGGATACATAAATTTAAGCACAGTCATATTCAAACATAAAAAGAGTCACAAAATGAACACCCAATGTCACACAGAGTCAAAGTCAACATTAAAAAGAGTCACGAAATGTAATACACTCTCAAGGATCAAACCATGTAATCTGCATAAAAAAATGATGCATTAAAAAAGAAATGCTAATCTACTATAGGATCATGAGCATTAGAGGAATAATATTAGAAATGCATTTAGTGTGTGCATTCAAGTTTCTAAATAGCATGTAAGATTTAAAAAGCTTACGGGAGTTGGTTGTATAAAATGATAACTAATGGGTTAACCAAAACAAACATACCGATGGTAAGTTTATTAAACTAAAAAAATACATAAACAAACTAAATATAACTCTGGATCATAAATGACCCAATAAAATCCCCCTTGATCCAAAAGAGTATAAAATATGAATAAACTAGAGAAATGACTTTGAAGTCATTAAATAAACTCTAACACAACTATAATTGGTGCACTACACCTCATGGTACTAATCAAAACTAATGTGCTTCATATAGAATCCCATTCTATAAGTTGTGGCATAAAAGGATAATGAACACAATCAAGGCCTACTCATACCCTATGATCATTCATATTGTACTATAGTAGAACATGATCAAGGATTGTACGATGACATTGAACTGTATAAGGTTCTACACAAAATCCTATCCAAGTTACAAACCTGTATTGTATATGGCACATCTCATGGATGCCCAAAAATTACTGATGACCTTTATTCAACATTATTGGTGCTATAAACTCATGTTAACTCATAATGTCACTAATGACTGATCGTATAACAACCAATGTTATATATTTTCCCCTATCAAGTGAGAAATCAAAATTAGTGCAATAAGAGAAAAAAAATTAAAAAAACTTATCTTCTCCATGTCATGAATATCAAGGATAGAAATCCAAAATTGGAATAAAGTAAGAATGCAATAAAAAAATTTCTACTATAATAGATCCCTATGTTGAACTTAGTAGCTCACATAAGTTGGGTGAATCACTGATCACTTAAAATAGGTTGTTAGATCTATCAAGGCCATAGACCTCAACGATATAAGATGCCTCCTAATAAGAGGAAGTGTCAGAATAACCTGAATATTTGGATTAAACATAAGATATGCCACTATAATGACCTACATAATTATATTCAGCTTTCTTTTTATGTGGAGAGTGGGGTTGTTGAGAAAGACATACTTCTACAAGATGTCTAATACCACCACATTTAAAACATCTAGGATTTTTCCTATGTCATTGAGATATATAACTAAATCATTGGAAGAACCACTAGAAAGATAAGAGTGCCTATGGTGATGTATTCATTTTGAAGATCCCATAGAATGTTGATGAGAACATTGTGGAGATTGTCTAGAATGGTTTAAAGAGTGTCTCAGAGAATGTCTTAGAGAGTATTTCATAGAGTGCTTCTAAAACTAATTCTGTACATGGTGATGATCTTTATGATGTGAACTAGACTTTTTATAGTGAGATTATTTAGTAGGTGACTCTTTTTCTTTGTAAACTGTCACTCATTTTGAGTTAGTGACTCACAAATAATGTCAAATGTTTCACCATTGAACTTATCACTAAACTACAACATTTTAACAAAGTTACTGTATGTAAAACTGATGCCATTTAGCTTGATGGAAGTGATCATGTCATCATAAAGTTTTCCAAATGTTGTGTTGTATTTTTTTTTCAATGTTTTCATTCATGAAATATATTTAGAGACGTCTTCATCATCTACTATTTTATTATTCAAAATCTATGTAAGAATATCAAGTTTATTGTATGAAAGTTATTTGTCATACAAGTATTTTAATGCTTTACATGCTCTCCATATGCCATTTTAATAATTTTAGTGTGAATAATCCCCTGTGCATTGTAGGATGATTTCAGTAATGTGAGTGCACGTTTATCACTCTTTTAGAACTCAAGAAATTTTGTGGCTTCAGTGGGTAGGGTGGGTAATTTTTATGTTATTTCCTATAAATCAATAAAAACAAACATGTTTTCAATAATCATTGACTATTCCTTATAGTTTTTGGGTGTTAATATTTAATTTGCAGTGATTAAACTTACAATTTTAGCCATGGTGCTATAAAATAGAATAATCAATTCAAAAAGAACACAAAATAGATTTTAATTACAAGGCTTTTCAAAATTGTCAAATTATGTAATAATTACACCTTATATCTTTTATTACACCCTTATATCTTCAAAATTTATCTTTATACAAAAATAAAGTCAAAAAGAAAATTTAATCAAAGCATATATCCAATGGGTTTTGAACCCTTTTTGTAAGTTACTAACAGAACTTAAATAACCAATTTGTTGTTGGTCAATTTGAATATAAAAAACAACATATTCTAGTTAACCTTGGTTTTACGAATATGAAAAAATTACATATATGATAAATCTTTTACCTAAGTTTTCACCACACCTTTCTTTTCTGATGGAGCCCACGTTGACTTTAGGTCTTGAAAGGCTTCAATTTTTTTTCCAACATGTTGTATCAACTTAGAAATCATGAATTTCATTATTTTTTTCCTTATTTTTATCTATATAACACAATTTTGTCTCTAGAAACTTAACTCCCAAAAGTTTATTTGGATTTACAATATCTACTTAGATATGTAGAGTTGATGCTAGTTGGCATCTCTCTAACAATCTATGATGAAAATTTAAAATAAGCAGAGAAAAAATATTTGAATCCATGAAAATGTTAAAGAAATTATTGAAAAAACATTTGAAACCCTAATAGAATGATTGTTACATGACTTGTTTCCCAACAATAAACTTGATGACATTACTATGTTGCTAAATTATCTCCAGGCTATACAAACACTAAAGGGGCTTTCAAATTGCCAAAAAAATTAGTTGAGCAGTTTGGAAATAATGTGAATGCAATACTACTATTTTAGTATAAATGGTGTCAAGTTATTTCTCTCTTTTCCAAATGTCCTTTTCCTCCTATACTAGAACTTTGAAACCAATGATAAGATCTTGAGCATTAGAGGAATGCTATGAAAAATGTATTCAATGTGTGCATTCAAGTTTTAAAATAACAAGCAAACTTTAAAAATCTTAGGGGGGTTGGTTGTATAAAATCAAACAACTAACAAGTTAACCAACCCAAACATACCAACAATAAGTTTATTCAACTAAACAAATGCATAAATAAATTATATATATATATATATATATATATATATATATATATATATATATATATATATATATATATAGGCATTTCACAGTATGCATGAGTGAGATGTAGGACATATAATTTATATATGATATGGACACTCAAATGTAGATAGTCTACCATATGTGGTAAACCATAAATAAATCATTTAAATAAGCATTAAATGCTACACATAGGTCCTAGGTTTTCAATTTTTGTAAACCATAAATAAATCATTTAAACAAGTATAAGTTTTCAATTTTTGTCCATTTTATTTTTTTTGTATTTTTTGAAATATTTTATATTTTTTAAAGATTTTTTTCAAATGTAAATCATGAAAATTTTAGAGGCCTAATATGGTATCCAATGGATGTAGAAAACCATATGGATACTTTAGTGACAAGGTGCTCAAATCTGGGATGGGATCTTATCAAATGTCTATTTGTGATCATTGTAACTATCATCATAAGAATGTGTGTCAATTAGCTTTGCCTTTCCTTATTTCCATCATGTAAAATATTGAATGTATTTTGTTCATAAAATAAGAGAATGTATGTATTTTTTATATCCATTTTATCCTGCATTTGTTGTAAATATTTTTGTCCAAGTTTAGCTTAAAACTAGTTGCTAGGGTGCATCAAAAATATCAATGTATCAACCCCCTGTGTCCCACAAGATATTGGTAGCATAATGTGTCTAATCAATCCTTTATAATGTATACTATGTTTTAATACATCTGTGTCATGACCCAACTATTGTATGAATGAAATACTACATGTATTTGGGCTTTGTTATTCATAAATATGAATCTCTCACTGATATTTATCATCATTGTATATTTGAATGGTTAATATGTTCTTTCATAGATGCTTGTAGTCTCTATGTGCTTTGGTCTTGTGTTGATTCATGTTAAAAATTATTATCATTAGATTTTTCTATATTTAAATTACTATGATGATCCCTTCATATTTGATTTTTTGAATATTTTTTTATAATGTGTACAACTTTTTATTTCATTCCTTGTGATTTTGTGAAAAACAAAAAAATGATTTCCATTATTTGAGGGTTAATTGACACATAAATTTATGTCGGTAGTAGGTAAAGTAAGTAAATTCTTAAAAAAAAACATTTATAATATATTACTCAAGTTATTTTTTTCCTTTTTTAAACTATAATTTGATATCATATTTCGTATCCATAAACTCTACATTGTTTACTAAATTTGTCACAAATGGTTGGTGTTCACCTTTGATGTATCATGCAATGTGTTATGCCTCTTGTTATTTAATTATTCTATAGTTGACATAGAATCCCTTTAGTAAATCACTTATAATTGAATTATATTATTCTAAAAGAATATTGAAACAAGTATTATTACTTGTATCCTCATGAGTGTGTGAAAGGATTGATTTTCATTGATCCAATTTAGTATTACTCACCAATTTTGATTAATCTTGGTAGTCTCCTAGAATAATAGGTGTAATATTAAGATTACAAAATTAATCATCTATTTTAATTGGAACATATTCTCATCATCATTAATATCATATTATTCAATAATTGTTTGATTAGAAAATTATGAATTTATTTGTAATCCAAGGGTTAATATCTTATCTTCTTGTATGTCATTTATTGTCCTTATTTCATAGATATATCTAGGACTCGATATTTTTCATTAGTTTTGAATTCTTAAAAAATTTAATATGTATGTATCAATCCTATTGATATGACTTGGAGCTATTAATGTAAACTTAAAAACTTCAAATTATGGACTACATCTATTACTAGGTTATACCATTATATTATTTAGAATGTTTATTATCTATAGGACATGTGTACAAATGTTTTTTGTGTATAAAATTCATACACACATGTAAATTATATGGTAAAACTTACATTTCATGAATCCATGGTCTACTTAAAATTATATTATAATTTAGATGATTTGGCATCACATGAAACATAGTAGGTAGTATCTTTGGGGCCTATTTTGATATCCAAATTAATTTATATTAACACCTCATGAGGAATTTTGTCAACTTATTTGATGTTTGTAATATTATATTTTAATAAAGTACATATTGACACCCATTTTTTTATAAATGTGATGTTGCATATATTTTATCTTGATATTTTATCTATCAAGACACATTTGTCTCCCTTATTTAATATTATCACTTAAATAAAAAATGACAAAATTTTGATCTTTAGTATGGTGAATCCTCAACTTGTCCTTTTCAAAAGATATCATGTATTTAGTAATATTCAATGTTTTCATAATGGACACAAAGTAAATAGGTTCCCATCATTTGGTAAAGTTTTGTCACATATTACTATATATAGGATATCCTTGTAAATAGTTAATATCTTGAGTGGTTTTAAAATGGAGATATTATCAGGGGTATTATTGAGTTTATAAATGATATCCTATATTATTACTGGATTAGTTGGCCTCATGGGAGGTAGAGAGAGATTAGGAGGGATAATTTGAATACCTTAATTCTATTGTGCATGATGTGACATCCTAACTCTTTGTGTGGTAATATCATGGACCATGGGATCTAATATAATACTAAGGTAAATAATGGGGGTGAGATTGTAGCTATCATGACCTTGAGGTATAGGAGAAGGAGGAGAAAAGGATTAATTTTTACCCTTCGACATCTAGTGGTAACTAAAGGCATTTGGATATTTATAAAGTATTATAAAAGAGGGTTAACTATTCTTCATCATTAATTCTAGAAATAGTTTTGTTGTATTTAAGTTTGATGAATTTTATAATATGATTGTGAAATATGTTACATATTTCAAGCCAAGGACATGTAATTATAACTATCATAACATGAATGAGAAAATATAATATTTTTATATCCATTAGAGCCATGATTTATATATGGTAAATCATAAATAAAAAATTAAAATCAAATGTAAATACAAAAAATTGAACCTCTAGTACAGAAGGAAACCCAAAATAGAACGTAGGGTTCATATGTGCTCAACAAAGAAGTCTAGGATTTGAAGGATTGAAAACCTAAAATAAAATGATCACCTATGAGGGGAAATTAAAAACTAGGTTTAAAAATTAGATTTAAATATATAAAGATGAACCTTATGATAGAAAAATGAAATACTAAAGGTAGCTAGAGTTTTACTATTTTTAAGATAAAGAATAGGTTCACAAATATAGTTTAATAGATTATGGATTTAGTACTCTAAATAAGTCAAAACATTGAGTCTAACTAGATTTTATAATTTATTCTAAATCAAGAAAATATGATTATAACAGTAGATTATAGTTATTTTATTTAATTTAATGTTAATGGAAATTACCTAGAAGGTAGGGTACTTAGCTTATTTAACCTTGCAAATCTATGAAAATGTAAATTATCAAAAATGCTCTGTAGGGGATCTAAGTTAACTCAAATAAGGAAATAAAATGTGAAACTTATTAGGATGGGTTTGGTGTTGAATGGACACTTGTGGAAACTAGATGCATTTTCACTCTAACAGATTTTTTATGTGACATGTAAAAGTCTGTGATAGTTGGGATCATTGTGATTGCATCTAAAAATAACTCCTACATATTCATATTTTTGTTCACTTGTGCAAACAATGTTATTGTCCTTATCTTTACCTGAAAACTATATCTTGAACTCTTAAGACCAAGGAAAACACTAAAAATGGATTTGATAAGATAGGTTGAGCTGACCCCAACCACCCACCATTGAGTGGCTAAGCATTGTTACTATGAAGAGGGTTTAAACTGAATGTATCTCTCCCACCTATCTGATTGTGTATGCAATCAATTTAATACTATTATGTTGTGCAATATTATATTTGGATTTCAAAAATTGATAACATATGATTTTGACTTTGGAATGGTATTTAGAATTGGATCAAGAATTTCTTAATTTATGGGTTTGAAATTTAAAACCCTTAGGGTAGTTCCTGTCAACATGTAGATGTAAACTATATATGCTCTTAGTAAGTTCTAGATATGAATAGGCTTATAATAACTTTATATAAATAGATCAATATTTGGGTGATTTACCTTTGAAATGACCTTCAAAATGTATAGTCAAATCCATAAGAAGGATCCTAATATATGAAAATGGACATTAAAGGGAACATACCTAAGTCTGACCAAGGCATATGACTCCAACAACCAAATCTGTATGATTATAGTTGGACATGTCTAAAAAGTAGGAAACAAAGATTTGAGATCAAGAAACAATATTAGTAAGGTGATATGTTTTTCAAGAATAGAGTATGGATTTTTTATGTATCAATATTTTTTTTTTGGAAGGTCGGGCCCATAAATCAGAAAATGGTTAGGAGAGAGTACAAGAAAGAGCTAATTATATATGCACAAGTCAAATATACCAAGGTTTGGTAAAAATTGAAAATGTTTTCAAGTGTCTAATACTAAATATGAGTGTCTACCTATAGATAAATGAAGAGAAAAATGGTCACTTGGTAGTCTATTCTAGGGTAAAAATTCATGAAAATGATATAGGTTTCAAATGAGAATTAAAAAACTGCCTAAGTGGCATAATTAAAAGGAAGAAGAAACACCTTTGATAAATTTTTATTCCCTTAATTTTATTTCATTTATAGATTTTTTTTGTGTAGGTGCAATAGAGACAAAGGAGGAAAATAGGGATTCTTCCTAAGTGAAAATAATGAACTATTTGAATAGCTCATGAAGGCTAGAAAAGAAGAGGTTGTAAAAGATATTTTTTAAATCTCCTACAAATGGTGAAATCATAATGAAGATTAAGGATGAAATGAGGACAATATAAGAATAAATATAAGCTAGATTAGAGGCAATGATGAGAAGAATGGTAAATTATATGTACACCCAAAGTATAGATGATAAGTTGATAATTAAAATGATAGAATATGAGATGCATTTATGCCTAAATGGTTGGCACAGATGTACACCAACATGTTGGATAAGTAAGGAGAAAATATAGAATGGATTTTAATAGAGGAGGATGGGAAAAGTTGGGTCTAACCCATAAAAAGCTATAAAAATAGAAGAAAAAAAATAGGAAAAGGTGGATGATATGCCCAAGCAATAGGGAAATGATATAGAAAAGTATTCAAAGTTAGGTCAGGGATTTGGATAGTTTATGGTTTAGAAACTGTTGTGAAACAAAGGAAGATATAATTTGAAAAAATAAGAAAGTACATAACATGATTGAAGGGAAAGTCATGGCATCATTGTTCATGTCAAAAGGATGGTTTTACTATCTAGACTAAATTTATGAGCACTACACTCAAAAAATATTTCCTGAGGTGTTTGATATAGGAAAATATTTAGGTAAAAGTAATTTTAGATCACCCAAAAATATTATAAATTGGCCTCATATGTTTTCTTTGCATTTGAAATTTCATGGAGACAAATTTTGAGTAAAATCAACTTTAAACAAGGAGGTTCAAATTTTTGATAGAAGGGTAGGATGATGATCATATCTTAATGAATAGTTGAGATATTCTTAGAACTTGTTCTCCTAAAAATATAACTAATTGTTAAATTACATGTTTAAGAGTATTTTAAGGTTTTATTAACATAAAAATAGGACTAGTTGTTACGGTTCATATTTTAGATAAATGGATGCATGCAAATAATGTAGATTAGGATAGCATAAATAACTAGTCGCATAATATTAGAAGCAAAGTTGGAGATAACAAAAAATTGATTTATTTACTCATGTATTAGATAAATTAGAAAAATAAAGAAATAAATTTATTTTAAATTCTACATATTTCTTCTTAATTATTTTCACTCTCTTTTTATCCCATCTAATTTATTGTTAGGAACTTATGCTACCCCTTTTCTTTACTTTGTTAGTATATTAGTTGATATGGATGCATATGCTTTATAAGTCATCCTATGAGCATTTTGTTTTATCCCATATTCATGAGAAGTAGTAGTTGCTTGGATTAGACTTAGTATATAAGTAAGTGTTGAGGCCAATGAAGGCACCCATGAATTGTATTTAATTGAGCTTAATAAAATGAGGTTGCCCCCTCGAAGAGGCCAACGATTATGTAATTCAATTATGCTTATTTGAGTTAATATATTACTGATTTTTGTAGTTTATTTCATTATTTGAAATCATCTGCTAACTTGTTTAGGAAGGATCCTCTCATCTAGTATCATAGCACTTTTCAGGGCCATTTTTTATAAAAATTCTAAACTCTATTCTACTACATAATTCATTTAAGTATTTTTCTATATTACAATATTCTATTTCAGATCAAGGTAAAAACCTATCCGCATAACTATGGGAAGTGTTTGGGTGAAATACCTAAAACTCAGTGTGAGTACCATAGGAACCCCAAATTAATTAGCCAATTGAGAGTAACTACTAGTGAAATGGGCAATGGCCCCTTCTCGATTGAGTAGTTCCCACTCATGAGGAAATCCAAGAGCTATCGTTTAGGGGCAAATCCATGCCAATTTTTTTTTAGAGAGCGGTACTCACTTAAACAAAATTGGTGGTCAGAGAGATATATTTAAAACCTTAGGCAACCATTGAAACTTGGGACCCATTTCAATTCGTTTCATAATATTTCCAGTAGACTCAAAAAATTAATCAGTAGAGTATTAGAAAACTTTTAGAGGACTTACATTTAGATAGTTGATTGAAACCAAAAACTAAAAAATCTTCATTTTATCTATTTTAAAAAACTATCAACAGAGTATTATAATACTCTCAGAGGACTTGAGGCCAGACATTTGATAGAAAATAAAAACCAAAGACCAAAAAAAAAATCTCCTATTCTAGTCATGGTAGTAACCCAAATAGGAACAAAAAACATGGAGGATGAAATTATTGCCCTCAAAACCCAAATCAAAGATCTTGATGAAAAAATTATTGGCCTCAATCTTCAACATACAACCTTGAAAAAAATATGGAATATAGATTCTTATTCAAACACCACATTTTCTTCTTTCAGTAATTTTCATTGGATGAAGCTTGATTTACCTAGGTTCAATAGTTCAAATCTGACTGGATGGATCTATCGAGTAGAATAATATTTTAGTCTGCATAATCATTTTGATGCCAAAAAATTTCCTCTTACATCCTTTCACTTGGAACATGAATCCCTTCAATGGTATCATTGGTATATCAAGGCTCATGATGAGCCAATATAGACTAATTTTTACACACTAATTTTGCAATGATTTGGCCCTAGTGATTTTGATGAATTCACTAGAGCACTCACTAAACTTTGCCAAATAGGAACCATGAGAGAATATCAAACATAATTTAAAAAATTGGCCTATCACATAGAGGGATTGTTTGATGAATTCTTCAAGAGTTACTTTGTCATTGGATTGAAGGATGTAATTTGATTTGAGGTTAAAATGTTCTGGCTCAACATGATGATGGAAGCCCTAGGGTTGGCTAAGTTGGCAGAGGACAAGATCATAACTCAACAGTGATTCAAATCCAAGTTTGATCCATTAAAAAATAAAACTCCATAGTGTTATCACAAAATTCCAGCCCCTAGAACCACTCTTATCAATCATTTGACTGAAGCAAAGATGTGAGCATGTAGATAAAAAGGACTATGTTATAATTGTGAGCAAAAATTCACTCAGGGACAATGATGTGTCAATAAAAATATCTACCTACTGAATGTGGACTCCCCACTTGAAACTAAAGTTTGGGAAGATGCTTAGGATATAACAAATGATCTGGAGGAATATCAGTCAATTATCATACTTACTTCTTAAGAAGACCAACTAGATATCTCTCTCCATGCCTTAGAAGGATTCACCACCCCATAAACCATGTGAGTTAGGGGTTCCTTTAATAAGATCCCTCTCACAATACTCATTGATTTTGGTAGCACTTATAACTTCATTAAGCATCAAATCACCAAATATGCTAATTGTTTTATCCATCCTTGATCCAACTTTAATATCATGATTGTCAATGGAGGCACATTACCTTGTAAAGGGAAGTGATGCAATGTACATATCTCTATTGGAGATTATAAATTGCATGCTGACATGTTTTCCTTACCCTTAGATGTATGTGAATTTGTTTTGGGAGCCCAATGATTATGTACACTTGGACCCATCTTATGGGTTTTTGCTAAACTTTAGATTCACTTTTCAGATAATGGACAAAAATACACATTGAAAAGCTTACAATTGGGGTCTTTCAGCATCCTAAGTTCATATCACATGAAAAATATTTTTAAGAATAATTAACACGACATCATTTCCTAACTCCATTCCATTCAAATGCAACCATAAATAGTCTCTACTACTCCTTTTGATCTGTAAACTACTCTGCATAGGTATACAGGTGTCTTTGCCAAACTAGTGGGATTACCACCTTCATGACCATAGGACTACCGTATTCAGATCCTTCCTAAAAGTGTGCCTCCCAACATCAGGCCCTATCAATACCCATTTTAGTAAAAGATCAAGATCAAGATCCTCATTCAAGACTTACTAAAGCAAGGCATTATTCATCCAAGTACTAGCCCATATTCTTCCCCAGTTCTCCTTGTCTAGAAAAGAGATGGGTCATGGTGCCTCTACATTAAATTTTGAGCACTTAATCACATCATAATAAAGGATAAGTTCCTGATGCCTATTATTGATGAAATTCTTGATGAGATTCATGATGCTCATTTTTTATCTAAGTTAGATTCACACTCTAGATATCACCAGATCTAACTTCATGAGGATGATATTCCTAAGAAAGCTTTTTACACGCATGATGGCCACTATGAGTTTTTGGTCATGCCCTTTGGCCTCACTAATGATCCTTCAACATTTTAGGCATTGATGAATAAAATATTCTATCCCTACCTATAAAAATTCATTCCAGTCTTTTTCAATGATATCCTCATCTATAGTAAAACATGGTCTGAGCATCTCCATCATCTAGATCTCGTACTCCAACTTCTCTCTGATCATCATCTCTTTGAAAAATAGTTTAAATGTGATTTTGGCTAGGATGAAGTAGAGTATCTTGGGCATATTTTTTTATCCTAAGCAATTTGAGTGGATCTCAAAAAAATAAATGCCATGACAAATTGGCCTCATCTTCAGACACTCAAGATCCTCCATAGTTTTTTGGGGCTAACTGGATACTATCGCAAGTTTTTAAAGGATTATGGGAAGATTGTAGCTCCACTGATAGATATGTTAAAAAAGGATGATTTTATATAGACACAAGCTGCTAAATGTGCATTTGAAGAATTGAAACAAGCTATGTGTATTACACCTATTCTAGCTATGTCAGATTTTTCCAAGACCTACACTATCAAGAGTGATGCTTGTGGCAATGGACTTGGTGCCGTTCTCCTCTAAGAAGAATCCCTAATTATATTCTCCAACAAATCCCTTTATAGTAAGAATTTAGCATCTCTACTTATGAGAAGGAAATTATGGCCATTATGTATGCAATATACAAGTGGTGGCCATACCTACTAGGGGATCATTTTTGCATCAAAATTGATCACTAGAGTCTAAAATATTTCCTGGAACAATGGGTCTCCACCCCATCACAACAAAAATGGGTCAACAAAATCATGGGTTATGACTATGAGATCACTTACAAAAAGGCTAAGGATAATATTGTGGTTGATGCTTTGTCTCACATATTTATGGACCAATCTTCAATTTTAGCTATTTCCATGCCTATTATGGATTAGTTGGATGCTATACAACAAGGGTCTATCAACGACTCCTCATTATCTAAAATCATTCAATAGTTAGCCACTAACCTCTCTAACATACTACACTATTCTTGGGATGGTACTTCTCTATGATACAAGGGTAATTTGGTGCTTCCCCAGAGCACTGATATTCAATAGGTAGTATTCTATGAACTCCATGCTTCTCCATCTGTAGGACACTCAAGGTTTCTCAAAACCTATGAGTGGGTATGATGCAACTTCTTTTGGAAGGGAATGAAAAATGAACTTCATTAGATGGTTGATAAATGTGATACCTACCAACACGACAAGGGTGAAACAACACTCATTCCTAGGTTACTCAAACCCTTGCCCATCTCTACTAGGATTTGGATATATATTTCTATGGATTTCATTGAGAGGCTCCCTAAATTTGGAGGGAAAGTAGTGATCATGGTTATGTTAAGCATGAAATATACTGAGAGGGGGGGGGGTGAATCTATATATTATATATCTTTTACTCTATCTGATTTTTTTTCTTTAACCACTTAATCACACATTCAAGATATGTAATAAAAATGAAACAATAACATGTACCACACAAGAGAGAGAGATAAACACCTGATTTTTATGTGGAAACCCAAATTAGGAAAAACCACAGAGAACAATCTCAAGTATATGAATGATCACCAACTCAAATTACAAAGTTTGTAACCAACTTGTAGGAGCACCAACCCCTTTGCCAAGAACCAACACAACTATTTGTGAGCACCAACCCATAGGAACACCAACCCCTCTTGTGTATAAAACACAACTATCTCTCAATGTTGCTTACTCAACAAATGATAAAATTCTACAATATCTCTTTCTATTCTCTCCTCTTTTCTTATATAAAAAAACTAAAAACCATGCACTCTCTTGCATATTACAAATGGATTCTCAAGCCTTTATTTATAGCTTTCCAAATGACATTTTGCATTCACCCTTTATGACCCTTCAATCCTCATGGAAAATGGTGCCAAACTTGCATGACCCTTCGTATCCTTGCATTTGAAAAGTCACATTATGACTTTTCATAAGCAAATGCATCCTTTCCTCTTTTTCTTTTGTCTTTATCTTGGTGACCTTTCAAATTCCTTAAGGTGAGTCTTCATGGAAAAATACACCATACCATCTTTTGTCTTCACTTGGTGACTCTTAAAATTATTCAAGATGACTATTCATGGGAAAATGCATCCCATTCCTCTTTTGTCTTTACCTCATGACTCTTTGACTTCTCCATGGTCCCTCTTTTGACTTTTATGCAACCAAAAATATATTCATTAATATTAAATAAATATCACCACACATTAGCCAAGATATGAATATTAAAAACACAATTAAATGCTATGGGACCTTTATCACCAATAATGCTAGACCTTTGAAATCAATGATAATATTTCCAACAATCTCCCCCTTTGTCATTGATGGCAACCTCAAACTGAAACTGCCACATCCTGAAACTTGCACATATTACCATCTGAAAAATATACAGTAGCTCCCCCTTATTGTAGCAACTTGTACCTGTTCCTTATACCTATTTTTTCACCTATACCTATTATTTTATTTGTTTCCATTCTTCTCCCCATTTGACATCAATGGAAAATGGCCTATCCTAGAGCTAACACTTAGCTCCCCTTTAACTGATGCTAATCCTCAATGGTAGGAAGTAAAATAAGTTACTCTTAACTTCTCCCGTAGATACTCCAATGTGTCTTTTGGTAGTGCCTCTGTGAAAATATCTGTAATCTAATCTATAGTATTGATATATTCCATCTTAACCTATTGATCTACAACCTGATCTATCAAGAAGTGATATCTGATAGGAATATGTTTTGTTCTTGAATGCATCACTGGATTCTTAGAAATATTAATAACACTTATGTTGTCACAAAAAATAGAAATAAGTTCATCATATTTTACCTTGATATCTTCCAAAGTTTGCTTCATCTAAAACACTTGAGTACAACACAATACCACTACAATAATTTTGATTCATCTATAGAAAGTGATACTGAATTGTAATTTTTTCCTAGCCATGATACTAATCTATGACTGAGGAAGAAAGCTCCTCCACTTGTACTCTTTTTTTCATCCAAGCAACTTGCCCAGTCTAAATTTTTATAAGCGATCAAATTGAAATCTCTACCTATGGGATACCACAATCAATAATCCAATGTCCCCTTGATATATCTAAATATTCTCTTCACCAACTGAACATGACTCTCCTTTGGGACTACCTGATATCTTGAAACCATGCCTATTGCATGCATAATGTCTAGCCTTAATGCTATCAAATATAAAAGACTACCAATAATATATCTATACAAAGATTGATTTGTAATGGGTGAATCTTCATCCTTAATCACCTTGTTCCCTATACCCATCAATGTACCAACTGATGCACAATCCTCAAAACCAAAATTTTTCAACATTTTTTTGGCATATTTATTTTGAGATATGAAAATTACTTTATCTAACTGAAAAATTTGCAACCCTAAAAAAATGACAATTTTTCAAGCATAGACATCTCAAATTCTTTTTGCATATTGTCAAAAAATTATTTTGTCATCTTTTCAATGTTACCTCCAAATATTATGTCATCAACATATACCACAACAATCAACTGATGCTCACCTTCTATTTTGATGTAGAGATTACTGTCAACAAATCCTCTCTTGAAACCTTGATCCTGCAGGCATTTATCAAGTCTTGCATACCAAGCTCTAGGAGCTTATTTCAATATATACATTGCTTTCTTCAATCTGCATACATGGCTACTATCATTTGAGAGAATAAATCCCTCTAAATGCTCAATGTAGACATCCTCTTCTAGATTCCCATTTAGGAAAGCAGACTTGACATCCATCATCATTCTTCTGGTGTGAATTCCTTCATTTATGTCCCCAATGATGTCACTTTCATTATGATTTCCATGGACATATTTGGATGGGGTTTTTGTGTCCTTTTTCTCCTTCTTCTCATCTTCATCTGAATCTTTAAAATCTTCCTCTTAAATAATTTTAGGAATGTCTATTGGATCACTGATTCTTTGTGCTCTATCTTTTTCTATCCTGACACCACTTTTTCATCAGTTCTCTTTATGAAGCATCTATTGCTAAAAACTCTAAAATAATCAACTATAGCTAGTTTGTCTTTCCATAGCTCATAAGGAGTCTTGTCACTATTGACTCTCAATAGTACTCTATTATAGATATGCACTATTGTACCAACTGCCTCTCTCCAATATTTATCTGGTATCTTGAATTCATTTAGCATTATCTTTTCCATCTCTTGAACTATTCTATTTCTTTGTTAAAATACTCCATTTTACTATGGAGTTTTGGCTATCGAATAATGTCTCTTTTTTCCATGGTCTTCAAAAAACTCATTAAACTAAGCTGACATGAATTATCCTCCTCGATCTGATCTTAGGCACTTAATCTTAAGTAATTTGAGTTCTCATAGGTTCACACAAATAAGTGTGAACAAGCTCTAACATCTTAATGGCCGAGTATTATTTTTTTTTTGAACCATCTTCTGGCCTGCTTTCCATGCTAACAAGGTTCACAAAGCATGTTGGATGGCTTTGTAATATTTAGAATATTTTTGACTACTTGCTTCTTGTTGATATTGATAAGATTGTCAAAATTTATGTGTTCCATTCTCCTGTGCCGTAGCCAGCTTTCTTCAATCTGACTCAAACAACATCTTTGACCATTGATGTCTGATAAAATGTACAAATAATTGTCTGTTCTCTGAGCATCTTCAACCAACACATCTAAATATTTTCTCCTAATTTCACAACCTTATGTATAAAACTTTAGTGTGTGCCCTTGATCACACATTTGACTTACACTCAAAATATTATGCTTAAGACCTTCTACATACAGAACATTTTTAGTTTTAGTTATACCATTATCGAACCTTAGTGTACCTTTTTTGGCAATTCTGATAGTAGTATTATCTCTAAATTTCACTATGCCACCATTGATCTTCTTCAAGGTTATGAATTTCTCTTGTCTCCTGTCATGTGCCTTGAACATCCACTATTAATGAACCATGGATTTTCTCGTTTCTTGCATGCAAAGCTATCTGGACCAACATAGACTTTTTAGGTTGTTTTTTCAGCCATGAACTTGTCTAATTTTTCTTCTTGATGAATGGAGCCTTGAAACTCTAGTCCTTGTTGACTGACTCAAACATGCTTCTACAATACTGGGCTGTGTTCAAAGTTTTTGCACTTGTAACATATTATGGCCTCTTCATTAAATCCTGATAGAGGAGCAAAATAATTTTGGCTTCTGTTTGATTTTGCATGAGTTTCCTTCTCCTTATTTTTGAAATTATTAGCCCTTTTTTGACATTCTATTTTCTTATGAACATATCTATTACAATAAAAATAGTAACCATAAAAATAGGACCTATTTGTGTATCTTTGACCTAATTTCCTTTTATTGCTCTATTCCTTCTAGCCTTTGTTTAAGATATGATCTACATTCTTAACTTCTTCCCTTTTTATTTCCTCTTTTGTAAGATCTTCAACATAGCTCTTTCCTTTTTCTATGTTAAACTTGTCTGTGAAAGTAGTGGCCTCTCCTTTCTCTTTTTCAAATCTGATACCTATCTTATCTGACATTGATATTTGACTTTATAATATATTATTCAACATATCAGTGTTATTCTCATATTTTGAATCATTGGATTCTCTATCATTGATTGCTTTATTTATTTTTCTCAAGATCTACTTTAAAGAAGAAATTTCACTAACATACATTTCACATTCTTCACTTATTTTTGTAATTGTGCCATTAGATCTTTTTCATTCTTCTTGGCTTATTCAAAGTATGTTTATAGATATTCAACTATTTCCTTTGACTCCTTTTCATTTTTATCGATCTGGAGCTTCAATCTTTGATTCTTCTTTTCAAGAGCTTTTAACTCTTCTAAGGCACACATAAGTTCTCCTTCTAGATTCACTTCAACTTCATCCTATTCTTCATCTTGATCATCTATACTTTTGCTTGCAGATGCATCTTTATGTATGGCCATGAATATAATCTCTTCTTTTTCTGAATTACTGACTCCACTATCTTTCACTGAGCTAGGATCTTTAGAATACAAACTCTTCTTGAATCTCTTCTTGAATTTTCCTTTGAAATTCTTCTTGTATGTAGACTTTCCTTCTTCATTGTCACCATTACCCTTATCTGGGCACTTAGATGCACAATGTCTAATCTTTTCACAATTAAAATATTTAAAAGGTAATTTTTCTTGATATTTACGTGTTCCCTTTTTCAGCGTGTGGATGAAGAGAGATCCATTGTCATTTTCATCATTGCTAGAACTGTCACTTGATTCTTGAATCTTAGCCTTATTTTTCTTTGATGTTTTGAAATCAACTTCTCTCTTTGAGGGTTTCTCTTATTTGGTCCGTATCTCATATGTCATAAGAATACCATGTAGCTCATCCATATTTAGCTTGGCTAAATTCTTCATCTCTTTAATTGCCAAAACTTTTGCATCATATCTCAATGGTAGAGATCTCAAAACATTTTGTACCATGATTGATTCTTCTAAATTTTCTCCAAAACCTTCAATATGATTAACTATTTGATCAACCTGCAAAAGGTAACTTGCTATATTTTCTTCCTCTTCCATCTTCAAACTCTCAAAATGTCTTCTGAAAGTCTGAAGCTTAGCTTGCTGAACCATTCCATCACTTTTGTAAATATTCTCAAGCTTTACACGAGTTTCATGAGTAGATTTACATTGCATAACTTTAACAAATTTGTATTCACATAAACAACATAAAATAGCATTTAAAGCTTTAACATTATTTCCACTTGCCTTCTTTTCCACTGGAGTAGTTACAAATGTCTATGGCTCTTCATATTCCTCCACCACTACTTGCCAAATGTTGAATCCAAGGGCTATCAAATAAGTCCTCATCCTTATTCTCCAAAAAGCATAATTTGTCTCATAAAACAAAGGTGAATTATTTATAGAAAAACTTTCATGTGATCCAACCATCGTGCTTTCCCTAATCTACCTTCAAGCTGTAAAACTTTTTCAAAAGAAACCTGCTCTGATACCAATTGTTAAGCATGAAATATACTGAGAGGGGGGGTGAATCAATATATTATATATATTTTAATTAATCTAATTTCTTTTCTTTAACCACTTAATCACACATTCAAGATATGCAATAAAACTAAAACAATAACATGCACCACACAAGAGAGAGAGAGAGACACCTGATTTTTATGTGGAAACACAAAGTGGGAAAAACCATGGAGAACAATCTCAAGTATATGAATGAGCACCAAATCAAATTAAAAAGTTCACAAGCACCAACTTTTAGGAGCACCAACCCCTTTACCGAGCACCAACACATCAACCATTTATGATCACCAACCCACAGGAGCACTAACCCCTTACAAGATTTGTGAGCTCCAACCCACAAGAGCACCAACCCCTCTTGTGTATAAAACACAACTATCTCTCAATGTTTCTTACTCAACAAATGATAGAACTCTACAATATCTCTTTTTATTCTCTCCTCTTTTCTTATATAAAACAAATACATACTCTCTTGCATATTAGAAATGGCTTCTCAAGCCTTTATTTATAGCTTTCCAAATGACCTTTGGCATTCACCCTTTATGACCCTTAAATCCTCATGGAAAATGGTGCCAAACTTGCATGACCCTTCATATCCTTGCATTTGAAAAGTCACATGGTGACCCTTCATAAGCAAATGCATAGTTTCCTCTTTTGTATTTATCTTGGTGACCTTTCAAATTCCTTAAGGTGACTCTTCATGGAAAAATGTTCTATACCCTCTTTTGTCTTCACTTGGTGAATCTTGAAATTCCTAAAGATGACTCTTCATGGAAAAATGCGGCCCATTCCTCTTTTGTCCTTATCCCATGACTCTTTGAATTCTCCATGGACCCTCTTTTGAATTTTATGCAACCAAAAATATATTCATTAATATTAAATAAATATCAACACACATTAGACAAAATATGAATACTAAAGACACCATTAAATGTTATGGGGCCTTTATCACCAATAATGCTAGACCTTTGACATCAATGACAATATTTCTAATAGGTTATGGTTGATCATCTCTCCCAATATAGTCATTTTTTGTGCCCTCAGCCATCCCTATACTACCTCCACAGTTACACAAATTTTTTTGGATGAGATTTTCCATCTTCATGACATTCCTTCATCTATTCTCTCAAATTGTGATGCAACCTTCACCAGCTATTTTTGCATAGAACTATTTCAACACACTAGCACCCAATTGAAGATGAGTTCCAAGTATCATCCAAAAATGGATGGATAGACTAAAATTATCAAAAAATGTTTGGAAAATTTCCTTCGTTACTTCACCTGAAAACAACAACATCAGTAGGCAAAGTGTCTCCCTCTCATCGAATGGTGGTACAATACCTCCTACCACACTTCAACTAAGATGACTCCATATGAAGTAGTCTATGGTCAAGCACCACCCGTGATTCTTTCATACACCCCCATTAGTTCACCAGTTCAAGTAGTTGACATGATTCTTCAAACTTGAGATTAGATCAATATCACCCTAAGAGACAATCTTCATATGGAACAAAATAGAATGAAACAACAGGGTGATCAACACCATTTCAAGCACACTTTTCAAGTAGGTAATATGGTTTTTTTTGCCTACAACCATACAAACAATCCTCCCTATAAATTTAAGGGCATCATAAGATGTATCCTATGTTATATGGGCCATATAAGGTTCTCCAAAAGATTGGTTTGGTTGCTTGTAAGTTGGAGCTCCCACCTTCTTCCTGAGTTCACCCAGTATTTCATGTCTCTTATTTGAAGAAAATTCTTGGCACAAATATCAAATTGTAGGCTATTTTATCAAAACTTGATAATGAAGGATCCATCTTTCTTGAGATAGAGGCAATATTAGATAGGCACACATGACATCTTTGCTTCCACTCCATCACAGAGGTATTAATTCAGTGGCATGATATTCAACCAGAGGATGCAACATGGGAACCACTATTTTAGATTTAGTACCAATTCCTACATTTGAAGCTTTAAGGATAAAATTTTTTCTAAGAGGGAGGGGATGTTAGGAACCCGTGCTACCCCTTCTCTTTAATTTTTTAATATATTAATTACTATGGATGCATATGATTTGTAAGTCATCTCATAAGCATTTTGTTTTATCCCACATTCGTGAGAAGTAGTAGTTGCTTAGATTAGACTTAGTATATAATTAAGTGTTGAGGCCAATGAAGTTATCTATGAATTGTATTGAATTGAGCTTGCTCAAAGGAGGTTTCCCTCTCAAAGAGGCTAACGATTATACAATTCTGCCATTGTAATTTAGTTCTGCTTATTTGAGTTATTATATTGCTGATTTTCATAGTTTATTTCATGTATTTGCAATTATTTGATAACTTGTTGAGGAAAGATCCTCTCATTTATTTTAACTACCTTCTTTATGTTACATGCTTTATTACAAAAAACTTTGTATGCTATAATTCAAGGTTCTGTGCATTAGTAGGAATTACATCAATAAGTCTTAAGGTGGAAGGTTTGTATGGTTTGTTGCATTTTTTTGGTTTTGAATTGGTGTTATAGAATTTAGGTTACATCAACTTTAATTTTATTATCATAGATTATTTTCTCTCAAATAGTGTCAAAAAGATGAGGTTAAAATTGAGTTTACACTAGCAATTACCCCAAAGGTTAAAGAAAATCCATAAGAATTGTATTTTTGTTTTTGTGATTATATCTAGTAAGTGTTTTATTTTAATTTGTCGAATATATTCCCCTTTTATGTATTATATTATGATATATTACTTTTATCATTTGCTACACTAACATCACTCTATTATTAATGTACAAGAAATCATCCATAATGAAAAAATTTAAATAATATTAATTAATTTGAAACTCAATCATATAGGAATTAATATAAAAATACTCACATCACAAAAATTATCACATCATATTGTGCTTGCCAAGTCTTTTGTTTTATTTTGTGAGGCATATTCCCTTTTTGACCAAAATTTAACCCATGACATTCCTCCTTACCTGGGACTGATCACAAAGCAAGGATATTTTATCTTTATCATCGAGATGAACAAATAAAGGGATTCAATCTATAAGCTTGTTGGATACGATGTACATCAAATGTAAAGTCTTTATCATTAAAATATGGCACCATCATGTGAACTATAAACCACTTTGTAGTGTATTATTTCACATGAAACATCATGTCAATTGAAAGGATAATAAAAGAAACTAATCTAAAATATCATGTTATCCAAGAGTCCATTGTTTAATATTAAACTATTTCTCATGTTTAAATCTCATTGTTAATTATTATTATAATATTGGATTGTTATTTTTTTACCAATTTTTAAGCTTTCCACAATTAAAGTGATCTACCTAGACTAATTCATTTATCAAATATTATTTTTTAATTCAACTTTAGACATAGGAAAATTGCTCTCGATAATTATTATTTTCCAATATATCACTATTCTTGGACTATGTGTATATATTAAAGTAATATATACAATTTCCATATCGATATGAATATTGCACAAATCAAATCCTATTAAAATATCCATCACTTTTTAAGTTTGTCATCAAATAAGACAATTCACTTGGGTAACATACAAGTATAAAAAAAATAAGGAAATGGTTTCTACACCTTCCATGCTATTGTTTATTGCAACACGTGGCACATAACTGGTCGGGTGGCTGAGGGAGGCTACACAACGTGTAGGGAGGTCATAGCTTCAACTATTTTTTGGGTTTTGGTTTGGTTTGTTTTTGAATAGGTAGAATAGAATACAAAACTAAACATAAAACAATTACAAAAACCCTATGCACTAGATATAAGTACATAAAAAACATAAATGTGGTTTACTACAACAACATATTACCCAAAACAAAATTGTTATCTTATTAGAATTTTAGTTTGATGTTCATCCTACCTTTCCATCTTCAATTTCAATCAAATTTCCATACTGACAACATTTTTAATTTATTTATAACTATTTCTTAGTGTAATATTCATAAAATATAACCAATTTTTGTAACAAACCATTTTTCCATTTTAATTAATATAAAATAAACAAATATTATATTATAATATATCTTAATACTATATTTGATTACATAATATATATTTTGTGATATCCCCTTCTAATAGGGAATATAAAACGTCAAAAGCTCTGATACCACTGTGATATCCCCTTCTAATAGGGAATATAAAATGTCAAAAGCTCTGATACCACTGTGATGTCCCTTACTTAGGGGCTCCTTTTTTTCCTACCAATGCTCTGAACAACTGTAATATCCCCTTCAAACAGGGAATATAGAAACATCAAAAGCTCTGATCACAGATACAAACTTGCAGAATATCAATTCAAATAAACAAATTACCACAATATAATTTCTTGTTTATTTGCTCAGACTATTACAATAGATCTCTGTCATGCACCTCAAAGATTATTACAATACTATTTTAAAACCTTGATCTTGTGCAAATCTAGAAACAAATATGAATCTGGAAGTCTTGGCCTACTGTGTCGAACACACAGTCGCCAGCGTCGGTCGATATACTGCCAACGTCGGTCACTGCAGGTCCCTATCTGTCGATGTCAGTCTATAGTCGATCGATGTCGATCACTGGAAGCTCTTTGTCTGCCGATGTCGGTGCCTGAGCGGATCTGTACGGACCTGTACGGACTTAGTACGGCTGCCAATTTAGCACAACCTATCTGTTTGAACCCTGATCTGGAAATCTATGGTATCTAATACAACAGATCTCTCTCTATATAATTTATTGAAACAAAACATAAACTAAATCAAGAAATACCTAGAAAGCTCTGTGATAAACTTCTGTGTGAAGTTATCTCTCAAATACCTGTAATACTATGATAGCTTCTGGGTGAAGCTATCTCTCAAACTTGAAACCTCTGTGATAACTTCTGGATGAAGCTATCTCTCAATTTGGCAATAGATCAGTTGATCTTTCACAACCTATGAATCACACACAATGAAGAGTTGACGTTCTTCAATGCATTTTGGCAATAGATCGGCTGATCTTTCACAGCCTCTGAATCGCACACAATGAAGAGTTGACGTTCTCCACTGCAAATGGAATCCTGGAACCCTTGGCTCAGTCTTCACAAAAGAATTTCTTAAATATCAAAATCAATAATCAATTCATAATCTCAAACTCTCTCTCATGAGAAACTCTTATACCCTTCCAAAGGTGTGCTTGCTAAAATTAGATTTCCCCAAATTAGAACTTGGGCTTCTAAAATTAGAATTCCTCAAATTAGAACTTGGGCTTCTTAAATTAGAATTCGGGTCTTAAAATTAGACCAATTAATTAATAATTAATAATTAATTAATAATTAATAATTAATAATTAATTAATATCTAATTTTAAATTAGAGATAATAATTAATTAATTAATAATTAGTTAATATCTAATTTAAAATTAGACCAAATAATTAATATTTGATTAAATCAATCAAACATTAATATCTCCCTCAATACATGTCGGATCCTCGAACCGTCTGAAGCTGGTGAACCAGGGAGTGATTCTGCACATGACCATATCAAAACAAGGGTGCTCCACTGTATGTCAAATATCCATAAATAATAGGAGCTTAGGCCCAATGTGTCTGAAATAACCTGAATGAGAGCCAACTATAGGAATTCTGTAAATCAAAGCCAAGCCAATCTCCATCATGACCCTCTATCCATCCAATCAGCCTACGAAGGTTTGCATAATAGGCTAATCATCAAGCCTGTTAATGTCCACGAAAAAGGGGACATGACAATCCACCCCTCCAAAAATTGCTTGTCCCCAAGCAATCTCAGAACAATGAACCACTCGATCCACCTGGATCCCAAATGTAATTATGCTCTGCACTGCTGTAAATCAATGCAAGTACCTGGAATATCATCAAAAGTAGAACAAAGAGAAACCCATAATCAAATTGGCGAATGCAACTCAACCAAACTCTAAGAGCACAACTGCCATAGTCAAGAACACATGAGAACCAAACTCTCGAAGCATCATAACCTAAGTAGAATGGACAACTCAAACTGCCAATTCCATCTGCAAGAGATGGTGCCAATCCATCCCATAATGGATGGTAAAAAACTGGAGCCGATCTACACCTGTGTGAAATCAAATCTTCTCTCTCTGGGTCAAAAGAAGAATAATGAGCATACCCCACCTCAAAATCCTTGTGAGGTAGCATAGTAGATAGGATCCCTATAATCTCCCCACCCAATCTGCTAATAACACCAGTACCTTGGATGAGAACAACTTCTGTCACCCTATGCGAACCCAGATGAACACCTGCACTATCCAGCAAATTCTCCATGAATGACTCCATGCAGTAAAAATTATATGTGGAAGTATCAACGTACTCCCCCACACACCAAAATTGATCTCTCTATAAAGGTGGCACAATCAACTGGACCACACTGTCATCTGTGTGAGAAGAATCAATCTGGAGAGGTATCCCAAACTCATCAGAACTAGGTACTCCCAAATCCTGAACCGGTGTGTCAGCCTCAACAACATGTTCCTTAGCTACAACTATAGGAACGTACTCACCAACAACACTCAATGTACTAACCTCTGAGTCTGGGGCTGGTGAAGACCGTAAATGCTCTAACTCCATGGTCATCTCAGCCAAATGAAATTGTGACTCCTCATAAGCTAACTGCGTAGTCTCAAGAATCTCAGAAGTCACCTCTAGCTGCTGAGTAAGCTCACTCACCTTATCTTCCTCGACCAACAATGCATCATATGCTGTGCTACCCCACTCCATAAGATAATCTCTGTCGGCGACCAACTGCATATAATCCTGTCTCAGAATCTAGATAGCCTCCCATAAAGAGTGGATCTCTGTCAAGGACAAATAACTACCTCCCTACTTGATGCTAGTAGGAGAACCCCATCCATAAAATGCTAACAACTGACGAGCATCATCAAAATGCTTGCAAGCGGTAGTAATGTCTTGCTCACTAACTCTTAGCTGACTAGACACATGGTGGCACTGGTTAGACTATCTCCTACAATCCTTCTCTGATGCATGGTCCAAAAGAGTAGACTCAAAATCACTGATCTCTAGAGTACTACCATCCATACTCTATGAATCAACTCCATAGCTCATATCAACATACAGAGTGTCAACAACTGTAGCATCACTGTCTAACTCTTCCATACTAAGAGAAATGATTGGTGAAACTAAGTCCTCAAAATTGTCCACTGCATCCTCCTGAGTATCTTCTACAATAATCAGATCCTCAGAATCTTCTACAATCTCTGTCATAATTGAGAGATCATCAACCCTCAGTGCACTAACATCTGAGCACACCTGTACACTCTGAGTGTAAGCATCAGACTCATCCTCATCTAACTCTGAAGAAATTGCTGCTGAAAATATCTCATCATCACAATCTCCCACTCCCACGTCCTCTGCAACTAACTGAGAGTCTAAATCCCCATGACTAAGCTCATCCACATGTCTAAAAATTGGTGTAGCGCTGCCCTCAACCCCTGTAGAGACCTCTTGTTTCTCCTTCGTTCTATTTTGTGATGTGGACCTTTTACGAATGGATGCCATATACTGTACTAATTTGTCTTCAAATGTAGGATCTGAAAGAGTTTCATTAATCCTCCTCTGGGTTTCAACCAACTGGTTCAAACTTTGTTTCAGCTTCTTCATATCCTTGTCCCACTGTTTCTGAGTACTTGAAGTCATCATGGATACTTCGCTGATTTAACCTACCCAAACTACCCAACAGGATGGCAAGACATTAGCTCTGATACCACTGTGATATCCCCTTCTAATAGGGAATATAAAACGTCAAAAGCTCTGATACCACTGTGATATCCCCTTCTAATAGGGAATATAAAACGTCAAAAGCTCTGATACCACTGTGATGTCCCTTACTTAGGGGCTCCTTTTTTTCCTACCAATGCTCTGAACAACTGTAATATCCCCTTCAAACAAGGAATATAGAAACATCAAAAGCTCTGATCACAGATACAAACTTGCAGAATATCAATTCAAATAAACAAATTACCATAATATAATTTTTTGTTTATTTGCTCAGACTATTACAATAGATCTCTGTCATGCACCTCAAAGAATATTACAATACTATTTTAAAACCCTAATCTTGTGCAAATCTGGAAACAAATATGAATCTGGAAGTCTCAGCCTGCTGTGTCGAACACACAGTCACCGGCGTCGGTCGATATACTACCGACATCGGTCACTGCAGGTCCCTATCTGCCGACGTCGGTCTACAATCGACCGATGTCGATCACTGGAAGCTCTCTATCTGTCGATGTCGGTGCCTGAGCGGATCTGTACGGACCTGTACGGACTTAGTACGATTGCCAATTTAGCACAACCTATATGTTTGAACCCTGATCTAGAAATCTATGGTATCTAATACAACAGATCTCTCTTTGTATAATTTATTGAAACAAAACATAAACTAAATCAAGAAATACCTGGAAAGCTCTGTGATAAACTTCTGTGTGAAGTTATCTCTCAAATACCTGTAATACTATGATAGCTTCTGGGTGAAGCTATCTCTCAAACCTAAAACTTCTGTGATAACTTCTGGATGAAGCTATCTCTCAATTTGGCAATAGATCGGCTGATCTTTCACAACCTCTGAATCGCACACAATGAAGAGTTGACGTTCTTCAATGCATTTTGGCAATAGATCGGCTGATCTTTCACAGCCTCTGAATCACACACAATGAAGAGTTGACGTTCTCCACTACAGATGGAATCCTGGAACCCTTGGCTCAGTCTTCACAAAAGAATTTCTTCAATATCAAAATCAATAATCAATTCATAATCTCAAACTCTCTCTCATGAGAAACTCTTATACCCTTCCAAAGGTGTGCTTGCTAAAATTAGATTTCCCCAAATTAGAACTTGGGCTTCTAAAATTAGAATTCCTCAAATTAGAACTTGGGCTTCTTAAATTAGAATTTGGGTCTTAAAATTAGACCAATTAATTAATAATTAATAATTAATTAATATCTAATTTTAAATTAGAGATAATAATTAATTAATTAATAATTAGTTAATATCTAATTTAAAATTAGACCAAATAATTAATATTTGATTAAATCAATCAAACATTAATATCTCCCTCAATACATGTCGGATCCTCAAACTGTCTGAAGCTGGTGAACTAGGGAGTGATTCTGCACATGACCATATCAAAACAAGGGTGCTCCATTGTATGTCAAATATCCCTAAATAATAGGAGCTCAGGCCCAATGTGTCTGAAATAACCTGAATGAGAGCCAACTATAGGAATTCTGTAAATCAAAGCCAAGCCAATCTCCATCATGACCCTCTATCCATCCAATCAGCCTACGAAGGTCGCATAATAGGCTAATCATCAAGCCTGTCAATGTCCATGAAAAAGGGGACATGACAACATTTTTAATTTATTTATAACTATTTCTTAGTGTAATATTCATAAAATATAACCAATTTTTGTAACAAACCATTTTGCCATTTTAATTAATATAAAATAAACAAATATTATATTATAATATATCTTAATACTATATTTGATTATATAATATATATTTTAATATTATATTACATCATATATAATATCAATATAATATGTCAATATAATATGCTATTAATAATATTGTAAATAAATATTATTAAATTGAATTAATTTTTTATGTAGTAATAAGGATTTCACATTTGAAAGCATCCATAGAAGGCCACTTCCCTGCATGGTAGCTACTTCTATGCCACGTAGCATATAAACTCTATGTATGCACTAAGGAATGCCATATGCTATGTGTCAGTATAAATCACCATCTAAACTAAGGCTATGTTTCTTCCTATATTTTGTAATGTAAAGATTTAGGAGCGCTACTAAAATGAAAAAGGAGTGTATGGTGAAGCATTTTCTGATTTTCAAACTCCAAAAAAATATATTGAATATAATAATGAAAAAGAAAACTCATTCAAATTATTTGGTGAAGTAGGACGCCAAAAATTCATGATCCATATGTCCTTGAAATCCAAAAACCATAAATGAATGCATCTAATATATAGAGGACTAAGAACCATTTGGAAAAATAATCAAACCACTAATCCCTAATAAACGTAATTTCAACAATAAGAATTTTCATGTATAACACACATTTGATATAATTATGAGAGTATCGATGAAATTAGAAGTGCCCATTTGTATTCAGTGCATTTGAATAGAATAATCTAAAATTTGAATTTATAATTCCAAATAAGGGGATAAATTTGAATTTGTATTCAGTGCATTTCATAAGCTTAGTGATTTAATTGACAAAATATCTAACAATGGTCCACCACTTACATTCAACCATGAAAAATACTTTTAAATTTCTCATAAATGAGGCCAATATATGTAAATATTAATGATATTTTTACTTAAATTTTCCATACAAATGACACATGGTTGCATAAATATACACACCGAGTCCACTCATAATCACACGAGTGTATACAATAAGTGACTTTGAAATAAATATTATATTTTTACATACTCCTATAATTGTAATAGGTATTTATAAAATAACAATATAATTATTAATAATTGAATTGGGA
The DNA here is from genome assembly GCA_037957365.1 of Torreya grandis. Taxonomy (NCBI): domain Eukaryota; kingdom Viridiplantae; phylum Streptophyta; class Pinopsida; order Cupressales; family Taxaceae; genus Torreya; species Torreya grandis. Next base: position 679,308 of record JARHVA010003365.1, read on the forward strand.
TGGAATGTAAAAGGGGAAGGTGGGCATGAATGTCATTTTTATATTGGTTTGTAGATGCACTGCACCATTCCTTCTTCCCAAAACTATGAAAAGCTGTCCATTTTCATAGTTGTATCTATGTTTTGAAATGTATAGCTAGTAAGCATAAATCTAATTAAATAGAAAAAAGCCAAACTGTAAGAGTATGTGTGTCAAATATAGGCCAACGTGATGTACATGAGGTCTGATTTAAATCTGTCCACTACATATCAAAAACCATTTAATTTAGGGGAACCAAGGTTTCATTAAAATGGGCATGCATGGCTTGAAAATGGTGTTAGATTACCAACATGGTTGCCAAATTTGATGCACGTGTCAGTAAAACAGGTTGGGAGTGCTAGAATTTGATTCCATGATTTAACATGCACCCATATCTAGATAAGAAAACTCCAAAAACTCTTTAAAACTAGAAACTCATCTATAAGATGATAGTTATATGAAGAAATGGTCATTGACATCTAGAAGACATTAATTAAAGTGTCATCATTTCCTTTTGCAGTAGGTGTCTTTAGTGAGATGAATGACTTACCTTGGTCATGAGAGGCTCTTGGTTTATATGTTCCTACAAAAAAAATTCATTTGCCCAAAATTAGTCAGATTGCATTTAAAATATGTTCTAGCAAACAAAACACATATGGTAGAATTAGTTCGATTGGGTTTGAGAAATATTCAAACAAAATTGGTATGGTGGAATTAGTTTGATTGGACCCAAGTTTAAACAAAACCCAATTGTAATTTTTTAAAACTTCACTCAAGTATTGAACCCTTTCCCTTGTTAAAGTTTTTAAGCAACCATAGGTCAACATTATCAGTATAGGTTTTAGAAATAATCATGTATTATTTATAATGGAGAAATTTTATTTGTTTGGATATGTTGTTGTAACTTTAAAAAAAATTATATTATTTTTGCATATTTGTAAATTGTATGTTTTATTTTTTTGTTTGATTGCGCAAGATATTGCCATGACAGGTTTTCCTTCAACCCATACTATCAACCTTCTACTTCAAATCTTTGACTTCACCTGATCGACCCTGCTCACATGGGTCACTATAGCGACCTTAAAGGGCCATTTTTTCATAAAACCCACTATAGTCACATTGTGGACAAAGCAAGTAAGATACAAATATATGGTAAAAGGCAAGAAGCAACATTGTTATAATTAGAGGATCTGGGTGTACTGTAAACATGCCTCTTTATATAAATTATAGTGAATAGTGTCTGCCCTATTTTTTAACAAAAACATAATTTGAGAAACCTAGGAACAATTGGATCAAAAAATTTAGAAGCTATAGCATATCATTTTATATTTAGATCAAAATGTAAGCATCTCTAACGGGTTTTGAATCCAGTTAATATCCTATATAAAAATTCTAAGGATACAAATGTTGTGGCTTGTTCTTACTATTTCTAAATACAACTCAGGAAGTTTACTAATTTTTTTCAGCTGGAAGAGTGTAAATTGTAATAATATTAGATAAGAAGTATCAAAAAAATTTAGAGGCAATTGTGAAGTTGTCTTACCATTCAAAATTAAGCCAAATAAGCTGCCGCACACATATGAAACATTGCAGAACCAATTGTGGTGCCTGTAAGGTGAATTGAGGCACTGATCGACATCCTTTTCTGAGAAATGGCCACTTTTTATAGCTTTAAAACCATGAGTGAAGAAACATGAAAAACCCTACTTTAGGAAAAAGGAAGGTGAACCATACATTTGTATTGCAAAAATCATAATGGCCCAGCAAAGATAGGTTGATGCCCAAATACAAATATAAAGGAACACACTAACAAATAACAATGGCTGCCAATAGACCCTATGTGATCTCCTGCTCTTGCAATTCTTTCCTTCCCTGCATTGAACTCATCACCAAAATAGCATAATGCCCTAATGACAGACCATATACATCTTTTATGTTGACCACAAAACATCTGTTAAGTACCTTATTCTAACATGTACTACAGGACCAACTATCAACAATGAAATATTCCCCTATTTTGTCCCTTGTGAGATGAATCTTAGGGGGTTCCCCACTATATAAAGCCTCTGACTTAATAATTACCATATGTAAATGTACATTCCTTTCATAAAAATTAACTTATTTTTTCTTTTTTACTAAAACATTTTCTAATGAAATAATATAATCCTACAAGATGCTAATGATTATTTAATAAAATACTATCATTTATGTCATTAGTTGCTCTTATAGTTAATATTTTTCTTAGAGTGACGAATTTGAGGGGTCTATAATATATAAATAGTAGAGATGACTTTTTTAGTTTTACAAAGTATTGTTTATTTTAAAAAATGACTATACTTGGGTTGTATTGCATTTAAATCAAGTCACTTATTATGTCCCACTAGCAACTAAATAAAAATTTAAAAATATTATAAAAAAATACTTAACAAAATTTATTTGTTTTTGAAAAAAGTGGATGTTATATGTCGTTGTATATATAAACTAAAATATACATTTTAAAAATTAGTTCAAGTCAACTAAACTCAAGTTTTTTTTAATAGGATATTGAAGTGTTTGTGTCTTTTTAATGCTAAATAGTGAAACCCAATCTTGTACTTTGATAGAAGTGGAGTACATTTCCATATTCATAATTACATTATGAATTCACCATCTCCCAAACTTATATAGATATTTTAATAATGTATACATTTTCCTTTGCATTTTTATTCTCTTTTGACTAAAATTTATGGCTTACACACTCAAGAGTGGCTTTTTTCAATAAAATGTCACACTTTTTTATAATTTGTAAAGTTAACTCCATTCATTAGTCAATGAAAAAACCAATTTTCAAAAATCAACTCCAGTGTCTGATCATTATCCCTATTAACACTTATATTTCAAGCTCTATTGTAATGACAATATATAATATAATTAAAAGGAAAACACTTGTAGCACCTATTATTGCAGTCTCTTTAAGCCACAACAATTGTTGATTTTTTTCCCCATAGAGTGTAATTTTAAAATTAACATTAGTTGTCCTCGATGCCTCTATCTTTCTTACTAATTCATCTTTTTAACTCTTAGCATTCTCATACCCAAATTTAATTTTTTTTAATTCTCATTATAACTTAAGAACATGCTAGTCTTTGCCACCTCTCCATATTTGTTGAGTTATTTTCTTTTATTGATGTGATGTGCCATACCTCAAATACAACATTTCTTAGCACCCTTATTAATACTAGGCACACCATTGACTACATTGAAAACCTTAAAAAATAAAGGGTAAAAAAGATAAAATAATAAAAAATATATATTATAAATTATATATGCTCAAATAATAAGTTTAGTGAATAGTTGTTGGTTTAATTGGTGAAGTTATATGACTCATAAAGAACCCACCAAAGATCAATTCTTATTATTATAATTAAATATTTAAGATAATTTCAATTTTTTAAAAATATAATAAAAAGATAATTAAAATTGAATTAATATAATTTTAATTCTTTAAAAATGTAATAAAAAGATGATTAAGATTGAATTTATAGAGATGTTAATATTAAATCAAATCTTTAAATTATTATATATTATTCATATTAAATATAAAATCCCAGTTGTTATCAATAATTTTTAAAGAAGTAATAAAATATTAAAATGTAAGTTTCAAAATATTAAGTGTAGTTCATATCAATATTTTAAAATAAAACTTAATTAGGAAGGTATACATGGTTTCATCAAAATATTAATATTAAGTTAAATCTTGAAACTATTACATGTATTGTTTGTATCAATATTCAATAATAATAATAAAAAATGATTATCAATACCGTAAAAGAAACCAATCAAAAAATAATTTTTTTATATCAATATTTAAAAATAATAATAAGAAAAAAAAATAATTATCAATACCGTAGAAGAAAGCAATCAAAAAATAAAATTTAAATTTTCAAAGATTCTCTTCTTCATAAAGTTAGAAAACACAAATCCCAAAAAATTATTTTGAACAACATTGATCTATTAACTCACTTCATTTTTTGTAATTTTTTTCCCCTAAGGTATTGTTGCTAATTTATTTTCTCTGTGAAGGTAATACTTAACCATAATTTAAAGTGTTCCTCCAATCAATACAGGCCACCTCCAACATTATTTAAACACAATTGCAAGCTTTCAATGTTAAGCATACCTCTAACCCTAATTCCACTGTTTGGTCTCACCCTACATAAAAAAATATTAAAAAATACCCTTTGGTAAACTCGATATATACCGTAGGTTCCGTTGGATTGATTTATCAAAATCCGACCATGTAGATGGGCGACTGCAATCCAAGCAGAGAAATGGAAGACAAGAAGCGCGATTCATGCATACCCGAGGAAAAGAAGGCTCAATGCGCTTCGGCGAGGCCCAAGAAAAGAAAGGAATGTGATATACCAGATGAGGAACGCTGCAAAAGATTAGACAAGAAGAAAAATTGGCGATGTTCGAATGCCCGGATTAACAAGAACTATTGCCAACATCATATGGATCTAATGGCCAAAAATTACCAGTCAAGAAGGGATAGAAAGAAGAAAGAGAGAGAAAAGAAAGATGTTGCAATGGCAGATCCTATTCCCCGAGGTAAACAGCGCAACAAGGAAAGCCAAGAAGTTGCAACGCCAGATCCTATCCTTTGCACAAAACAAAAAGGGGCCACTCAGGCTGTTGCAATCACCAAAAGATCTATGAACAATATGGGCCGGATTAAAAACCCTGAAATAGCTCAAGAAATCAATGTGCCTTCAGAAATATCTGATCTCAAGGAGCTTCTACCTGCCGTAATGATGGATGCCTGGAATGAAGCGCTTAGCCCGACAGAGAGATACAGTCTTCGGGCCTTTTTGCCGGAAGGTCACAGAGATGAATCCACCGTAATGTCTCTTTTAGGTGGAAAAACTTCAAGATTTGGCATAGACCTTGCTAGTAAATGGTGCAGGAGTGTCTGTGAAGGGAAGGAAAGCCCAGATGTGGTTCTGCAAAAGGAAAGGGAGTTAAAGATTTGTCAGTCGCAGTATTTCAAGGATCTGAAAATTTTTCATGATGATTTCATATCAGAGGCGGAGGGTCTAAAGCGGCTATGCCTTGAGACTTGTGGGGGTGACGACAAATTGTTTCGAAAGGAGCTTGAAAGGACAAGCCATGACCTAACTGTGCTGAGACTCTAGGGTGGATTTTGCAGCATGAGAAAAATGTGGAAAAAAGGTTTAAGCAAGATTCAGTAGATGTTAAGTTGATAGTGGGTTGTTATAAATTGACTGTAAGAACTTTTGTCTCGTAGTATGTCAATGTAGGGTTTATTGTTGTAAACCATTCCTTTTTTCATTGAAGGATCGACATTCCTTCATTTTTTGCATATCAATTATCCACTTTCTTCAGCTTTCGGATGATAAGCTTCTAGGAAAGAATCTTGGGTTTCTATTGTTTGGTTGAGCAACTTGGGCCCTTTTAGATATGAAGAAGACCAATGAAGGAAGTTGCCTGAATTACTTATGCCTTCCATTCTCTTACGAAAGGACTTAGTTATAGTATTCTTGTTTAGAAATTTACCACTAGTTGGATTCATCTTTCATAAGTTTTTAAAGATTTTCAGGGTTTTTAGGGTATGAATTTTCAAGCAGTTTTGGCTTATGTTGTACCCTTTGAATTCTAGGCTTCTAAGATTTTTTTCAGGTTTCTATTGTTTGGTTTAGCAACTTTGGCCCTTTGGATTTGGGCAAACCCTGGATTTATTTATGCCTGCACTCTCTTATGAAAGGACTGGGTTACAGCATATCAAAAAAATAGTGTTGAGTTGTATTAGTAAATGCTTTGTTTTTTTTATTGCTATTTACATCGCCAATAATTTTGGCGGTCCACTAGAATAAGGGTATGAGTGAACTTGGTGCTATTATTCAATAATTTCCTGGTTGTTAGGTAGTTAATGCCTTTTTGATTTTATTTGGCTTATCAGTAAAACTTGGTTACATAATATTTTTGGTTGTGTTATGAATACTTTGTTCTTGATTAGGTTTGATTAAGTTTTGGATAATTTCTGTTTTCATTGGATTACTTAATGACTTTTGCACGTACATTGGGTGAAGTCACTTATAATGTATTTGGAAACATTTATGTTTATTTTTTTAATAGATTTTTTTGTATTTATAATTTGTGTATTGTTTCTTCTTCAAGTAATAATATTTCAGATGTAATTATTTTTTTTCAAATAAAGGTGTTTCTACATCATTTTTAAGTTTGACTTTTATATTGTATGAAAATTTGATTTGATTTTCTTTGAATTGAGATTGTATTAGACATTAGTTATTTGATTATTGTATATCTATTGAATAATTACAATGAATTCATTATTAAAACATTTTTATGTGTTATTTTGACATTAATTATATATTTATTAATTTATGTCTTCAAAATGTATATGAGTTCATTGCTTGATAACACACTAACATAAGTGAATAATAGTTCACAATAGTTATATTACACCTTCATCCACATTTAATATTAATAGATTAATATCGATGGGTTACTAATTTGATCTCAGATCATCTCACACATACAATAAGTTATGATCCCAAGACCTATGGGTTATGGGCCCACAAGAGAAAACTCCTCCTAAGTTGCTCAAATGATAAAACCTACTCATCTCAGTTAGATTCACAACACCCTAAGTGTTTTTATTTAATTCTCCTGCACCCACTCATGAAATACCTATATATCGACTTATGCTCCAAAAATAAGTGTAATTAGGGCTACTGTATTCCTCCAAAAACTAGAGAGTATCTTGTCATTAACTAACTAGATATAATATCCTTGTTAACTCATGGTCACAAATTATATTATCACATAATCATATTTGATTGCCATCATTAGCTAATATTCTCAAATCAATCACATAAATAAAATATGCTTATGATCCCAATATATGGCCATCACAAGTCACTAATTTCTCAAAATGCCTCATTGTATATAAAAGAGTGGCCATAGTCACACTATGGATTAATGTGACCATAATGTATCTTTGTGGCTATCACCACCAATTCATTTGCAAACACAACCCAAATTAACTAGGTTTCATAATACCACACAACCGTGGACTTGAATACTCTCAATGGAGTTAACACCAAACATTGACATTATGTTTGAGAAAATAAGACTAGTGGGTCCCTCAGACTTTTGTTGTGCCATAATATCATTAAGCATTGGCATAACCTTAAATGTGCACACACAAACACTAGTCCAAATTAATTGCATCTAAAATTTAAATCCCCAATGGACCTCCAATGTTCACAGGATTCACTAGTGAAATAAATGACACATTTGAGACAAAAGCATTGGGGTGCACCATACACATGGCCACCAACTATCACCAATCATAATATGGCCTATAAATAATTACCATCGGTCCCTTTAGTCATTAACATAAGGACATATAAATTTTCACATGACCTTGGAATAATTAGCACTTACCACAATTACATGTGATCAATATCATTAGTACACTACATACCTCAAATCAATCAAGCCTCATTATAAAATTTAATACCTCCACATATTCAAGGGTTGTGATCCATTCAATATTATCATGGAGAGACCTTGAGTGCCACTTTATCATAGCTCTTCATAATTTTGACTTGACCACTATACCTTGTAAAATGTCACTAGAACTTATTACAATATTAAATAATGCCATTATTACACACACACACACACACACACACACACACACACACACACACACACACACACACACACACACACACACACACACACACACACACACACACACACACACACACACACACAACCCATTCAAATTTAGCATTATTTTGAATGGGTTGTGTGTGTGTGTGTGTATACATATACATATACATATACATATACATATACATATACATGTACATGTACATGTACATATACATATACATATGTATATACATATACATATACATATACATGTATATGTATGTATACATATACATATGTATATATGTATACATATATATGTATATATATATATATATATATATATATATATATATATATATATATACATATGTACATATATATGTACATATATGTATATGTATATGTATATGTATATGTGTGTATATATATATATATATATATATATGTATATGTATGTATATGTATATGTATATATATATACGTATATGTGTATATATGTATATGTGTATATATGTATATGTATATGTATATGTATATATATATATATATATACATATGTGTGTATATATATGTATATGTATATATATACATATGTGTGTATACACACACACACACACATACATGTGTACACACACACACACACACACACACACACACACATATATATATACATATACATACATACATACACACACACACACATATACATACACACACACACACACACACACACACACACACACACACACACACACACACACACACACACACACACACACACACACACACACACACACATATGTATATATATACACACACACGCACGCACGCGCACAGACACACACACACACACACACACACACACACACACACACACACAACCCAATCAAATTTAGCATGTAAATAATGTGAGTGACACTCTATCATAGTTCTTCTTAATGTTCAAACAACCACTATGCCTCATAATAGGTGAGTAAATGTTACTACCATATTTACACCAAAGGTGTATATATTAGGATGCCAACCCTAAAGATTCATCTTACATGGGACAAAAATACTTAGAAATGTGGATCTTATTTTCACCAAGGAAATGTGTTGTAATAATCATTTGTGACCAAGTAAATACATCGTGACCAATGTTATCCCCCATTCCACATTGATTGAGTGATTAAATTACTTAAATTTCACCACCCTCAAAATCAAAATCAACTAGCAACATCAGACATCCTACTGTCCAACAACTATCTCATCCAACATCCGCTCTTACTTGAGCTCCACACTATCTCAAGACACACAAAAACCAAACTAGCTTTTAGGTTTGTCATTCGAGTCCCACCCTCAATGATATGGGGAATTTTGATAGTTTAATACTATTGACACATTAATCTATATAGATTTATGCAATAGTTTAAAATCATAGATTTATTATAATTTTAATTAATATTGATCTACATAATGTCCAATAATATTATATACTAGCAAAAATAATCTTCCTTTCTTCCTTTTTTTTAACATATGAAATCAAAGCTATCAAAAGTTTTTTAATAGCTAACATGACAATTATTTTATTATTAATGAATAATTATTATTTTTATTTTTTTGTTATCAAAAAATATAAGGGAACACCCATAAAACATATGTTTATGAAGGATTTTTAAAATGAATAACATATTTTTAATGTTTAATGTTTCATGCACCAAAAGTGAGATGGGGTTAGCTATCATGAGTTTGTAGTGAGGTCCAACTATCAATTTACACTCTTTTATTTTAAATAACCTAACTTTACTAAAATAAAACCTTAACAAATCCATAAAAAAAAAAGCTATTAACTTTCATAAGAGACATCTCTAAATGGTCCATAGTTACCTATGCCTATTTAATTCCATCACTTTAAATGCTTTCTCATTGTTTTTCACCATCATCACCCAACTCACCTTGAAAAAATTCACCACTTTCATGCTCTGTAAGAATGTATTTGGATGTCAAAACAAGTTCGTTTAAATTAATTATGGGGGCAAACTAATCAGGATCTGAATTGCCATGCAATGCTTTAGTCTACGATGGCTTGCATTCTTCATGGAAAGAGATAGCCTCTTTTCCTAATCACTATGTGATATATTATATTTGTGTCTATTGGAATTGTGTAGATTTAAGGCAAATGTTGGATTTAGATGACTTACATCCATCAAAAAGAGGTAGAGAGCTTCCAAGGTGGTAGGTTCATTTATTAGACATTTGCTATTATGAAGGGTCGATGAGGACAATATAATGCTGATTTGATGGTGAGAAGTATCAATCTTAAATGTGCAACTCAAGTCATTGATGTAATTCCAAGAATATGGAGATAAAACAATGAGGATCCAAGGTGTATATTGTAACTTATGTTCATCTATGTTGCTAATATGTTGACACCTAGAGGAATTATGGCAAGGCCACATAAAAATTACAAGTGGTAATATATTTCAAAGTGAGTTGGGAAGTGATGATAAGGGGAAATGACATAATATTTTATGTCATATCATAAACCAAAGGGCCCATATAATACACATTACATAATTATGATAATGTAGGGGAAATACATTAAGGTTATAGAGTTTATCTAGTTGCTTTTGTTATAGCTAAAGTGAGTACCAAAGCATTGTTTGTGATAAAATATGAATGCCATGGTAGAGGAGTCACCAATTGAGAGAAAATCTAGTCATTTGGAAATCAATCCCAAGTGATAAGGAGGGTTGGTAGGTTTAATTCTCAAGAATTAGGGGGTGCCCACATCATACACATAAAAGGGGAACTTAATCTAGAAATGAAACTAAAACACTTACCCAAAAACACACACACACACACACACACACACACACACACACACACACACACACACACACACACACACACACACACACACACACACACACACACACACACACGTGTGTGTGTGTGTGTGTGTGTGTGTGTGTGTGTGTGTGTACACATGGACATGTGCACACACATAGAGATATAATGAAATTATGAAAAAATATTGGGACTGTAGAAAAATGGAAGGTGAATCATACATATTTAAACTAAGAATTCTAATGGCATTGTATAAATACATTAATACCCAAATACCACACCATAAACATCAGCTAAATAGATAACACAACACTTATTGAGTTGCCTACCCTGACATGTATTGTAATATATGGTGGGTACTAGGTGTCCAAGATAGCCTGGCCTCCATAGAGTCCCCTAGTGACCATGATGGTCTAAGTCCTGAAGATAGATCAGATGTAGTGGTACCACATGCCTTTCAATCAACTATAACCTGGCCCCATAGGGAGTAAGCAATTATCCCCAAAGTCTATGAGATTCGAAGGCTCAAGATGTTGCCACATGGCAACATCCCATACATTTAGAGCCTAGAGGAAGAAATATATAATCCAAATAGTCAGGATGCCAAAATTCAATGAGTGTATCAAAGTGCACATAAGGATATAAGTAAGTCATGATGCTGCGAAGGAGTAGCATCATAGGGAACTACTTGAGATGCTACTAGGGATCACCTCTATGGAGACTTCCAAAGGCCCATGATGTTGCATTGAATTATTTCCCGTCAAGTTGTAGGTGCCTTCATGATTCACTGCAAATGTAATTCTATGGTAGAAAGTGTGATTCTCAGAGTTGATGATGATGTGGCCTATGTATACTGATAAAAATTCCATTATAGGTATTTCTAAGATGTTATTGGTAGAGGAGGAGGTCTCATTAACTCATTAGATGACACCACCTCCTTTCCTCCTAATAAATTAACCTCTTCCCCATGTGAGGTAATAGGTCACAAACAAAGCATTTCCTCCCCTTTGACAGAAAATGTCAGAGCATCTTCATTCTTTCTATTAAGTCCAAATAGATAAGACACCTTCACAAATCTTTCCTCCACCATGGGGGTAAAGGCATCACCTTCATAAATGTATCTTCTATCATAGGTGGAAAAGGTAGGACTTTGACAAATATTTACTCTCTCATAGGTGGTATAGATAGGGCCTCTGTAAATATTTCCTCTGCCATAGGTGCCAAAGGCAACTCACTCTTTGTTTATGTAGATCATGCGTCATGTCTACAAATTCCTCCCATGTTAAGCTTCTGGGGATGAAAAGTCTACAGCTTATTCTTCCTTGAATGTTAAGCTCACATGGCATGAGAATATTGAAGATAAATAAAAGAGACATATCATTCATTCCCACATCTTATTCTGAGACAATAATCCTACAACTTTGGCACTCTAACATATTACATCAATTCAACACATTTCATTCAAAAACCTTAAAGCCTATCCATGAAAACCATTTGATTCATATCATAAGACCACAACATTCCATTTATTATCCTTACCTTAGTCATGGTTTGAATGGGAGATTTTTTTATCAAGTCACTTAAAATCCTGAGAGTGAGAGGGTAGCCCAAATTGATGAGTGTCAGTCATAGATATGGTCATGGATTCATGACAGGATAGCCACAACAATAAAAAAAGGAAAAATAAAATCATCAACATGCATGGTGTGTGATTTTCCTTAGTTGTTTCATCTAGTTTTCCTAGGAATTTTTAATAAAATAATATTTTTTATGTCATTAGTTTCTCTTCTAGTCAATATTTTTGTTAGAGTGATGAATTTGAGGGATCTATAATGTGTAAATGGTATAGATGATTTTTTTTATTGTACAATGTATTATTTAAAAAAAAATGATTATAAGGGTTGCAATGCATCTAAATCAAGTCACTTACTATGTCTCATTGGGAAACCAAATAACAATTCAAGAAATATCCTACAAAATACTTAGCAAAATTTATTTTTTTGAAAAAAATGGGTGCCCTACTAAAACACACATTTTAAAAATTTGGTCAAGCCAAATAAACTTAGATTTTTCTATTGGATATTGGAATGTTAATGTCCTTCTTACGCTAAATAAAAGGACACAATCTTGTGCTTTGATAGAAGTGGAGTAGGTTTACATATTCCTAATTGTATTAGGAATTAACCATCTCCCACACTTATATGGATATTCTAGTTATGGAAGAATTTTCCTTTCGTTTTACTAAAACTTGTGGCCTACACATTCAAGAGTGGCTTGTTTTAAAAAAATGTCACACTTGTTTGTAATTTGTAAATTTGATGACATTCAGTAGCAAATGAAAAAAACTAATCCTAGTGAATCAACTCCAACCTCTGATCATTATCCCTATTAAAATTTGTATTTCAAACTCCATTGTAGTGACAATATAATAAAACCTATAATACAATTAAAATGAAAACACTTATTTCACCTATTATTATAGTCTCTTTGAGCCACAACAATCCTTAATTTTTCTCCCCATAGAGTTTAATTTTGAGATCAACCTTAGTTTTACCATGATTCCTCCATCTTTCCCGATAATTCATCCCTTTAACCCTTAGCATTCTCATGCCTAATTTTTTAGTTTTATTCTCATTATAGATTAGGAACATGCCTATGCATTCCCTCCTCTCCATACTTACCAACTTATTTTAATTAATTGATGTGATGTGCTACACCTTAAACACAATAACATTTCTTAGCACCCCAACATCAAAATAGAGCCATGCCATCCTTCCTACCACTAACATTTTTTTTATCGACATCAAGGATTATGGAGCCCTTTCCTGATAACAAATTTACTCAGAGAACCAAATAGACCTAGATTAATGATAAAAACCATCAAGGCATATGGTCAAAATTTTTAATTCAAACCCAACTATCTAAAGTATCAAAAAATACTTCAACTTATACAATAGGAACAAAATTTACTAAAACATTAAACTAAAAATACTATGTTTCACCCCTTTTCATTTTGCTATGAGAGCGAAGAATATTGGAAGTAGGATTATGTATAAAATGATATCTTTTATTATTTTTGACTATTGTCCATTCTTCTGAATTAATCAAATGAATTGAATCCAAACTTGGAGAGATATACCTTTTCTCAGATGAATTTTTACCAACCATATTTCTACTCTCTGAATCCCTATTACTCTTTATTATTGATCCAACAACCTTTGAAAGCTGAGGTGATGACACTAAATTAGCCAATCTTACTTTAGATTCCTCCTTCATAAGGACTTTTGCATTAGTTTTGAGGACAAAATAGGATCATTTATCAAAAAAATTGTGAAAAATTCTTCACTTACCTCCTACCACCAAGAAGATCCCACTTTACGTTTAGAATTTAGACAAGAATCAACTAGATGAATTTTTTAAAAATAATTCATACACTAAAAGGGAAGGCCCTCATAATCAAGGGTTTGAGACCAACATCTATCTTTAACTCTCAAATCAATCTTATCAGGTAGGGATTGGGAAATATCCAAACATACAAGAACCCTGATAAATATTGTTTGGAAAAAATTCAAAGAAGATGCATCAATTTCCAATAAATTACCTAAGTATTTTCCAATAACCACTAATCTATATTATGACTAAAACTAGAGAGGAAGATATGGCAACCACACCCAAATGGGTCTGAAAGAGAGATTTTTAGAAAAATGGTTAAAATTTGGATACCAGGGTTTTAAAAGAAAATGATGATGATCAAAAATCCAATATTTGGACTATAAGATCTTATTACGATCTACAAAATATTTAAAAACCACAATAAAGAATCCTCTAGCACATGGATACAATTTCAAACTACTTTCCAACATTGACCACCATGAATTAAAAATACACTGATGAAGGCCAACACCTATCTACCCTACAAACTAAACCCCTTTCCAAATATCCAACCTCATTTTAAAGAACTTTATCTAGAGATTCTTTCTTAAAATTGACAAGTGATGAGTTTTTACAATGCTTAGGGTTCTAGATTGCTTCCTCTGACAAACTGATTGGCCATATGATTAACCAACTACTCATAGTTTTGCTTGGGAAGGGGAAGATGATTGCCCTAGAGTTCTTTCACCAGCTGCTGGAGTCAACTTCCTTGACTCCCTTCTTTCCCCAACCTCCCCATTATCAGCCATTGCTTTCCTCCCACCTACTAGTGCTTCTAGTTGACCATCTCTCTTACCACAATCTTCCTCATCTTTCATCCAAAATGGTAGTCTTACAAGAAGGTATAGATTTCTACTGGCCTCCTGGCTAATTGTAACAGCCCCTGAACATAAAGTCCTAGCATTGAAAGGGTGCATAACAATTCATGACATGATTCCCATAATCCTCTATTTTACTTCACTCTTACCACTAACATTACACACTATTGACTACATTAAAAACCTTGAAGAATAAGGGGTAGAGAGAACATAATAAAAACCATAAATTATAAGTTAAATATGACCGAATAATAAACTTAACAAATACAATTAATAGTTTTACAAGGACTATAGTACCTTATATGGACTAAAAATATTGATTGAATTTATATTAATAATGAACAATTAAAATAGTCAAAAGAAATATACACCTATATCCTAACAAAAGGACGAATTCAATGAGATGGGAAGTATAATTGAAAGTTAGGTGTACTAAATAACAAGTCTAGGTAATTATAAACTTAAATTTAGGCTTTTAAGATGGGAAATGGAATATTAGGGGGATTAGGATTGGAGGAGAGAGAATGGGACATGAACTATAAATGAACATTTAAGAGAATTTTTTAGGAATGTAATAATAATGTGATTAAAAATAAATTTATGAAAGTGTTAATATTAAATTAAATCTTTAAATTATTATATGTTATTTATATTAAACATAAAAATATTTAATAACATTTTAAAATAAAATTTAATTAAGAAGTTTTTTATTAAAATATTAATATTGAGTTAATAAGTTAAGTTTTGAAACTATTACGTATAATGTTTTGTATCAACATGATGATGATGATGATGATGATGATGATGATGATGATGGTGATAGAAGAAGAAACTAAATAAAAATAAAAAAAAAATTAAAATTTCAAAAATTTGCACCTTCATAACATTACAAAAGACAAGTTCCAAAATATTATGTAAAATAACATTGATCTATTAACCCATTTTTTCTAAATATTTTTTCCAATAAAAATTGTTGCTAATTTATTTTCTAAATTGATGATTTAGTAATAAAAATCTAAATGATAGTTTGTAAAGATAATACTTAACCATAATTTAAGTGTATTGCAACATTATTTACACAATTACAAGTCTTCAATATTAAGCACACCTCTAACCCTAATTCCACTGTTTGGTCTCAACCTGCATAAAAAAATATTAAAAAGTTATTAAAATAACACCCTTCCTAAACTCAATATATACCATAGGTTCCGTTAGATTGAATTATCAAAATCCGACCATATAGATGGACGACTCTAATCCAAGCAGAGAAAAGAAGGCTCGATACTCAATGTGATATACGAGATGAGGAAATATACTACAAAAGATTAGATAAAAAGAAAGTTTGGTGATATTCGAATGCCCGAATTAACAAAAACTATTGCCAACATCATATGTCATGATTTTTTTTATGACAATTATTTAATTAATATTATTCTCAAAATAATAATAATAAAATATATTAGAAAAATATATATTTTTATTTATTTTTAATAATTTTCAATAATTTATTTAAAATTATTTTATTTATCTAATATAATCTCTTAAAAAATAATTTTAATTTACAATTTAAAAACATAAATACAATCATACCAATGACAGCGCTCGTTATGAACAATCCTCTTTCACACATATTTTTAATTTTTAAATCTTTAACTATTTTATTTTATTTTGATAGATTTGTTTGCGTGATTAGCTGAGCTATTAAATGTATTTGAAGGACTTCTCAGAAAATTTGTTTATATTATTGTTATTTACATCGCCAATAATTTTGGCGGTCCACTGGAATATGAGGGTGTGAGTGAACTTGGTTCTATTGTTGAATAATTTCCTGGTTGTTTAAGGTAGTTAATGCCTTTTTGATTTGATTTGGCTTATCAGTTACATAATTATTTTTGGTTGTGTTATGAATACTTTGTTTATTTATGGCACTACTTAAATTTTTGATTAGGTTGATTAAGTTTTGGATAATTTCTATTTCCATTGGACTACTTAATGACCTTTGCCCGTGCACTAGGTGAAGCCACTTATAATGTATTTGGACAAATTTATGATTTTTCATGGAGTGTTTGAGTGGGTTTCTCTCCGGATCTTCTGCTATCAATTTTATAGCTTGTGTATTGTCTCTATTTCAAGTAAATAATATTTAAAATTTATTAATTATTTTTTGCAAATGGAGGTGTTTTTACATCATTTTCAAGTTGGATATTGTAGGAATTTTTGATTTTATTTTTTTGAATTAAGGTTGTATGAGATATTAGTAATTTGATTACTGTATATGATGAATAATTACAATGAATTTATTATTATAGCATTTTTATGTGTTATTTTAAAATTAATTATATATATATTTTAATTTTTAAAATTGTGCCTTCAAAATGTATATGAGTGTATTGTTTGATAACACATTAATATAAGTG
The DNA here is from genome assembly GCA_037957365.1 of Torreya grandis. Taxonomy (NCBI): domain Eukaryota; kingdom Viridiplantae; phylum Streptophyta; class Pinopsida; order Cupressales; family Taxaceae; genus Torreya; species Torreya grandis. The sequence continues at coordinate 696,511 of JARHVA010003365.1, forward strand.
CATAATAGTTTGTAATAACTAGATTGTACCTTCATCTATAATTAATCTTAATAGATTAATATCGATGGGTTACTAAGTTGATTTTGGATTATCTCACACATACACGAAGTTATGATCCCAAACCCTGTGTGTTATGAGCTCATAAGAGAAAACTCCTCCTAAGTTGCTCAAATGATAAAACCTACCCATCTTAGTTAGAATCACAACACCCTAAGTGTTGTCATTTAATTATCCTACACCCACTCTTGAGATACCTATATATCGACTTACGCTCCTAAAATAAGTGTTATTAAGGTTACTGTATTTCTCCAAAAATTAGAGAGTATCTTGTCCTTAACTAATTGGATATAAGATCCTTGTTAGCTCATGGTCATAAATTATATTATCACATAATCATATTTGATCATCATCATTAGCTAATATTCTCAAATCGGTCACACGTATAAAATATTCTTGCAATCCAAATATATGGCCACTGAAATACACTATTTTCTCAGAATGCCTCATTGTATATAAAAGAGTGGTCATAGTCACATAATAGATTAATGTGACCATAATGTATCTTTGTGGCTATCACCACCAATTACTTCACAAACACAACCCAAATTAACTAGGTTTCAAAATACCACACAACCATGGACTTGAATACTCTCCATGGAATTAACACCAAACATTGACATTATGTTTGATAAAATAGGACTAGTGGGTCCCTCAAGCTTTTGCTGTGCCATAACACCATTAAGCATTGGCATAAACTTATATGTCCACACACAACCATGAGTCCAGGCTAATTGCATCCCAAAATATAAAGCTCCCATGGATAACCAATGTTCACAGGATTCACTAGTGAAATAAATGACACATTTGAGACAAAAGCATTAGGGTCCACCATACACATGGCCACCATCTATCACCTATCATAATATGGTCTATAAATAATTACCACCAGTCCCTTTAGTCATTAACATAAGGACAAATGAATGCTCACAT